>OX459061.1:6249942-6849942 GCA_949775005.1 Orthosia gothica | reverse complement strand
CTTGGGGAGACTGTTGGAAATAGACAACAACACATTATCAGAGGGTGTAATCACTTCGGAACGGCGAAGTTTTTGATAAAGTAGAAACCAAGGTTGCGTGGGCCAAAACGGGACCACTACAATACCCTCGCCCTGATCGGTTTTTTTTTTTTTTTTTTAATACTTTTAAAATAATCGAAAAAAGGAGGGAATGCGTAAAAGAAAGATCTGTCCAATTCTAAGTAAAAGCATTCACAGCGAATGCTTGTACTCTCTGTTTCATGAGATATATTTTCACATTTATTATTTATTCTAGATGCGAAAAGTTTTTTTTTTTTTTTTTTTTTTTTTTTTTTTTTTTTTTTTTTTTTTGCAAATATTTGTAAGCCCAAGAAAGCTGCAAGAAGTTCTAGATAATTTATGTTTGGTACACTCTGAACTACTCCACTGGACACTAGCGGTCTCCTTACCGCATGCTGCCCCCCACCCTTTTTTGCTAGCATATGAAAATATTTCTAGCTAGTAGGTGTCTTGTCTTATGGGATTGACAGGGTCATCAATCGATTTTAACCACCAGGAAAAATCGTTCTGCAAATACTGTGGTAGTCACATGTGGCTATCGTAACTACTTGTTTGTCACAATGCAAGGTATTTGCATCTTTCCATTTGCTTGGTATAAAGCCAACCGTACTGAATCGCGGGGCATGATGGAGTAAGGAGGTCTACCAAGCGTGCAAAATGTCATAGTTTACAGCGTTGCAGCAGCAGCAGATTTGAGTTGAAACGATTGTAATTCTTGTTTTATTAAATGTCTTTTTTTCTTAAGTTATAAGGCTGACATGAAATCTTTTCGTATTTATCACGAAGCCAAGGTATTTTCAAATTTTACTCGGAACGATACAGCTCTTTTCAATTTTAATAATAAAAACCTAAAGACTCTTTGTTTGTAAAATGTTTTCTAGGCAAAATTGATAATCTTTACAAATAATACAAATGTCATCTAAATAAATAGATGACAAATAGAAAATAATAATAATGATCTCAGCAAACAAATGACCGGTTTTTATAATTTTGTAATAACAAATGGAGCTGTATTTAGGCCAAACGGTAATACGTTAAATTGGTAAGTTTTACCGACGTACTACGTAGGTACTTAAATCGTAGGTACTTTCGGCAGGTCGGATGTTTTGAGACAAGAAAATACGTATATTTTAAATCCAGGGTGACCATGAAACTGTTCTTCGAAACATATTTTAATGTTGTTCTTCAATTTAAGATGTTCTGTTATTATGTGCTTGTTTAAGGACTTTAACTTTAGTAGTAATCTTTTTACCGTTCGGTTTTTTAATGAGGAAATAACTAGAGAAGCACTGTCCTTCACAATTTCACATGGTTTGCAATGTGAAATAGCTCCACTGTTTATAAGATCAGTGATGGCCATCCTGTATTGAAGGACTTTAGAAGAAGACTATGTATGTGAACTAGGTTCGTGTGACTGATAAACCGGTTTAGTAAACGGTATCTTGTAACCTCTTATCCACCATAATATAAGAGGATCTTTGGTTATCAAATGCCATTGGTTATAACAATAGGACAATTGTCTTGCTGAACGTATCGTCTCTAGCGCCGCGGTGCGGGGCGCTGCTGCGAGCGCGGTTGCTGCTGCCACGGGTGCGGCGCCGGCTCAGGCCTCCTTGCTGTCCCCGTTCGTCGGCCCATAGGGAACGGAGGCCTCTGGTTTAAAGGCTGTGCAGGGGCATGTCTCGGTCTCTGTGCTAGCGCAGATCTTCTGACCGGTGTGTTTATTTTTATTTCAGCGCCTGATTTTGATGCGGCGTTTGCCGCCCTGAGTGTAACTGCCAGCTGTTCGCCATACAAGAAATTATCGATTTCAGTGTTAAACATTTGATCTTTAAAATCTTTTTGGATTGTCGATCATATAAAACTACGTCTCGTCATGGATTCGCTGTGAATCGCACAACAGTCGACCGGCTTCGATCAGTAATTTTATTACTGTCTGGTTTTTATGTTCTGAAGAGAACAAAACATTGAGAGCTTCACTTATGCACGATATGCTTGCTGCAACCTGCACCTGTTTGTTCTCCAATGCTTTGTCATTTTTGAGAAGCATTTCCGTTAAAGCAGCCTTTATTTCGGGGTTTAACTTCGGTGCGTCATTTTTTGGAACAAGATGTTTTCCCACAGCTCCTAACATCCGGTCCATGTATATTTTTTTTTTTTTTTTTGTACTGATCTTTTATTTTTCACCCAAGAGATTCAGAATCACTTCATCCAGCTCAGGTTCAGGGTTATCGAGCGCTGCTTCAGCGGGCAATGGCGACTGCACTGTCTGTACCGCATCCATAGCAGGGACCTATGTGATTGCAATGGACGTACCCGGTTGGGGCTCTTCTACGTCAATAATCGGGATTGACTCGATTTAAGGCTGAAGTTCCATCTCATCTGGAATTTAATAATTACTCGTACCAGGTGTAGGTAATTATCAAATAAAAATAGCGCGGCGATAGTCCTTAAAACTATCCACAAAACCGAGTTTATCATCCCAATATTCAGATTATGAATTTAAATGACAGGTATGACGTGATCATTACACATGTAGGTACCTAGGTAGATAGGTATCTACCTAGTTATTAATAAATTTTAGAGCGGTGGTAGTCCTAAAAAACTACCCACAACACTATTTCCATACGTATTAAATTCCTACGTAACTATTTGTAAGTAGGTCATGAGTTCATGATCTAATAAAATTAAATAATGTGAAGGTAACATTCCTTTCAAATGTACACAAACACTAATAGGCACCTAAAAGGTACTTATATTTTTCCCAATGTATTGGGAATCGCAAATTGTGTGAAGGTAACATAAATAATGTGAAGGTAACATTCCTTTCAAATGTACACAAACACTAATAGGCACCTAAAAGGTACTTATATTTTTCCCAATGTATTGGGAATCGCAAATTGTGTGAAGGTAACATAAATAATGTGAAGGTAACATTCCTTTCAAATGTACACAATCACTAATAGGCACCTAAAGGGTACATATATTTTCCCCAATGAATTGGGAATCCCAAATTGTGTGAAGGTAACACCCCCATAAGATGTCCACAACACTATTTGGAATATGATGGTATTTCAAATTATGATACGGATATAGTCCCAAAAACTATTCACAATATCTTTTATTTATTGTAATCTCGTTAAGATAGCACTTCAGCTTACCTTCATGATCCGATAGCACTGGCGATATAATAACATTCACCAACGAGCTATTGTTTCCGGAACAAATTTGAACACGCGTCCGTTGGTCGTGTTTCTTCATTTTGTTTTTGAGTTTCCGCAGTTTCCTTCTTAAATAATCACTGTCGTCGTTATTGTGACTACGTTTCGGCAACTTTTTGCACTTTTTTAACGATACAGATAAAATAATGTGGTGATCGGCGACACACTAAAACGCGAATGAGTGACAGTACAAGCAGAACGAATAGGAATACAAAATACCCACAAAAAAAAAAAAAAAAAAAAAACTTAGTGGATGAAAGGCGGTACCTAGGCGTATTACTACAATGTAATCTAATCTCGAAGGACGAAGCAACGAAAGTATAATTTACATTATGCTTATGGTGACGCTTCGCCGCGAACAGCTTTGCAAAACCAGTCGTTATCATCATCAGCAGTTTTAGGTATTTGCGCTTTACAGCACTGATAAAATAGAGTGATATTCAATGGCTACATGAACAAGTTTTATGCTAATTGTGAGCAATACATCTGGTATGAAAAAATATGATTTATCATCACACCTGAATTCTCTAAAAGGGTATGCACCAGACAACACAATAGAAATTACCATTGTTCTAATCCGATTCGGTCTAATGGACAGATGACCGGGAGTGTCTCTCAGATTCTGTTCATCAATGAGCGACTATCTACTTTACCCGCCTTGTTATCAGTTCAAATTGCCTAGCCGCCTCTTTGGTCTTTGTCTTGTTTTTGTTTTGTTTGTGTCTTTTAGTTACTGATGCCGTCCTTCCTTATTTATATAAGAAACTACAAGCTAAGAAAATTGTATGTAGCTACTCAAATTCTAGATTTATTTCCGTTTAATGACATAGGTCTAACGGTTGCAAGTGCTACTGCAGAACCCAAGTCCTGGGTTTGATTTCCGGGACGGGACAAAATGGTTTAGGGTGTTTTCGTCTGGATATTTTCAGTAACTGCCCGGTGTCTTGTCAATGGATATAATCGCAACACCTGACATAACTTTCGAAATATGAGTGAATTACATCTAGCGTGGGTTTATCACATGAGGCGAAGCCGACTGTGTTAATAAAATCACGTAATCATCAGAGTGACATTGACAGCTTCGAATGCAAATTTATTTCTATCGCATAATACTTTATGCAATAGAGATTTTGCACATGAAGACACCAATTGGCAGAAGATTTTAAATTGTTCGATTGAATTTAATAGTTATCCAATCGAAATAAGGTATGTATTTCAATGCTCGGTGCTCCAGAGAAAACTTCGATGCGTTGCTCCGAGGCCGTTCACCGAGCATTGAAATGTGTACTTTATTTCCATTAGATAACTATTAAATTCAATTGATAAATTTAAAATCGTCTTCAATCCCGTCCGCCAGTCTGCGCAGGCCATAGTGTACCACAATCCACCTAGCCTATTGCCCACAATGTTGAGGTCGGCTTCCAGTCTTACCGGATGCAGCTGAGTATCAGTATTTTACATGGAGCGACTGCCTGTCTGACCTCCGCAACACAGATACCCCTTGGCAAGGCAGACTATCCGTTACGACTGCTATAGATGTACAAATGACACCTGGGTACAACGGCTTAACGTGCTTTTCGAAGCACGGAGGATTCGCGGTATGTGATGGATGGTCACCCATCCACGGACTAACCTTGGCAAGCGTTGCTTAACCTTGAAGGGCGACCAGTAAGGCTGTTATTATTTAGCAACGAGTGCACTAAAAACCGGCAAGTGCGTGTCAGTCTTCGCACATTTAGGGTTCCGTACCAAAAAAAACTGATTAATCAATATGTAGGGACTATGTAATTGTCAGGAAAAGCTATTATTGCATGGATTTTCGGGCTTAACCAACATCTTTGCTTGTATGTAGGGTCAGAATGTAACTAATCACGTTATGTATTGGAGAATAAAGTAACCGAAATTCCACCAAACACGTAGTTTGATCTACACGAACAAACGGTAACCCTCACTGTATCTCTCCTTAGGATTTATCACCAATTCACAACTCAATCCAACCCGCCATCTTCTTACTCTATCTCCTGTCCGATTCTCCCTTGTTCGCGCCAAAAACTAGTGTTTAGTGTTACGTCACGTTGACATCTGTCAGAGTCATTCAAAATCATAGCTCTCTTCCGAACGAAATCTTTAGAAGTGCCGACAAATATATTGGTATTTGTTAGTAAAGTAAACGTAATAATAAACATCATCACCAAATTTCAAGTTCGTAGGTCAATGCGAAGATAAAAAAATCTACGAAACAAAACTGTGTGACAGACGATGGACAGATAGACGTCAGTAACAGCAATAGGGCTCCGTTTGGACCCTTCGGGTACGGAACCCTAAAAACTTATAATTCCTTGTCATGTTTGCAATTATTTTTTCATTTCGCGACATGAGTTCTAACCAATTTGATGTTTAATCTAAACGATGATGCCTCGAGTAGTTTTCTTACGATTCCTAACAAGTACTGCAAGATTAAGAATAATTGTGACATCCACCTGACACATGTGACATCCACCAACACGCACTGGGCCCGCGTGGTGGATTAAGGCCCATTCCCTCTCACAGAGAGGAGGCCTGCGTCCCAGCAGTAGAAACATTAAAAGGCTGATGATCATGATGATGAAAGCTATATTTTGCAACTAAACTAGACTACATTGTAACTCAAGTCATCTATTGTAATGACATATTTTGCGAAACAGCCTAACTATACTGTAACATAGGTACCTACCCGGCCCGGCCGGGCGACAGCAATAAACACTTTAGTAAAATAAAACATTATTTTCCATATTATCATAATCATAATAAGTATAATGAGGAATAATAGCTCAGAGTTGTGCTGACATTGTGGTGACTGATACGAGCCTTTTATCAACAGTACGGTACCTACCTAAGATAACATGTTATATGTGTTTAATTAAATAATTAGATATTACTTCCAGTTTCATCAGCCAAAGCAAAGCCGTTACAGACAAACGGATACGCCAGAGCATAACAAGACTATATATTTAGTGACCACAAACAAAGCAAAGGACTCAATAGAACAGCCTAATTGACGAGCTTAGAATATTGAACACACAATACAAGATACCAATTTATATTCTCACTTCAAAACAACAAAAGAAAGAAGCGAAAAGAAAAGGTAAAAGAAATCTGTCAAATAATCCATATTAATATTAAAAATGCGAAAGTAACTCTGTCTGTCTGTTACTTTTTCAAGTTTAATCCGCTGAACCGATTTAGATGAAAGCTGGTAGGGAGATAGTTTGAGACCCGGCAAAGGACATATGCTACTTTTTCATAATACACGAAGGGGGAGAAATGGCGGGTATAATAGTTTTGCATGAAACTTCTTAATATGGCTTAAGCCGCTAAACCGATTTTTATGAAATTTGGTATGGAGATAGTTTTAAATCCTAGGAAGGACATAGGCTACTTGCATAAAAACGAAGGAGGAGAAATGGAGGTGGGTTAATTTTGTATGTAACTTCTTATCATGCAACTTCTTCTTATTAAGAACCGATTTAGATGAAATTTGGTATGCAGATAGTTTGAGACCCTGAGAAGGACAAAAGAGGATAGGGCGTTAGTTATGTAACCGATTTCGATGGAATTTGGTTTGGAGATAGTTTGAGATCTTGGGAAGCACATAAACTACTTCGTTTGCATAAAACACGAAGGGGGAGAAATGGGGGAGGTTTTATTTTGTATGTAACTTCTTATCATGCAACTTCTTCTTATCAGGTTTCGATTTAAATGAAATTTTGAATAAAACAGTTTGAGACCCTGAGAAGGACTAAGGCTACTTTCTGTGAATAAAAATCGAAGGAGAAGAAATGGGAGGGATTAGTTTTATATGAAACTTCTTATCATGGGCATCGATTCGCTTCAAAATTGGCATAAATACTTCCGTAACAAATAATTAAAGTGTTTTTTTAGTAACCTCTAAAATGGGGTTTGGGTTGTAAAGATAAGATGTACAAATTTTATTCATGAAGCTTTTTATGGGGAAAATGGGGAAAGCTGAACTTTGTATGCAACTTTTTATTGCGGTTTCCGATTTGGTTGAAACTTTGCAGGCATGTTTTTGATAACAAATGATTTATAAGATCTGAATAATTATTCAAATTAGTGGCAATATTTTAACAGGTATGAAAAAAGGAGAAAGCGTTTTCATACGTCGAATCTCAATAATCCCCACTGACCTATCATTTCAATTCAATAGACTCCAGTTTCCAGGAAAACTTAGTTTTGCTATTAGTATTAACAAAGCTCAAGGTTAGGAGGCATGTTTTACCCACGGCCAGCTACATGTAGCTGCTGATGTTCGCGTATTTCCATGGCCTAGAATGTGTATGTATTAGCACCAAATGGAAGAATATACAACATAGTATATACCATCGTCCTAAAATGTTGTACCCATGATTAACGGGATAATTAAGGAATTACTGTAGATAAATTGATGATAGAGTGGTATCTTCAATTCACAGTAAAGCAGAACCTGTGAGTCTGTAGTTTATTTGTTTCCTTTTGTAACTATTTAACCTATACCTGTATTGACCAACGACTTCAATTAAATAAGTTAGTCGTTTTCACGTTAACACTACCTGTACCTATGCAGTATGAGATTGCCAAGTGGGCGTGGATGGCCAAATCATCACTATGAAGAATAGCACAAAACAATCAAACGAGTCACGATTTTAATTAAAACTGGAACATTGGATTTTTGTCACCCTATATTTCGATAACCAGAATTGAGTTATATTAACGCGGGCGAAGCTGCGGGTAACAGCTAGTAATAGTAATAAGATTCAAAGTCGGAAAGCTGGTTACATTGATCATATTGAGCATACATTTTATAGAAAAAGACAGCGAATCTTGGCTGAAAACTTGAATGCTGTGCTAAATTCTAAGATTTTTAAAATAAGTGTAGCGGCACCAACGCCGCCACTTACGAACTAATGAAATGACGTCACACAAATCCTGCATCGCGCAAGCAAAGTTTTCAGCGCGATTAGAACACATACAACAGTCCGACAATAACCGTTGGGCAGTTGCTCGGACCAGACACAACACCCGTCTGGTCGGAGGATCCTCCCTTTTCTATGGAGGTTTGTGGGACTTAACACCCTGTTCCACATACCCCAAAAGTACCATTGAAAAAAGTTCACTCAAAAATCTCAAACCATGAAGGTTCTATGTCAATTCGAAGTAGATACCTATTACATTAAAACGGCAATTTCATACTTTAACTCCTATTATTATTGAAATGACGCACGTGTGGTTCATGGCACCACGTCAACAAAATATTAACAGTTTTTAAGGTTCCGTACCCAAAGGGTGAAAATGGGAACCTATTACTAAGACTCTACGGTCCGTCTGTCTGTCTGTCTATCACTAAGCTGTATCCCATAAACCGTGATAGCTAGGCAGTTGAAATTTTCACTGATGTTGTATTTCTGTTGCTGCTGTAACAACAAATACTAAAAACAGAATAAAATAAATAGTTAAGTGGGGCTTGATACAACAAACGAGATTTTTTTGCCTTTTTTTTGCGATAATGGTACGGAACCCTTCGTGCGCGAGTCCGACTCGCACTTGGCCGGTTTTTACACACGAGCTGTGTACACTTCCACGGTTCTGAAGAAAAAAAACGCTTTTGGTTATCTTGAAAACTAAGTAAGTACATGCTTACTTGGACCCCATAGCCGTAGATTCAACCCCATATGACTCAAACAATTAAATCTAAATAAGAACTTGCGGTGCACTGTATGCTGCTGCGGTCTGCTACAGACTCGACAAGTTTTCGCGCCTAGGTCCAACCAAACTCTTGTCCAGCCAATTCATCATGTACACACATGATGAATTGGTCCTGTCTGCAGCAAACACGGTGATTTTTTTTAGCGTATACAAGCGGAGAGAGCAGTGGTGGCCCAGTGGTTACGACCCCGACCCGGTTAGATTGTGGCTTCGAAATCGAGCAGGCGCTTTACGGACATCGCTTCTTTCATCTCGCATGACTGTGATTGGTCGATTAATGGCAGTCAAACCCTTTGCCTTGCTGAATTCACTTACGCAATTTTCGACTTCCACGTAGGTGGTCGCTAGCAGAAGCTTAAGAATAAAAATCTAAAAACAAAAAAAGACTAAACTACCTATCAGACGATGCGTTATGGGTACATGCATTTGTAAAGTTATATGTCTAACACGGACCAAAAAAATGGTAATCACACCAAAACCGCCAGGTGTATTTCAATGAAAATGTCACCATCTTAAAGACAATTTAGACCTAAAGGAAGATAAAGATATTTGATATACCACTCAAAAGACATAAAACCTATTTAGTCTAATATGACAAAACGCCATTTCCCTGTAAACAAACATACGCCACACATGCAGCATGCACCATGCAAGCAAGCATGCAGCATGCAAGTATGCAGCAAGCATGCAACATGCAGCAGGCATGGTTTCTGTCACGGCTCCGGCGCTGCGGGTAAAATCCATCCAAAGGTGGTCTAGAAAAGATCGCTTTTAGCGAAATGGCCGCCCATTGTGTCACCCAGTGTAATGTTTTCTTCGTATAAACTTTCTGTAACTTATATGGTGTACATATATATTAAAGAGTATTCTATTCTATTCTACGATCAATATCGCGCAGTTCTGTTTCAGCGATGCATATGCCAACAGCTGTGCCAATGTTACATGTTGTGAGATTGGGGGGATGTTACGCAATTCAATGCCAGAGGATTTTGATTAGTGCTAGAGATCAGTAATTTTCTGTTCCAAATCTTTAATATAAGTTTGTGGTTCGCGTCGCTCATTTCTCAAAGTTTCAACCTCCGTTTTTAAATCTTTGAAATGTTTGTTGAAGAATTCACACACATCACACACACAATATCACACATCATCGCTTCACATCAGGTGAGATAGTGGTCAAGCGCGAGCCTATTGATAATAAAAATAAAATAAAAAAATCATTCGATTGAACGATTTTGGCGGACATACATTCAATGGTTAGGTAGTGTGCAGCTGCTATGTTGTATCCTGTTCTATCACACGGACCTCGGACGCTCTACTTTCTCTCTCGCATTCTATCAAATAGCTCCAATTCTAATACTTTATAGCTTGGCAAAAATATTTCATATACAATTTTTTTGCAGGCAAGCGATTGGTTTTGTAATTAAAATATCTTTCATATGATGTCAATTTCGATTATTATTATTTTTTTGTGATAATTCCACGGCACTATTCACAAACCACTGCAACTCCTGAAAGCCAGAATCAACAGTGGAGACCACCAGAAAAGCGCCGAGGCAATGAAGCTCGACGAAGTCTCGGTGAACGGTTGAACTGTCTTGGATCCCGCAACGAAATTAATCAGAAAATAATCGATTTTGATTAGTTAACAGATCGGTTTTACCTATATCGACTTACCTGTTCACATCTGTTTGCCAGGTAGCCATGCACAGAGGTAAGCAGGCAAGCCTACCTAGGCATACTCTGTATGTTAAAACTTTCACTTGAGATGAAATTCATTCGGTTATGAAAAGAGTGAAGGGAATGAAAGAAAATTGATTCAATTAAAAATAGCTTTGTAAACTTTACGATAGGCAAGTTATCATAGGCATGTTGTTGTTAATAAATTATATTTGATAAAAAATATGTCTCATGAAGTTATCTGATGGGTGAAGGATTGACCTTCACCCATCAGATAACTTCGCCCACGTCTCTCAGGCTAATAATTGTAATTCTTAAATTCAATTCTGTATTAATAAAACAGTATAACTTGCTAATACTTAACCAATAATAAAATGTATCACATTGAATACTCAGTGTTCTTCCTCCTCTCTCCTACTTGATCTATGCTGTGCCCGATAGGGTCCATAATTTGTGACTAATATAATTATTTTCCTACCAACTGTATACATTAAGATACGCAATAAAGAATTGAGAATTGATATAGTTCTTTGCCACAGGATAGTTTAACTTTTGTACTGTTGGGGAAAGCAATTATGTAATTGTAGCCGTCTAGCTCAGTCAGAGCTTCCTTAGTCAGAGAGATGATGTGGTTCTACACGTTACATCTATCTCCTGAGATTGTATGAGTTTTAGGATACAGTCTATTTTTGACATAATTTGGTGGACGATCCTCTGCTCGCATAGGTGCCAGGAGTTCAGCTTTGGGCATTCAGCCTCTATATACACAAATTCCTGAGAATTGGATGCTATATATGACGCAGGTGGTACTATAATTACGCTATTCTTATTTGGAACGGGTCTCAATTCATATAACTGATACCTGATACTCAGTAGTGAATGTAATTTATGACTACTACAACTGTGGACTCGGTAAAAAATGAAGCAAAGTTAAGAATCTCGTAATAATTTCTAGTATTCAAATCAATTAATTCGGCGGAACTATACATACGATTTATTTGGCTTAACATATTTTTAAGATCTTTGACAAGAAAGTATGACGTAAAGCTAATATATTTTCTATTCTGTTAATTTCATTCAGTATTTCTTGTACATTTTCGGTCAGAATCGCGAAAATTTGCACAAGATGAGCATAATGAATTTTTCGCTCATTATCATTATTAGTCATATTAATGACATAAGAAAGAGCCTTTTCCAATTTTCTCTGATTAATTGAAAAAATGGGGATTATATGGTTTTGCTGAATCGTCATTCCTTTTGGTGGTCTTTTTAAACGTAATTTTGCGACCGAACCACGAATTTTGCGGTGTACATGTATAGGTAAGTTCTTAACTACTTTGTCCTGAATAAACCGAGATGCCAGTTTTTGTCTACTTGCCATTGGATTTCGTACCTCGTCGACCTATGTCTGGATCTTGTTCACAATCTAAAACCTATCCATTTTCCCTATCAGCGTTACGCTGCGTCATTATACATATGAGATCTGATAATGCAGAATCATGAATCATTTTATTCACCGTTTCCATTCGACTACAATGTTCTTGAATATAAGTTTCAAGATATCGCTCTATCGTCTACGGTTCTTATAAATATAATGTTTGATTTCGTTAGTAAAGGTTAATGGTTCATTTTCGAGATAAATACGTTGGCGTTTAATTAAATTTGCTGTATCTTCTGCGTTTAAATGTTTCTATGCGCAAATGCGATAAGATATCGGTATCCACGGTCGTGGCCTCGTGTCTAATGCTCGAGTTACTGGCATTGGCATTGAAATAACAATGTCTTTATCCGTCGGATTTGAAACTTGTAGAAATTGATTGTTCTTCAATGTAAATGTCTCCTTGCGCAATATTAGGCATATTGATTAACTGAATAGTTTGTGCAGGTATAGTAATTTGATAAGAGTTTAAGCATCCAGTAGTATATAAAATTATGAGTGTTTAGTCTCTAACGTGTGCGTAGTAGGGTTGATTTTTGCGTTCCATTTTTTTAATTGTGCACAAAGTTTTTTTTTTTGGGTGGAAAATCATCCAATGACCTAGTGGGAGGCCTTCCAACGTATCGTCTTCCGGTTCAAAGAAATTATGAAATAAATATAGGTACTAGCCGTCCCCCGCAGCTTCGCTCCCGGCAGCTGGCTTTCTATCTACCTATCTACCCACCTACCTACCAACATACTCACCTGCCCTACCGATTAAAATACCTACCTGTATCACTCTCTAAATAAAAGTGATGGCTTGAATGCATATATACGTCTCTTAAAATTAAGTGGTCCAAGCGGGGATTAGAAGTTTCCATTCAGTGCTGTTACTTACTAATCAATCTAGTTGTTTTATTATAAACCTCGAAACCTAACTACTAATAAATGAAAACTGATTATATCAAATAATGTACTACTTACGGAAATTGGTCAGCATCAAAAATATTATTTTATTTCGCGTGTTTTGGACAAAAAAAGGATAAAATAAATAAGGGTGATAATGTATTAATGGTAATCTATGTGAAATTTAGAAGAATGATTATTATTCTGCAATTATTTGCCAATCTATTAGGGATCTGCGTCGGCGATAAGCTGAGGGATGTTCTGCATAGATTGATAAAATCATTACGTCACTTATGTAAATAAACAAAACCTTGTTCCGAAACGTATTTATGCAATACAAATAAACTCTATATTTTGACAACGATTAAAACCTCATATCCGTAATATTGACCAAATCCGTTTGCAAATAAAAGATGCCAGTTCTATCGAAAGATATTCATCATCATATCAGCCGAAAGACGTCCACTGCTGGATATAAGCCATCCCCAAGCGTCGCCACTTTGACCGGTCTTAAAGATATTATTGGATCTAAATTAAAAGTTCCACGAGTTATCGCGGTAGAAAAAAAATGAGGCTAGTTCGATGGAAAGATATTATTGGATCTAAAATAACAGTGCCGATGATTTAATCGTAGTCGAAAAAAAAAACTATGCCATTTCTGTCGAAAGACATTATTTGACCTAAAATAAAAATTCCAACGATGTCATCGTGGTCGGAAAGAAATTATGAAGTTTCAAGAGTTGTCGTGGTAAAAAAAACAAATGATGCCATTTCTATCGAAAGATATTATTGGATATAAAATACAAATGCCAACGGTTCAACCGTGGTTGAATTTCACTTTGTAGTGTTTTATTTGGCAGTCGGTTGTAGTTTTTGTAAAAAAGTTTTTTTTTATTTTTCACTTTTTAGCTGTGGTAAGTACATAATGGACCAGTCTTATAGATTAACCCCATACCATGAAACTTAAACAAAACCGTTGTAATTAGAGTATTCCAGGGTGAACTGTTCACACCTGCGTACCCCTTTAAAGCGTACCAGTGTGATGTTATGTTATGAAATGGTGTAAACAATAAACAGACTTGCGATTGCACCTGTTACGCGGTGCTAATCTATGAGGATCGCCGAGACAGCATCGACCCAAATCAACACTGCACACGGCTCGACCACGCAGTGCAGCATCAGCAGGAGCGTGCCGCGCGACGACGACAACAGAGGTTTCGCAATATCGGAAACGCGGACCCAGATTCACTTTTGATTCACACTTCGATCATTGTCAATCTTTTAGAAATAATTAACTTGTAACTTTTAGTATAATTAAATTCTATTAAATAACCTTTGCTTTTTTTTTGATCCTCCGGTTGTAGCCCACGTAGGGTAGACTGGGTACGGTTGTGCCAATTTTCATTTGACGGCCTATAATTTTGTCAGTGTGGTAGTTAGATGTATAAAAGATGTTTTTTACTGTGAAGAGTACATTTGACTACGTATAAATATTAAAATAGTACTGCTAAGCATTGTGGTTAACTCGTAGGAGCAAGTTAGAAACAAAAGAGAAAATGTCACAACCGACCACAACCCAAGGGCGGTTGTGACAGTGGTTGGGGTCGGTTGTGACAAGTTAAAAAATACACAAAATTGTCATTAATCACTTTTATTTCACATAATATCTTGAAAAAAATACGTTTACTTTTTAACTTAAAATAACATTTAATGTTTATATGTAATACAGCACTGTAGCATTTATAGCTATTACAAAAAATTCTAATATAACAGTCTGGTTGCTTATAACTTGTTCTAATCGATCCTACAGGCCCGTCTCTAACAAAATGATCATAATGACGAACCCGAGGAAATATAAATAAAAGTGGAATAGAGTTGTCTAAGGCATTTACTGCAAATGTAACTGTGACCAATGTGCCTCGTTCAGCTGAAGTAAAAGCTTCCTTGCCGCATGCCACGTTGCCGTTTCACTTCTATATAAGCTTGTTCATATTTTCCTATATCACATCGACCTCTTTCCATCTTCCTCAAGCGTTTCCTTGGCATCTAAAAACAAAAATAAAACATTTGTTTAAAAAATACATCATTCATTTTGTCACAACTGTACCCAAAAAAATTGTCACAACCGTACCCAAAGCAATCTTTCGCAAAAAAACATTCACTATGGCAATATAACATAACGTACGTACAAAGTAAGCACTGCTTTTAAACCAATAATGTTTAAGTTAAAACAAAATAAAACACTCATTACGGTATCTGTACACATTTAATAACAATCGTAAAAATAAATCAAATAAAAATACTTACTTTTGCCTGTCAAAAGTGAAGAGCCTCTCTGCTAACGTCAATGTCGCGCGTTGGCTAACGCAACACTGTCAAACACGTTCAGACTTGTATGCCGCTCCTCTTTCCCCTTACACCTGTCCCCGTATTCCTTATAGTTTCGCTAATATTACGATTGTCACAACCGTACCCTGGCACAACCGTACCCAGTCTACCCTAATTGGCGCAGTCGGTAGGATACCAGTAAAGTAGAGTCAGTGTCGTATCGAACGATTAGTCTACGGGTATCCGAACCTACGGGAGCTGCAGTCCAGAGGAGAATCCGACTCTCGATTCGTCAAGAAGAAGCAATGCTGTAAGTCCTTGAATCTTTCAAGTCCTTGCCTACCTAACTCTTAAGTCTCCTTGAATATCTCAAGCCCTAAGTTAATCCTTACTATATTCTTATATCCTGTCCAATCTATGTTCATGATATTATTTTTTTTCTTATAATTTTTGCGTGTGTGTAAGTTTTAGCGTTCAAGATTTTCCATCCTATGGAATATCGATCTGATAGGTTAGAAAATAGTGACCGAAGTAGGAGTAGGCTCGCGGCTACAGACGAGAACAGGAATTTAGGCGCGATGTCGAGCGACGACGTAGACACGATTTATAAATCCCTAAGATTAGTGCCGGAGTTCGACGGAAACCCGCACGTACTAACCCGTTTCATTAGCATATGCGACCAGTTGGTAGTTACTTATTTTAAAACCGCACAAGGTTATGAACTCACGAATTTAGCCCTCCTTAACGGAATTTTGAATAAGATTACGGGACCCGCTGCTAGGCATATTAATTCCAATGGTATCCCGGATACCTGGCAGGGTATTCGATCCGCTCTGATCAATAACTTTGCTGACCATCGAGATGAGACCGCTTTATACAGCGACTTATCCTTGCAAACCCAGGGTTCCAGTAGCCCTCAAGAATTCTATGAAAGGTGTCAAAATTTATTTAGCACCATAATGACTTATATCTCGCTTCACGAGACAGTTAACACCACTATTGAGGCTAAACGATTGCTATATAAAAAGTTAACCCTTCAAGCTTATCTGAGGGGTCTAAAAGACCCCCTAGGCTCTAGAATACGTTGCATGCGCCCAGAGTCCATGGAAAAGGCATTGGAATACGTGCAAGATGAACTAAACACGCTTTACCTGCAACACCGCAATGAGGGAGGACCCAGTAGAAAGGACTGGGTTCAACCGCACCCAAATCATCATTTACCCTTGAACAATTTCACCCCCAAAGTAAACCCTTTTAACGTTCCTGTCATGCCTGGACCATCGAGACAATTTGCGTTCAATACGCCTGGCCCGCAGCGACAGCAGTCAATGCAGCCTTATGTTCAAGGATGGAGACCTAGCATGCCTACGCAACAGCAACCCCGTGGCTTAACTCGTACACAACAAATGATGCGCGCCCCCTTGCCAAATTATCACCCGCAAAGTAACGTTTTTAAAATGCCTCCTAGACCTCAGTCACAACCACAATCAAGTTATAATAACGCGCCTTAGCCAATGAGCGGCGTCAGTCCTTTTGTGCCCAAAACCTTGCCACCCTCAGGTCACGATTGGAGACAGTATGGTAATCCACCTCCGAACAACCATTTCAGGACACGCGAGATTAATTTCAACGACTTAGACTACGACTATGATTATAGTAATTGGTACTATGCCGATTACGAACAAGATTGCTATTATACCAACGAACAGTACCCCGAACCTGGATATTATGAGGATTCACATCTCTACCACGACACTCCTTCGGTAAAAGAGGTAGACCAAGATACCCAACCTACTGAAAATTTTCAGAAGGTATCCAAATTAGAAAAACCAAAATAGAGCTCAACTTTCATATACAGAGGCAACTCGGGTTTATTCAGATCCAGGATCCACCACTTAAGTTACTAATTGATACGGGAGCTAATCAATCGTTTATAAGCCCAGAAGCCGTAAGCAAATATTTTAACCATATGCCACTAAACTATGAGCCCTTCGAAGTAACAAATGTTCACGGGACGTCTAAGAATGACTATTCCATTACTTTGCCATGCTTTTCAGAATTAAACGAACATTCAGATGTTACATTATTCGTTTACAAATTTCATGATTACTTCGACGGACTCCTAGGCTTTGATTTGCTTGAAAATTGGGGAAGTAAAATCGATCTTAACCGTAAATTACTAATAACCCAGAATGCACAACTACCTATACAGATGTATGATTCACGCAATGCCAATTTGTACGAGGATATAATATCAGCTAATTCATCCAAGTTAGTTAGAGTACCTATTAATACGTTGGACGGTGAAGTAATGATCGAGGATCAGGTCATCTCTAGTTGCTTAATTTCAAACTGCATAACTAGTGTAAAAAATAACCGTGGCTGGGTGGAGAACACTAACCCAACGTGTAACGACATCATCTTTTCAATGGACCGCCCCGTAGAAGCCCAGTTATTTAACATTGAAGTTGAAGATACTGCAATTCCATCAGATCGTGTTAATGCCGTACTTTCTCGTCTTAGAACGGAACATTTAAACCCAGAGGAACTTGCTAACTTAAAAAACCTCTGTGCGAACTATGCCGACGTCTTTTATCTCGAAGGCGAATCATTGACATTCACAAATAAAGTAAAACATAGCATCCGAACAACTGATGAAATTCCAGTACACACTAAAACTTATAGATATCCCTATGTCCACAGACAAGAAGTCAGAGATCAAATAGGTAAAATGCTTGATCAAAATATAATACGACCATCAGATTCGGCCTGGAGTTCCCCTATTTGGATCGTACCCAAAAAGGCGGATGCTTCTGGCAAGGTTAAATGGCGACTTGTCGTGGATTTCCGAAAAGTCAACGAGAAAACGATTGATGACAAGTATCCCATACCTAACATTACAGACGTATTAGACAAATTAGGTAAATGCCAATATTTTAGTACCCTGGATTTGGCCAGCGGGTTCTATCAAGTCGAAATGAACCCTGAAGATATACACAAAACGGCGTTCAATGTGGAAAATGGCCATTATGAATTCCTTAGAATGCCGATGGGGCTTAAAAATTCTCCATCTACATTTCAAAGGGTTATGGATAATATCCTTAGAGACCTAAACCACATCTGTCTGGTATATTTGGATGACATTGTAGTTTTCAGTACCTCCCTGCAGGAGCATATTAATAACCTGGAAAAAGTATTTAAAAGATTGCGAGAATCTAACTTTAAAATTCAAATGAATAAGTCCGAATTTTTAAAGTTAGAAACTAGCTTTCTAGGCCACATCATTTGCAACGAAGGTGTCAAGCCAAATCCAGACAAAATTAAAGCCATAGAAAACTACCCTCTTCCTAAAACAGCAACAGACATCAAACGTTTTCTCGGCCTGATCGGCTATTATAGGAAATTCATCCCGGATTTTGCTAAATTAACTAAACCACTAACTCAATGTTTAAAAAAGGGTAGCAAAATAACTTTGGATCAAAAATACATTAATTGCTTTGAGCACTGTAAAAAACTCCTTACTAACGACCCTATTCTGCAATATCCAGATTTCAATAAAGAGTTCATTCTAACAACCGACGCATCTAACGTTGCGATCGGCGCCGTCCTATCCCAGGGAGTAATAGGCTCAGATAAACCCATAGCGTACGCTTCACGTACTTTAAACTCTAGCGAGTTAAATTACAGTACCATTGAAAAGGAATTGTTAGCAATCGTTTGGGCCACCAAATATTTTAGGCCATACTTATTCGGTAGAAGATTCAAAATAATTACCGACCATAAGCCCCTTCAATGGATCATGAACTTGAAGGAACCCAATTCGAGACTCACAAGATGGCGGCTAAAACTGAGTGAATTTGATTTTTCAATAGAATACAAACAGGGTAAATGCAATACTAATGCGGATGCTTTATCACGGCTTGAAATTAATAATGAAGAACTAATGTCTATTGTAGCTAACCCTACAAAAAAAATCATTTTCAAAGTATGCTCAGGCTTATTACTTAAGAGATGGAACAGCTATAAGTGTAGTACAAGCATTTCTTAGCTTCTGCACTCACCATGGAATACCATCTACCATCGTTACTGATAACGGGACAGAGTTTACTAACCAACTAATTGCAGAATTCACAAGGTTACACAAGATTCAACACCATAAGGTAGCACCACATACCCCGAATGAAAATGGTATAGTTGAGAGATTCCACGCTACCATATTAGAGCACCTTCGCATCCTTAAATTTAGTCAAAAAGGTGAATCCGTGACTAACCTCATGCCCTACGCCCTCCTAGCTTACAATAGCAGTATCCATAGTTTCACAAAATGTAAACCTATCGAAGTTATTACCGGACATTTTGATCCCCGCGATTCCTTCGACTTAGATTTATCCGCTCATTTGCTACAGCAGTATATGACTAGTCATAAAGAGAAAATGACTACTGCATATAATGCAATTCACGAGCTATGTATCGAAACCCGCAAGGAGTCTACTGATAGTCGTAACCTTCAACGCGAACCAGAAGTCGACTACCCACCTGAACAACAGATTTTTGTAAAGAATCCATTTGCTTCCAGGCAAAAATTAGCTCCTCGATACACTCATGACGTTGTTATGGCGGACCTCCCTATCCACATCTATACAAGGAAGAAACGCGGTCCTGTTGCGAAGTCCAGGCTAAAAAGGGTTCCTAAAACCGCCCGATTGTTGCAGGAAGCTCCTGATCCTGCACCTGTTTCTGCGAACATCTCTGTCTCAAGAAATAAGACTTGAGAGCCTGGACGATGGACCCGGGATTGTACCCTTTAAATTAGGCCCAGCTAAGATCTTATCACACCACCATTCCTTCATACAATACGTTAATTTAGACACTTTACAAGATAAAATAAACTCTATTGATAGCCAACTACTAACCAGCAGCCCTAATCTTAATAACCAAACCAAATCATTATTCCAGCCTCATATAGACTATCTAAGATCCAAACTCAATAGCGTATCCGAACAATTAAAGTCCTTCGAGATAACTCGTATAAAAAGAGGGCTCATAGATGGCCTCGGTAGTGTTGTGAAAAGCATTACAGGAAATTTAGATTATACTGACGCATTACATTATAATCAAGCTATAAAATCTCTCGAAAACGATGAACACAAATTAGTTACTGAATTCAACCAGCATGTTAGTCTAACAAAAGAGATGTCCGCTCAATACTCTAAAATGATCGACGATATTGCAGATAACCAGGGAAAAATGGCAGCCCTACTAAATAGAATTAACGAAAGCAACGCAGATAAAGATAATGATTTGATAAAGTACGCACATTTAGCCCAAATACTTATTATCCTCAGCGACAACGTAGATGCAATTTCACAGGAACTAAACCGGCTACAGAATGTTCTAGCATTTATAAAGACCTCTACAATGCATCATTCTATTCTCAGCATAGACGAAATACGCGCTATACTAAATAAATTAACAAGTTTATATAGCAGGGAGGAAATAGTAGACATAGATATAAGAGAATATTATAATATAATTAAGTTAGGTTCATATTATACGAGAAATAATATAGTTATAGTATATAAGTTTCCAATATTTCTACCGCAAACATACGATCTATATAAGTTATCAATAATACCTAACAAATATCACGAAGTCCTCATTCCATCCTCTCCTTTCCTAGCCACCTTCCAGAAAGATTCTAAGAACATAGAGGCTGAATGCCCGAAGACCAACAAGTGGTTCATATGCGAGGAGAAACGAAGTCTACAGAGCCATTTCTCACAAGATTGCATACACGAACTCATCAACACGCAAAAGAAAAGTTCTAAATGCAAACCTGTCGCTATCACCTTGGACCAGCCAGCGTACGAGGAACTTGACGACAGACACTACACCATCAGCTTCCCGGTTCCCACGAAGGTTCATCTCTCTTGTGGACAAGACCTGTACAAAGAAGTTCAAGGAAGTTACTTACTCACCATACCGCAGGACTGTTACATAGAGACACCACAGATCACTATCGCCAATAAGAAAAATCGTCTGAAGGGTCACGTATTGAAGATTATGGACCTACCTGTAGAAGACGTAGACAATCAGCCTCCAGTCCCGACACTAAAACTGAACTCAATAAACTTGGACCACCTACATGCAGCCAATATGAAGATAATGCAACAACAGCCACATATTCCAGCGACGAACGACTACGGAATCTACCACACTACGATTCCAATGTACATAGCACTAACCGGTGCATGTGCACTCATGGGTTACTTTATCTACCGACGGTACTGGTCAAAAGCCAAGAAGACTCCAGACGAGGAACCACAATGTCACCCAAGGCGTCCAGAAAGAATTTACGCTCTTCCAGAACCTAAAGAGAGGATAAGCTGCAACCAACCCCCACCTCAATTTACTACGAAAATCATCGGTGGTGGCTGCTCTTCGGGGGGAGGTGTTACGCGGTGCTAATCTATGAGGATCGCCGAGACAGCATCGACCCAAATCAACACTGCACACGGCTCGACCACGCAGTGCAGCATCAGCAGGAGCGTGCCGCGCGACGACGACAACAGAGGTTTCGCAATATCGGAAACGCGGACCCAGATTCACTTTTGATTCACACTTCGATCATTGTCAATCTTTTAGAAATAATTAACTTGTAACTTTTAGTATAATTAAATTCTATTAAATAACCTTTGCTTTTTTTTTGATCCTCCGGTTGTAGCCCACGTAATTCACCTATTCCGAGTGATTTCTGTCATTTATTGAAGAGTTCTGATGTATATCTCCGAAGTTATTCATCAGATCTGGACGAAAAAATTAAATGGGACCACATGACAAGCATCAGCGTTCAAATAAAAAATGAATCATTCAGATCGGTTCACCCAATAAAAAGTTCTGAGGTAACAAACATAAAAAAAAAATACAGTCGAATTGAAAACCTCCTCTTTTTTTGCGAAGTCGGTTAAAAAGATGTCATTTCTGTCAAAAACATTATTGAATCTAAAATAAAACTTCCAACGGTTTGGTCGTGGCCGGAAAGAAATGATGCCAATTTTATCAAAACGAATGATTGGGTCTAAAATCAAAATGAAACGTTCCAACGATGTGTCGTCAATTCATTCGTTTTTATGGAAAAATAAAAAAAAAGGTTCTCCTTCGATAACTTCGAAGTTATGTGATGCCAAATAATTAGGTATTACTTTTTTTTGTAAAACTAAATAAGTATCTTGAAATTTGTTAAGGCTAAATAATAATCAAATCGAATGAATTTTGCACTGGCTATTCCAATCAAACAAAAAAAAAATGGACAGAAAGTAACCATTTCCTGAGTTGACAGACTGGCACTCAAGTTAGCTGGCAATTAACAGGTACTTACTAAGGAACCTTTTGTGCAGCAAGTCGCACTACAATTCAGTTCAAATAAAAAATAAACGCAATGTAAAGGAGAATGCTCATCGATGTATGGAATCCCGTACCAAGCTGCATCAAAATCAAACTTTGTTTTTTATAGACTACACTGACCGTGTTAACTCCTACAAAACTTCTTTTTGAAAACAAAACCCGGGTTTTGGAGTTATTTCATAAAATCGAAAATAACCTAAAAACTAAGGCTCTTTTGTTCGACACTATCAACGACGTATTTTATTATAGACACGTTATACATGAACGTTATAGTTATTTATTAAACAAAAGAAACCTTTACTGGTTAGTAGATTCATCAAAAATCGATCCTATTACATTCTACATCTTTATGACCGGCTGCTGTGAACGGCCAACTAACCATAGATAAAATAATGATATATCTTTTATAAGTAAATGATAAGATTCTATTCTAGTTTTTTTAATTAATGTAGAATTTGAAATGTATATTTTTTTTACAGTGATCATGACACTTTCAAATCAAGGTTACGTTAATCATTTATCATGTGAAACGGAACGTCATTTATAGAGAGTAAAACAATATCCATACTTTTAAACTCAAAAGTAAATTCCCTATTCAAAAATCAAATCTGCGATGCGTAATGTCGTAAAAAATTATGAAACTAATTACAATAAAATTTTGGTCTTGATGCGTGAGACTTTTTGGTACCACTTTTGGTCATTCTCCTTTCATAATTAGTTGTTAGATTATTTAAAAAATAAATATGTATTGCAAGAAGTTGATTTGAATGGAGCTAATGCAACATGCACTAGACTAGCACATTTAGGTTCGTCAATGTCAATGTATGTAGAAAATTACATTAAAATCAGTGAGTGTCAACTAGCATAATCTAAAAAATGCAAGTTATCCGACTGAAACCATGTCTAATTGAACATTGATTTGAAATTATGTATAAAATGCTACACCATATTTATACTGTGTCTATGCTCTGCTGTATGGTTGACATAATATTCTGTAATGTAGGTCGCGCCCAAAGTAGAAATATGCGAGCCTACTTATTATTTAATGAACCCATTGAGTTCCCGAAACGTGTATCCAACACCACCGTAATCCAGACACAAGTGCCTGACTCTAGAGGGTTTTGCTATAACAATAGAAAATATTCTTTCAGCAATTACGGGCATTCAACCAGTTAAATTTCAGCAAAAGCTAACCGTCTAGAGTCAGCAAAAGTATAGTCAGAGCCAAAAGGCAATAAGTACTAGCCTTAATAAAACTGATACATAAATAAGAGGTTTATTTAAAACTCCCTTGTCGAAGTGGCAATAAAATCACAAACGTGATACCTAACGGTTTCTGCCGTAAAATGTAGAGATGGTTACTTTGGCACTTAAAACTTAGTGCATTAAGCTGCGCCTGAGTAAACGAAATAAATATCGCTGGGTTACCCATGTCTAGTGCAATGAATGCAAATAGTATAAAAGATGTTTTCTAATATGTTATTACCAGAAAACTCCAAAACGAGGGTCATTAAAAGAAAAAGTCTCAACCTCTTGTCTTATGACAAGATAATAAAAGCTTAATACAAGAAACTAAAGAGGTCAGTTTTCTAAACTCAACCTTTTGTCAAATTAAAAGATAATAAAAGCTTAAAATAAGAAACTAAAGAGGTCTACTTTTTTCTATATCTACTCAACCTCGTGTCAAATGACAAATTAATAAAAGCTAATAAGAAACTAAAGAGGTCTATTTTTTAGACTATATTTGCCAAGTCGATGACGATGCAACAGTTGATTAATAAACTTGCATGTGCAAGACTTATTCGATGCACAGATAAGACAATAAAACTGGCTCAAAATGATTAGAATAGTGGCAAGTTTTATGTCATAAAAAATGTTTCAAGGAATTTTTGGGTAAAAGCTGCCATCACCCTTAATGTACTAGAAAAGGTTTGATCTGAATGCCACTGAAAATAAACAAATTTCCAAATTCACAAATTTTAATCTAGAAATCCCTTTTGTCAAAACAATTTGTCAGCTGCATAGTTGAGTTCTAATTCCTGGAATCAAAGGTTAAAACATAAGACGAGCTACAGACATCATGGAACCTGTAATTTAAACCATATTCTTGGGTTTCTCCGATGGTACTTGTCTTAAAGCCTGATGAATGATGATGGTATTTTTATAATTTGGACATGCATATATATAGCCTTAGATAAATTGGTGAATACTAAGGTAGTGTTTCTAAGAAAATCATGATAATGTGATCATCAATTCGGCAAAGCAATATTTTTCTATAAAGTAAAATCAAAAACACTTTTCATCACGTTTAACTCACAATTATAGTTAAGGAGTCAATTAGCACTGTGCTTTACCGACACAAAAAAACTATAATGTTCGGTGTACCGTGCACGTATATTAAAATACAGAAAAGATAATAATATATTGCTTGGAGAAGGAGTTTGAACCTTAAAATATAATAAACATGATGAAAAAAAGGGTATTGTGAAACGCGCGCGTCAGCTACTGTGATTGATTGAATCCAAGTTGTACATCACATGACTGGCGTTTAATTGTGATGCTTTGATAATAATTTAGCCAGTTGGTGAAACCGACGGTTAAACACAAAAACTCAAGAAATTGGAAACTATTCAAGAAATCCAGTTTTCTGGATCAATTTTGTTGGAAAGTGGATCCTTAATTTTACAACGATAAAATCAACCTATAAAACAGTACAAATAATAGTACAAAAGTACAGAAAAGTCACTTCGCGCAATAATTTATAGAAATAGCGACTCTTGCTGCTAAGTCACAAAGTGCAATTCAGCTCGCATAAGCGCTGAATGGCTAACGGTTGTTTTTTTTTTTTTTTTATTCATTATAGGCTCGCGCTTGACCACTATCTCACCTGATGGTAAGCGATGATGTGGTCGAAGGTGGAGCACGCTTGCCTAGAAGTAACCTATTCACTCTTGACTTAAAGACCCCCAGATTGTAGCTATCGGGAAACACAGACTCCGGCAGGGAATTCAACTCCTTAGCTGTACGCATAATAAAAGTATTCTCAAAGCGTTTACTACTTAGCTTCAGCGTGGGATGTCTACCATGTACCGATGGCGCTTCGCCGTGCGTCTGGTAGTCTGATGATGAAACGAGCTGGGCGGAATTAGATCATGCAATTCCATCGCATACTCTCCGAAATGTAACCGATAAAAAACCGACAAGCTGGCAACTCGGCGACGGTGTTCAAGGCTCTGGAGCTTTGACTTAACCAGTGATAGTGGTAGTGGTGGTAGTGGGTGGTGGTAGTGATTCGCTATCTGCTTCTCCGTAAGGAAAAAGAGCGCTGGTTTCTCAGCCTCCAGGTGATAGTGGAGTGCAGTGATATTTGAGTGCAGGCCTCTAATATTGGTGAGGTGCACTTTGTGGGGGAGGGGGGCAGCCGCTGTTTAACTCCAGTATTCCTTTTCCTATTCCTTTTTAGTGAATGGAGTAGAGGAGAAGGAAGTGAGACGAGGTGCCACGCTGCTAACCTACAGACACGCACTGAAAAGACGCCATCATTGGGCACTAGTCTGGAGACTGCGGGGACGCCCGAGCCCCCCCGGAATGTCCATCGGGCCCTCCCGTCTGGTCGCCAACCAGCACGATGGTGCATTCCGGGATTTTTCGACAGTTGGCGGGGCAGCCTTTCGTGTGTGGCTGGCACACTACTTGGGCCCCCAACTACCTGCGGTCGACCAGCGGCGCACCGTGCCTCGGATCCCGCTACCCTCCGCGACTAGTCTCCCGATACATCCCTAACAGCGCGCGTCAAAAATTGCTTTTCTCTTGCTCTTGCTGCTCTCCTCTAACGCGTAAGTCTGTCGCTGTCTATCGCGGCGGGACACAGCTCGTAAGGTTTACCGGCTTGACGCTGCCACTTACGACAACATATCATAAAGTTTCTGGAAATAAAATATTGTGTCTCTAAAATTCTCACCCTTGGCTACAATAACACAAAAGTTTGTATTGCAGCCAAGTACCTAGTTGTTGACACCAGTCCATTTACTTTAACGACTGTACTAATTCAGTTCGACAAACAGAAACAGTTCATTTCACTCCATTGGAAACTAGGGTCTGACGGTGTACTGTCAGAATACAAAATAGAGGATTAATCTTGGGAAAAAGAAAAAAAAATGAGTCTGGAACTGATTCCTCAGGCCATATAAACAAAGACCTGGGTTAGGAATCCAGAGTTTAAATATGAATGTACGTGACGGACGTGATCGTTCGAGGCTGATAGGCTCTCAGCGGTTGTAAGGCTCCTGCTCGAACGCGTTGACGCCCCTTGCACCTATTGTTCAGTTGTCATCAAAAAATATCAACCCAGGAGTCGCTTGAAGGCTGCCAAGTATGTTGAGGTGAAGGAATGATGTCCAGATAAATAAAAGACTTATATATTCATGACCAGAAGCGTCGTTTCTTCATGGTCCTCGTTACACAATGATGCGTGGAAATGACTTAGAAGAAATAATGGCTACAAATTGGACGATGCGCCTGCGCACTATCCTTTATATTAACTCGACCGTAACGAGGACCTTGATTTTTCGTGCGCGCAGATTTTTATTTACAAAAAATACACATACTACTATTATACTACACATGCTAGTTAGAAACCGACGGAAACTCCCCTTCCACTGGACCGATTTCGATGAAACTTATGCGTCTGAATAGGTCTCGAGAAGACCTTCCTCCGGTCCTTGTTCCAGGTCCCTAGCCCCTACCTTCAGGGAGTTCTTGCAGGAAGTTACTATTCTTCTAAGTCCGTGTGTGGTCTCAAGTGTGTAATCATTATTATTTCTTTTATAAGGGGCCCAGCATGCCCGGTCCACGCCATGCGTTGTCCAGGTGGATGGTCGAAGGGGCCCAGCATGCCCGGTCCATGCCACGCTGTGAATAGTTGGTTGGTCGAAAGGGCCCAGTGCGCCCGGTCTACACTGCATGGTATAATTAGTTGTTTATTTATTTAAACTTCATGTACAATAGTTGTACATAGACGGACTACAGTACTCAGTTGTTGATTGGTAGAAAGGGCCCAGTGTGCCCGGTATACATTGCGTGGTATGAATAGTCGTTGGTTGGTTGAAAAGGGCCTTGTGCGCCTGGTCTACACCGTATGATATCAGAGTATACATGTCAGGAATAGATGAGCGGATCCAAATCGAGTGTTAATTTCACTGGTGTGTGTGATATGACGGGCCAATATAACGATTGTTAAATTCTCGCAGCCTAGCAATAGTCAGGAGGCCGTGTCGAAATTTCTAAAGATTTCGTTCTGAGGAGAGCTATGGTTTAGAATGACTTTGACAAATGTCAACTTGACGTCACGAACGAATACTAAGTACTAGTTTTTGGCGCGAACAAGGGGCTTTAAGAAGGATATATATATATATATATCTTACTCAAGAGATCGAATTAGAATATGGCGGGTTGGATTGAGTTATAGGAGAAATACAATGAGAGTTACGATTGTTCATGTAGATCAAACTACGTGCTTAGTGGAATGTTGTTTAAGATATTCGCCAATACAAAACGTGATTAGTTACATTGTGAGCCTACATACAAGCACAAAGAAGTTGATTTGTTTAGCCTAGCCCGAAAAGAACCCATGCAAATAATAGCCTTTCCTGTCAATTACACAGTCTTACCTACATATACTTAAATTCCCAACATTCAATAAAAAATCGTATACAAACACAAGTCTACACACGCAAATACAAAATACACACCAAAACAATATGTTTCCATATAATTCCTACACATCGTACAAAAATATTAAAAAACGCAAAATGTATCGCACATTAACACACTATTGATGACAATCGCAATATTTGTCACTTATTATGCGCTTTTAACAATCATTTAAAAAATAAAATAACCCTGCATCTGTCCATATTTCCGAATCGGATTAAAACAATGGTAATTTCTATTGTGTCTGCTACTTGACAGCTTGAGGGTTCATACAACAATAAATCACATGACAAACACAAATAGACGCATAATTAATACGACTAGAGGAGTTGCTACAACGTCACACACGGTTACCAATACCCACGCATTATTTTATATTATTTTAATCTTTAACTTTTCCTTCGCATTCCCATAGTGACTCAAACGTAAACATTCAGATACCCGTACCCCCAAATATGATCTGTTTATGCGTGTTCTTATACAAGCGTCCACTGTTCCACAGCTTTTATATGGTAGCTACATGCCAATCTGAAATGGCTAACACTGACGTTGAACTCTTTGACTTATTATACACTCACTCACTTACCGATTCAGTTGCCTATAAAAACCATCCCAACCCAAAAAAACATATCCTTCACATTCATACTCGTATTTTCTTATTTTTATGTTTTGTTCAACTTTTAGGTAAAAAAAAAAATATATAATATAGGCCTACATGGGCACTTATAAGACATCGACAAAAGGTGCACTGTTCGGGTTGGTCGTTTTCTATGGAGAAGAACCGGCAAGAAACTCCATGGTTACTCTTTTATTTATTTTTTTGGTTTTACAATATTTCCATGTTACAGCATTAGTACTTAGATATGGGGGGGACAACGTAGGCCCGACAATAAGTCGTAAAAAAAAACATAAAAAGATTGTATATTATATATTAACAAAAAAAAAAACAAATTAAAAAAGTTAACAAATGTTAACAAGCATCTAGAAGGCTCACAATGTTCACACATTTACAAAACAATCGGTAAAAAAATATATACAAACTTCGATGAAGAATCTTCAACGAAGTGTGTTTGAGTGTAAAATAAAAATAACTATATTTAAAATGTGGCACAAATGTTGTTATCAGTGCTGTAAATATTCTTAGCAAAGGGCTATAAAGATGATTGAAAACCATTGTAAAAAGACTAATTAAAAGAGGAGAAAAAAACAAAAATAATGAATGAGATTGAGAATAGTTAGATTGTGATATGTCCACATATTTGTTCCATTTATGAGTTACCAGGGAAGCCGCATGCGCAGAAGGAGCTAAAGCCAAAATTTTTATCTTCAACGTAGTATGTCCTTGATTTTATAATATGCTTTTTTAATCAGCACACGTTTGACCGACACCGAGAGTTTTTGAACTTTCCATCGGTTAGTTCTAAAAGAGTACTTTGGCAACTTGTTATAAAAGCGTAAATGGCTAATTTAAACAGTATAAGTGAAGAACTTGACCGTATAAGCATAGCATCATTTAACTGCAGTGCAGAGGACTGCATAAAGTTTGTTAAAAGTTCAGATAGCGATATGTCAATCTATACATATAAAATGCTTTGTCCTGATTGACTGACTGACGGATCAACGCACAGCCTAAACCGCTGATTGTAGAGACCTGAAACTTGGCGGGTGTTTTCTTTCTGTGACGTAGGCATCCGATAAGAAAGGAATTTCCGAAATTCTACACTTAAGGGGGTGAAATAGGGGGACCAAATTTGTATAAATTACGGAAAACCAGCAATGGTCAAATGATACTTTCTGAGTGCAAATGATTGCATTGTTGAAGAAAAATAAAAATCGCTATATATATGCCTATAATATTTGATGAGTGCCCTCGATTTCTTAAGGATCCCATCATCAGATCCTGAACTGAGACCATGGGACCACCTGTGAAGTTTAACCTTTCAAACCAAAGAAGAATTTTCCAAATCAATACAGGCGTCTTTGAGTAACCGGGGAAAATACATTAAAAAAAAAGATTCCGTCGAATTGAGAACCTCCTCCTTTTTTTGAAGTCGGTTAAAAAGACTTTTGGCATCACGGTCACCAAATAGTTGCTTATTTGGCAGGGGCGGTGTTACGAGGCCAACCTTCAAGCTCAGCACATCTTACCGACAAAGTGACCGATCGCATAACGACAGCGCGCTTCCCACGTCATCGTCTTTCTTTACCTAACTTCGGTGGGAACGGACACTTGATATATAAAACCTAATTAATAAGAAATCCATTTTATAATTTTAAGTGAAATATTAAATATATTTCGTAATCTAAAAGAACTTATTCATTGGAGAGTTGCCCGACACACCCTCCACACATATCTCGCTCTAATCGGGTACGCAGATGTATAAAGTTCACCCTGATACACTCTCATTCCACCGGTTATGTGCAAGTTATATACATGTTATTCGGTTAATCTATTATGGCATTAGCCCACAGTATGCCAGATAGATACTTTTGTAAACACGTTATATCATTTCACGTTTTATATCATTGAATTATCAATTTAATGTGACGAGTAGCGTTTCTCCTAAAAACCGATAGTCATTATATTGTTAGAAAGATGGTCCGCGCAGCATGTCTTCTAGTTACCAGTTACCAATATTGTAAATGCTAAAGTAACTCTGTGTGTCTGTTATCTTTTCACGACTAAACGGTTCGACATGAAATTTGGTAAGGAGATAGATTAAATATCCTGGGGAAGGACATAGAATACTTTTTACCCCGGGAATATGTATCCTCGGCATGATTTATGACCTTTGCGTGGGCGAAGCCGCGGGCAGAAGCTAGTCTATACCAATATTATAAAGAGGGATTTTTTTGTTTGTTTGTTTGTTTGTACCGAATAGGCTCCGAAACTACTGTATCGATTTTAAAAATCTTCCACCAATGCTACTTTTTAATCTCGAAAACGGGTCCTGTTGGGTAATCCACGGGAGCGAAGGCGCGGGGAACAGCTAGTAATAAATAATTGTAACGACACCAACTTAAAACAAATGATAATGAAAACACGAACAATAAACCGATTTATATTATCAGGGCATAGGTCACACTGTTTATCATTCGTTCACTTTCGTCATTACAGAGATAACCTGTTGACACAGCGATACTCTGAAATGAATTCGGCGCTCAATGCCAAATTCGCAAAATGGCGTAATGGAATTTTGCAAAATTTCATATTCTGAAAACGTCACATCGCAAAATGTCACTTTAGCAAAATTCCATTTCGCAAATTGCCATTTTCGCATTCAAATTCTCCAAACCTATTACGAAGCAGTGGTAACCAAAATTACTTCGATCTGTATTTGGCTGTGCAGACCAAAGACACAGAACAACAAATGCCCTCGAAGGCTGGCATCACCGCAATAACAGACGTATCCCTAAAAAACCTTCACTATGTATATTTGTAAATAATTGCAACAAGAAAGTTAATACTGGGACAATAGGGTAGTTTATTGAAAATTTGTTTTTTGTCCGTCAGGTAGATAAATAAAAAATATTTCACACGTTTTTTTTGTGACACGTAAATGTAAAGTGATGATGATATAATTAGTTGAAAACTCGTGTGACGTCACGCCGCTAGTACACTTTATACTGTTTTAGTGACAGTGCTTCAGTCACTCCTGAACTTTGATGCGGTTTAACTTAGTAATTTTTTTTCGTTATGTTATGGCAAAAAATACGTGTTCAATATTATTTGATAATCTCACTGACGGACTAAATAGAATTATGATCTTTCTACCCAAAAAACATCCCTATTATATATCAACCATCTTTATTTCACAAGTTCCGGCAGAATCGTAACGTGATACATTGTTTACGTGACCCCTCCCGGTCACCTACCTATCTGTAATAATGAGAAGTGTTTGTTATCAGAGTCTTTCTTATCACCGACCAATGCCTAAAAACATGTATATAAGTAGCAAAAAGCCAGTTCTTTGCATATACATTCCAGGAGTGATCACGAGCAGTGGTCACACCATCTACATTTGATTAAATAACTTGGACATCTGAAGAACAATAATATGTCTAGGGCACAGTTCGTTCTGGTGTTGGTGGCGTGGTACGTCGGAGCGGCGCATTCTTGGGGTAAGTCTTGCATTCGCCGATTTTGGTTTTAGTAAGGGTTATTAGCTTGAGATATTTTAACTGGTTCCTTATTACGAAGCATAGTTGGGTATTAGGATTACCAACTGTTTCTAGAAGAAAAAGAGAATATCTGATTTAAGAGAAGTTCAATTTATTGTTATTATTTTTATTAAAACAAATCATGTTGCCACTTTTTCTTGTATTTTTAAATAATTTATACGATTGCTAGACATGAATTTCAATGGAACCCAGTTGTCGCTGCCCATAAATTTGCAATTACGACATAAGTAAATAACATTAACTCCAAAAGAGTTACCTCAGGACATTTTTTAACCGATTTCAAAAAGGAGGAGGTACTCAATACGACTGTATTTTGTCATCTCAGAACTGTTTACTAGGGGAACCGATTTTGATTATTGTTTTTGGGGTTCCGTACCTCAAAAGGTAAAAAAGGAACCCATATAAGATCACTCTCTTGTTCGTCTTTCTGTCCGTGTGTCACTACCGATTTTCTCAGGAACGGGTGGACCTAGTAAGTTTAAATTTATACCAGGTACTGAAAGTCCGGAGTCAACACGGTAAAAAGATATAGGCAAATTTAGATTTTAGTGATAACTAAGATTTAAGGAAAAATTTTGTAAGTACAAAAAAAATATCTTAATTTTTAACTTTTTCATTTTTCGTAATTTGCCCTTTACTTGTGCAGTAAGACCTGGCTTTTAACCAAAATTGTCAATTCTAGGTCAACCGGAAGTACCCTAAAGGTTTGGTCGAAAACCTATATGGTAGTTCCCGTTGACCTAGAATCATGAAATTTGGCAAAAAGCAAGGTCTTACAGCACTTTAACACTTTGACACTTTGGGCACTTTGTAGTGTTTTTATTTGGAAGTCGGTTGTATTTTCTTGTATTTTTTTAATAGACTTTAAGTAAAGCCTTCGATTTCGTAAATCAATCCATTTTAAAGTTTAAATCGTAGTTATTTTATTTTATATTAAGATAGGATCGCGTTTGTCCACTATCCCGCCTGATGGTGAGCGATGATGTGGTCTACGGTGTAGCTCGCTTGCCTAGAAAAAATCTGCTCATTCTTGACTTAAAGACCTCTTATCGGCTGTAGCTATTAGGAAACAAAGACAGCAGGGAATTGCACTCTTTAGATGTACGCACAATGAAAGTATTTGCATAACGCTTTGTGCGTATTAGTGGGATGTATACCATTTACCGATGGCGCATTACCGTACGTCTTGTAGTCCGATAATGCAAAGGGCTAGGCGGAATCAAATTGAGCAGTTCCATCGTACACTCCCCGAAATGCAACCGATAATGAACTGCCAGGCTGGCAACTCGGCATTGATGTCCAAGGCTCTGGAGCTTTGACTCGAGCAGTGCATCTTTGCAGATAAGCCTCTTTAAATAAATTAAATATGTAGAACGGAGAATAAAAACATTAAAAAATTCTATGACGATAAAAAACTTTCTTACAAAAAAATACCACACTACCAAATAAAAACAACTTCAATTTTGAAAGTCGGTGTTCCCGTTTTCGTTCGTTCGTTTTTCGTTCTTTGTACTTATTGGACAAGTTCTATAGCTTACTAATATAATAATATAATATTGTACCTATAATGCCCAGAGTGATGCCAGAATAGGTTTTTTTTTTATAACCTATAGACTCGCGCTTGACCACAATCTCACCTGATGGTAAGCGATGATGTGGTCGACGATGGAGCACGCTTGCCTAGAAGTAACCTATTCACTCTTGATTTAAAGACCCCAAGATTGTAGCTATCGGGAAACACAGACTCCGGCAGGGAATTCCACTCCTTAGCTGTACGCCGAATAACATGTAACTTGAACATAACCATTAGAATAACAGTGTACCAGGGTCAACTTTACGCACCTGCGTTCCCGTTATGTTATTAGAGCGAATGCGTTATGTTATTAAATTGTGCAAACAATAAACAGACATGCGATTGCAGCAATCCCGAGAGATTTGCCGTCATTTATTGAAGAGTTCTGTTATATATCGCCGAAGTGCTTCATCAGATCTTTATCGAATTTAAATGGGACCATTTAGTAATAAACTTCTTTCGCACAAAAAAATAATTTTGAAAGGCCTATATATACATTACTAGCTGACCCCCGCGGCTTCGCTCCCGTCAACTGGCGACCTACCACCCTCGTTCGGTCATGCATGGAGTACTGCTCCCACCTCTGGGCCGGATCTGCCAAGTACCAGCTGGATGCACTAGAGTTGATCGAAAGGCGGGCCAAAAGGCTTATCGGCAATGAGATACTGGTCGATTCTAAGCTCCAGAGCCTTGAACATCGGAGCCAAGTTGCCAGTCAGTCGCTTTTTTATCGGTTACATTTCGAAGAGTATGCGATGGAATTGCATGATCTAATTCCTCCTGGCCCGTTCCATTATAGGACTACAAGACGTACGGCGATGCGTCTTCGGTACATGGTAGACATCCCACCCATACGCACCAAACGTTTTGAGAATACTTTTATTATGCGTACAGCTAAGGAGTGGAATTCCCTGCCAGAGTCTGTATTTCCTGATAGCTACAACCTGGGAGTCTTTATGTCAAGAGTAAATAGGTTTCTTCTAGGTAAGCGTGCTCCATCGTCGACCACATCATCGCTTACCATCAGGTGAGATGGTGGTCAAGCGCGTGCCTATCAATAATAATAAAAATATATATATATATAGATTATAGTCTACGACGTAGTTATGCCCGAACATATATAAACCTCGAACCTCGTCCTTTTTGGGAAGTCGGTTAAAAATAACTATTACTAGGAAAATCTGCCATTCGTCAAAATGATGATGATTCCTTTTTTATAATTTGAAAGGCACCAATGTTAAAATGAATGTATAGCGTATGAAAATGGGCTCACAACTATCGGTGTGTTTTTATTTAAAAAGGGCTCAAAGACATCCCTATTGTGAATTAAATGCAATTTATATAATAGCTGAGTTAATCCAAAAGATAAATCCATATCTGAGGACAGTATCAGTCAGCCTGTAGTATGCGGTTGACAGCGCATCATCATAATATACAGGAATATGCACTCCACAATATAATAGTTTAGCTTACTTGTTTAGAAGAATAGGTACTATAGTATCTTTCGTTCTCAATGAGACTACGTCATTCAGCGTCATCATCATTTCAGCGGAAAGATGTCCACTGCTGAACATAGACCTCCCCCAAGTGTCATCACATTGACCTGTCTCTGCGTCTTACATCCAGTGGATTAACGCATAGAACCCTTAGTAAAACGCTTTTCTTTGTTTCAGAATTCGCCGTAAGCTTAGGAGATCAAATTATTTTCTACACTAGCGACGGAACCAAAACTGATACCGTGCATTTTGAGTCCCAAAACGTCACTGCAATAACGTACGATGAAGTTCACAACAGAATGTTGTACGTCGACAAACGGACCGACAACGAAGCCATATGCGTATACTACATTTCTTCCAAAAAAAACAAATGTTTCCTGAAGAGCTTCGGTCGTAATATTCGTAGCATCGCCTACGATCCAGCAACGGAAAATATCTTCTTCACTGATACCAATAAAAAAAGCATTAGTGGGATTTCATTAAAACCCGGACTTAATACCAATGTTTACGATTTAATCGAGATGGATGATCGGACCCCCACAGATATTGCCGTCGACAGCTGTAGAGGGTACGTTTCCAGTGGAGGTTTCATTAAAAAAAAATGCATCACAACAAGATTACTTATGAAGCGGTTAACATTTTAAACTAAGAACTAACGTGCGGGGGCCGCACGTCTTCTACAGGCACGCACGTCACTTCTCTTTCATTTCTTTCCACAGGTCCCATATCTCAACCGATTCTTGTGCAATTTTGTGAGCATGTTCGATAATTAAATGGATTTTTTGTCATCAATCAATCAATTGATCGAGCCGAATCGGCAATAAATAAAAAGACAGACTCGCAAAGGCTACAGCTCACAGCCACTAGTTACTATAAGTTTCTGCTCCATTAGGGTAATTGCTGCAAAGCATTGCAGTGCGACGATAAACGAATAAATAAATAAAACATCATGCAATCACGGTCTATTTCGTAATATTTACAAGTGGTATTTAACTTACAGGTACATTTATTGGTGCGACGGAGCCAATATGGAGAGTGCTCGTCTTAATGGTACCGGAAGAGAGGCCGTGCGCTACCGTTATGATCCGTCGTTAATCTTTTTTAGCTTTGCCATCGATACACAAGCACAAAAAATGTACTATATTGATGGTGATTCGTCTCACTACTTAAATATCGCAAATCTGGACGGAAGTCACAAATATACCCTTGATAGTTTTTCAAAGACTGAACGTAAAGAGATGACCGTCTCAAAAGATTACATCTACTGGTTACATGGTAATAACGGGACTTACGACTCTGTTTTGCAATATCCAAAGAACCCAGGGAGTCTATATCTACCCAAAAATATAATAAAGTTATCTGACAGTATACTCGGTTTAGCCGTAAACTATAAAATAGATGACCAAATCAAGGGAATTCACGATTGCGATGCACTGTCGAGTCTGTTACCAATCACTGAAGCTCCTGCTACCACCCAGCGGAGCGATGTCTCTGTGTGTGACAACTACTGTCTGCAAGGTTCCTGCAGCGTTAATGATGAGGGGCTTCCTAAATGCAGGTAAAACAAACATCTTTTTACTTCTTATATATAACCTATACTTCTATATTAATATTTAAAAAAAAGTTAAATCAAAAAACCCGACTGCTTCAAGTGAACTAATTCGCGGGCTGGCTGACCAAAATCTGGTGTATCCTCCGCCTGCACAGCATGATTTTTTCCTTGTTTACGACTTTTTAGTTCACTTGAAGCAGTTGGGTTTTTTTATTTAACTTTTTTTATTTATAACATTTTAGTTAGGTTTTTTTTTCGAATTAGTTACATTTAAATATAAACGTGTTATATATTTCTAAAATCACCTCTAAAAGCCCTTAATTATGATACCCCCAAGATGGGTTTGGAAGAAAAAAAATTTGGGCCCCCACAATATGGCACCCAAAAGCCGCCAATTTTCTATTGTCCAATTTTAATGTAGCCTTGCAGGGTTAAGACGAATCGATTGACGTATGAATCATCAAAATCGGCCAACGCGTATGGTCTCTGGAACGCCTTATAGGAACAAACATACATACATATATACATACATAGACTGATAAACACATTACCCTCCTTCGGCAGTCGCGTAAAAAGTGGAATGATTTGTATTTTTTATGTAATGAATAAACCTAAAAATAACTGGGCCGCTTTCAAAAGTTCTTTCATCGTTGGGAAAATACACTATCCCCGGGTGACATAGGCTGCTTTTTATCCCTGTATGCCTACGGCAACGGAAACTGGGTGAAACCGCGAGGCGTCCGCTAGTATAATATACATGTCGCATCAGGGCTGGCCGATAGATGCAAACCATCGGGCAGGCAGGCTGTATTCCCTTAGGTTAAGACATCTTGTGTGGGCAGGTCGTTGGGTACAATCGTGCAAATGAAATCACAGAAGTTATTCGATACACTGGGTTTATTCAAATATTCACAGTTACAATCTTGCTTACTAATATTACGGATCGACACTGATTCTACGACGTGTTAGCTCTAAGACTGTCAGTACTCAACTGCCATATTCTACTATCCCCACCACGCAAGTGGTTAGAGGAAGCGCGCCAATGCGTAGTTGTTATTACTTTGCCGCCAGATGGCGTGCTTGCGATTTGTTTTAACGTCCGTACTATTGACTAAACCCGACACGGCCATCCTGCGAGACAGGCGTCCTCGTCTGTTCCTCATTTTCAGGGTTAACAGTGTATCGAATCATGTGGAAATTCTCATGAATGTCCTCAGCTCTTGGTGAAAGCTGAGGGGTCTGTCAGACTCCTACTGACTAAAACCACATGGTGTTCTCTAGGCCGTAATTTGTCTTGAGAGGCGAGCGTGGAACACAACACGTCGCCTTCTCGGGCCTCTCTCAGGTGACAGATCCCCAAATCTATCACCCGCAGGCATCATCTTCTTGTCCTTGCTCACTGCCATCTCATGTCGTGTTGCGCCACACGTCCTCGTAGTCTACTCCGACCCGTCAGTCTCCCATCATACAAGGGATGTTTTTCTGAAACACAAAATTTCCAAACAGTATTCACTCGTCTAATCCTGACTCATACTCTAGAGTGAGGAAACATTTCATAACAATCAAACATGATCATTTAAATCTCTCTGTTCACCATTGCAAGGAACAAGTAATTCTATTTTCAATTTAAAGAAAATAACAATTTAATCATCGATCCGGTACCTAAAAGCACCCAATCTTCGTGATTACAAAGTCCAAGTACCACTGATAGTCATTAATCTCACATTAAATCAAACAAAAGAAACAAGACACCAGGTATCTTATTCACGATCTTTAGCCATCACATAGCTCTTCTAGCTATCTTATAGCTCTCTTAGCAATCACAATTTGCTCTACTCGCACATCTTCACGATGTCGAGTCAACTCAACTCTCTGAACTTAGAACCCGTTCACACAGAGATTTAATCTGTCCTATGTTACGTCATGATCAACTCAATCTACAATCTCAATTGGTACTTGAGCTGTGTGTATTACTAACACAATCTACGCATACTCATAGTAATCAAAATTAGAAAATCAAAATTATTTCAATTTTCGTAATGAGGGCTTGACGATTCGAACGTCATCAACATTAACATGGTGACTTCACCTCTCGCGTGATTATGTGAGTTTACTTTATTTTAACCTCCTAACTCAACAGGAATCCTCTGCAAGGTTCCTTACACAAACGTGTTTTTTACACCGACTTACAGGTGCCCTACAGGCCCACAGTTGCTACAAAGACCTCCAGTTGCCACACTGGCCTACAGTTGCCATAAAAGCCTCCAGTTGGCACACTCGCCTTTAGTTGCCATAAAGGCCAACAGTTGCCATAAAGGCCAACAGTTGCCATAAAGGCCAACAGTTGCCACACAGGCCAACACACAACGCTCGGCTACTCCTGACCAAACTAGATCATTGGGTTCGTGATAATAGGGAAATTTTAGAACTCTGATCTTTAACTAAATCATTACCCTGGGCCATGTACCACAGTCATTCCAGATAAACTAAAACTGCTGCAGCAAAAACTGCCAAGCTTATAGAAACCCTCGAGTAAAACCTCTAACGCCACGGCTCTATAGCCGACCAGTAATTGTATTGCTTTCACACAACGGTCTCTCTAGACCCCGACCCCCGCCAGAATCCACTGGTACGGTCAAACATAATACGGCTGATAGACTCAATTACTCGACATCTTAAGCTTGCTCATTATCATCAAAATCCCTTTGACATCAACATCGACTGGTACATAGCCCGCTGGCATCTTCCTTAACCTACAGTGTGCGTACTTGCAGGTTCCAAGCGTACCTATTTTAAGCTTTCAGTGTATAACGATCACTGTTCTGTCATAATCTCCTATAGTGGACTTAATACAGGGCCTATCTAGTTTTCGTACTAGACTTTCCCACACAACAATATTAATTAGAAAAAGGTCCGACGATCAACAAGTTCAACTAAACAAAGTAATTGTAACAATTCTGTTACTCTTTACCATAATTCAAAGGCAATGCATACTCAACTCATAAACCCTCTTCAAAAACCCATCGCCACATGGTACGCATGAGGTGCGGTCCAGAATTGGTCTTATGAGTAGACATGTTAATCAGATTTGGTTTCACTACCACTGTCATCAGGAACTTGGTGATCGGGTATCCTTCTCACAAGATTCGCGCCTTTCACTGTAAGATCTTGTAACATAAAGATTGTTAATATGAGGGGAACAATTAGGCCTGATCATATTTGCTTCTTAATAGCTCGCGTGAAGGACCTTCACGAATAACTCGGATCAATATCGTTTAAACCAGATTATCAACAGTAACCCTTTACTATCGCTCACAAACTCAGTTGTCATGTACGGAAAACGATAGCGAGATCTACTGCTATCATAATATTACTTTGAAAGTAAGCAAGTGAATTCAGATCTGAAGACGGTGGTTGTAAATCTTTACGCAACATAAGATCTGTTCTGAATACACGTAAATGACTAGTACCGTTTCTAACTCGATACAATTGCGTTGGCCCAACGGCATTACTAACTCGCTTTGCCACTGAAACCGACTAGTTATTCAGTCATTTTGGATATCTCATCTCCTTCTTATGGGATATCTCATCCTTAAGATCGTACTGAACCAAATGTTGAAACTAGGAAAGTACTAACAAGCCAATAGGTAACTTATTAGCTACTTGCTTTTTACTAGGTGTGTCTTAATTACCTAGTGATGGTGCTAGGTATAACCACTACCAACCAATTCAGTATTCCAACATGAACACTCTTAAAACTCGAAATAGCATCTCATCACTAGAGAACATTCGACTTCACCATCGAAATAAAATAGAAGCGACTCACCGAGTATTCCATTCCAAACTTGCGCGCGCTTGTAACGTTCGGCTACGACCTGCAAACTGCTTGCCTGCCGTTCCTCTTAACCTCTCAGATGGTGACAAGTCAGCCTTCGCATACAGCATCTGAACCGCTAGCTGCTAGCCTGCAGTAGAGACTTTACTGCGACACAATGGTATCTGAAACATGAAAAACACTACGAGAGTACTTGTTCACACAGTTATCTTGACTATACACAGGCTTGATGGAAATTAACCAGTGCACCGGTGAGGTAACCTAAACCAATCAATCTGCCTAGCCTTTTCCCAACTACATTGGGGCCGGCTTCCAGTCCTACCGAATTCAGCTGAGTACCCGTGTTTTACATGGAGCGCCTGCCTATCTGACCTCCACAACCCAGTAACTGGGTAGCACGGTACCCCTTTGCAAGACTGGTGTCAGATCTCAAGCTTCTGACTACCCGTAACGACTGACAAAGATCATCAAATGACAGCCGGGATAAACGGCTTAACGTGCTTTCCGTGACACGGAGAAAACCCGGTATGTTGAAATGGTCACCCATCCAGGGACCGACCTCGTCAAGCGTTGCTTAACCTTGATGATCGACCGGTGCGGCTGTTATTATTTAGCCATGAGTTTCAAGTAGTAGTAGTAACCTAAACCAGCATGGCAAAATAGGTTATTATGGACACAGAATGTGATTGCAGAGTTCCTGTCCAAAACATGAACCACACATCACAGTTTCCCAAGTGCCCTACCCAGGTATTTTGGCTTTAGAGAATCCAATGAATGCCATAGCATTTTAAGTCGCAATTAATGAGGCATGGTAGGGTTTTCCACTTTTTAGAAAGTTTGGCCCACCGACCACAAAAGAAGAATAATAAGCTTCTTCTCAAACTTAGTTAACTCTCACTAAATAAAACTACAAAACACACTACAAAACTAATCAAAATATTTCATTTGGAATTATCATAATTTCCAGACTGAAGTATAAGGTAAAGGTACGGTACGGTAAGAGGAACAATAATAGTCAGCCAAGGTCAGTCAAGGGTTATTTCCAGTGATAATAGAATAATAACTCCTCAACAAAACTTGACCATCGATAACTAACATGAAACTATGAGCTGACACGGGCCACCCCGACGAACCACTGACCACCATACCGTACACAAAACCAGAATTTTGAATAATGAACACACTTTTCCATAGTCATAACAAAATGAAAACGACTCACCAGATTCGCATAAAGATCAGTGTGTATGGATCTTTCCACACGTCCACACGCTCCTCCTTGACCTGTCCAGTTCCTTGGTTGTTAGCCTCTTTGCTGCTCCGCTCCAGACTGGTTTTTTATTATTTAAGACTGAGGGTAGTCTCAACTGACACCGCGATTTTTTTTGCAAGAATGTAACCACAATTTTCACTAGCATTGTTTTTACGTGTGATCTCATTAGCACGACCGAATCCCAATTCTGATGTCGCATCAAGGCTGGCCGATAGATGTAAACCATCGGGAAGTCAGGATGTATTCCCATAGGTTAAGACATCGTGTGTGGGCAGGTCGTTGGGTACAATCGTGAAAATGAAATCACAGAAGTTATTCGATACACTGGGTTTATTTAAATAGTCACAACTCAGTTACATTCTTGCTTACTAATATTACGGATCGACACTGATTCTACGACGTGTTAGCTCTAAGGCTGTCAGTACTCAACTGCCATATTCTACTATCCCCACCACGCAAGTGGTTAGAGGAAGCGCGCCAATGCGTAGTTGTTATTACTTTGCCGCCAGATGGCGTGCTTGCGATTTGTTTTAACGTCCGTACTATTGACTAAACCCGACATACATATAATCACACTAATTATAAAGGCGAAAGTTTGTGAATGTGTTTGTTACTTCTTCACGCGCGCTCTAACGGCTGCACGGATCTGGATGAAATTTGGAACAGAGATAGATATTAGTCTGGAATTGCACATATGTTTTTTATCCCGGGAATATGTTCTCTTGGGAAGATAAAACTCTATTCACGCGGGCGAAGCCGCTGGCAGAAGCTAGTATTCGATATTTTGACCCCTTGTGTTGATCTCACTGTTTAAATAATTGTAAGGTCACTTGTTCTGCCTAGCCTTTTCTCAGCTATGTTATGTTACGCTTCCAGTCTTATTCACGCAAATACGCGCGCATTCCTGCAACTTCGCTTTAATTGTGAAGAATTTGACGCTTCGATGTGCTTTGACTCTACGCTAGTATGAATCGTTGCTGACTCGTAGTCACACCAGATTATCACACCAGTGTGACAAACAGGAATGTTTTTCTCGTTTGTCACACCACTGATTTTTCCACACCATGTATACGATAATTGCTAGTGCAGTACCTATATATTCTAATTGACCCAAACCGGATTCAGCTGAGTACCAATATTTTACAAGGAGTCACTGCATATCTGAGCTCCACAACCCAGTAACTGGTTAATACGAGACCACTTGGCAAGACTGGTGTCAGATTTCAGGCTTCTAACTACCCGAAACGACTGTTAAAGTTGTTCAAATGACTGCTGCAACCAACGGCTTAACGTGCTTCCCGAGGCACGGAAGAAACTCGTTATGTAAAGATGTTCACCCATCCACAGACCGACCTCGGCAACCATTGCTTAACCTTGGATAGCGAACCGTGCGGCTATTATTATTTAGCCACGATCACCTCTATTATATATATATTTCTCTTTAATCAATGTATCCGTGCATGTAGTAATATAACTTTAAGGCCGTTAAATGCACTTAATGTTGTCGATAAAAACGTTAGGAAATCATAATTTTTTGCTAATACATTTTTGTTTTGAGCCATAAAAGAGAATTATTAAACATATTTAAAAAATATCTTTTATGGCTCAATACAAAAATGTATTAGCTTTTGTGCATTATTTGACTATTTTAGATTTTCTGTGCCATGGCCGTAAAAATAACATTAAATGTACGTCTCTGTGATAAAATCCAAAGTTATGGTCGTTAGACTATGTGGATATCGTCACAACTAAGTCAAATACTAAAACTGCTCTATCTTTGAAAGTGTTGGGTTGGGCGCCCCATCAAGGGTGTTTTTGTCGATAAAATTAAGTGTAAACGGCCCGAATGTTTATAATTACATGCACGGACACATTTCTTGTTGAATGTTTATAATTACATGCACGGACACATTTCTTGTTGAATGTAATTATCAGCAGCCTTTTAATTTTCCCAGTACCGGGACACAGGCCTCTTCTCTGTGAGAGGATAAGGGCCGTAATCCACCACACGGGCCCAGTGCGGGTTGGTGGATGTCATATGTCTTCGAATTTTTGGTCCTAGGACATTCCGCAGGCTTATTACGTATTTTTTGCAAAATCAAAACGATAGCGATCAAACGCTTTATGTCATAAAAGTCGGCATTACCTAAAGTGTAGGTATGGAAGATCGGTAGGTCCTAAACAATCGTTTGCTAATCGCTCGCTGTTTGCCAAATGCACTAATAAAAAATAAAAAAAATCGCCAACAACTCTAAAACTTCTCTAGGGAATTATTGCACAAAAGTCGCTATCGTTTTGCACAAGATACGTAATAAGCCTGCCGCTTACCTCACGATGTCTTACTTCACCGTCGAATGTAGTTAAGTTTAATATTTTCATTATTTCAGTTGTGACGCCGGTTACTCAGGAGAAAGATGCGAGATCTCCGCGTGTCATGGCTACTGTCTGAACGACGGCGAATGTTCTCTTAACGAAGAGGATGAGCCAGTCTGCCAATGTGTTGGAAACCACGTGGGATCAAGATGTGAAGCCGATATAAACGAAACTACCCTTACGTACGAATTAACGAAAAGAAACCTCACTCTAGCTGATTTATTGTCTACTTGGCGAAATACTTCGTCAAATATTTATTTAACCGTCAATTATAATATTAAAAACAGTGTCGTAACAATAGAGGGGCAGAGCGGGTTAAATGTCAAGGACCCCCGACCTGAGGGAGCCTCAGCCCAAGCCCACTTAAGCACAGGAGGACACTAACATTTATTGCAAAATTAGGAAAGTCTTTTAATTTTGTATTGAATCATTTATTTATATAATAAATAGGTACTGAGTAGGTACCTATTTTACAAATAAATGACCAAGGTTTCAAAACATTTGTAACGTATGTTAGTTGATTATTTTTTAGATTCTCTATCGTTTGGCCGTTAAAATAACCTTAAATGTACTTGTCTATGAGACCTAGGTCCAAAGTTATAGTTGTTAAGCTATGTAAAATTATATATATTGATATTAGTAAGATACTTAAAGTTCGGATACTAAAATTGCTCTATCTTTGAGAGTGTGTCCTTTTGTGGTGTTGGTTTATCTAAAATATAAAGTGATTATACTAAACTTAAAGTTTTATTTATTGAATGGACTTGGAGATAATGATGATGACATAAAACATAGGATAATAATTATTGCCATGACCTATATATTGGGCAATTTTGTCGCCACCTAAAAGTTCTCTAGTATATAATTGGTGCCGCCCGGGCCGTCTCTGCCACCCCTACTACTCTAAGGACAAGATGCTTCTGAGGGTGAGAGTTTTATTATTTATTTATTTTATATAAGTTAACACTACCTAAAATGTTTGTTCATACATAATTATTAGAAAATTCGGCAAAAACTACAGTTTTTAACTAGTTACAAATCTATTTTATAATTAAAAATAAGTACACAAAATATTTCTTAAAATAAAAATAATAAAAAGTAGTTTATAAGCTTAGCTTACCTACCGGTTTTAGACACAAGCATTTTTAAACATAGTTTTAAAATATAAAGATCCTAATTAAGTACTTTAATGGTTCCAATACTTACTGGATGTGATATAAAAATAATTCGTTATTTAATTAAATTGTACTAATAAAAACTGCAAATAAAAACATACTTACAAAACTTCGTTTAATTTTGCGCGCGAATTACACTTAGTAATCTCACGTAAAAAAAAACCTTAAACGCTTCCCGCCAAAACAACTGTCAAAACCTTAAAAAACAATTTAAAGTTCGTTCAGAAACAGACTAAAGAATTGAATGAGCTTCTGAATTCCCTATGTCTATCGTTCGGCAACCCACACGAAAAACTGACTAATAAAAGGCAAATCTGGTCAAAAATGCCATGGTAATTAAAGAGACTATCGTATAGAAGCTGTGGTTAGCAAGACCAGTGATTGACAGGGCCGTACCCGTGTACGCTTGCAAATGTCTGACCGATTCAATGTTGTTCCTTGCGGGTTCGTGGCTAGATGCAGCAGTGGGTTCCGTAAGGCCAATGGTGGAATCTTTGAAGAGCAAGTCAGTGGCTCCGTTAAGAGGAAAGAAGATTTCTAAGTTGATCAACTAGCTGCTACCGGCTGCGGTGTATCCGAAGTAGGTATCTAGATCATCGAAGAGGGTGTTCAAGGTGTTGTAAAGCGGGTCGTTTCAGAAAAAGGAATAAAAAATATGAAAATCAAGTCGAAGATAACGGGATAAATATTGCAGGTCAAAATTTGGAGAGTAAACATTACTCTACTTCTGGACAGTTGGATAAAAACGTCTACAGGAAATAGATACTAAGCAGTGGCTGTAGCTCCAGAACTGCAAGACAAAGGCCATTTTCATTAATTGCATTAACGATTAAGCTTGATCTGCCTCACTTATATTTTCTCTCTGAGACTGTTGATCGTTATTCACACGTCACGTTGCAGTAGAAAACTTATTTACACCCGTCACCCTACATACATCAGGTCCACTACAAAACCAGCATCAGGCACTAGTTTGGCATTTTTACTGAACTGGGCCTTTTCGGCGCAGCCGTGAGACACACTTGCCTGCTAATTTCTTACATCGGACTTTATACTTATTATTTTTATTTGTTTTTATCTGATATACATGTATCTGGTAGATTGTGTCTCTTTGACTGTGCTACATAAAATGTATTTTCTTTCTTTCTTATTTATATCCGACTGTTAAAATCTCAAAGGCCCAAAATAGAATGAATGAGGCAACAAACGTTACGGATGATCTGGCAAGATTGAAAGTAACGTACAAGCAAATGAATGCAAAGCAAAGGATGAAAAGGAAGAAAACAGCAAGTTCTCCGATAACTTCAGGGCCAATGTTAAGCTGTTCTGGAAACAGGTAAGATTGGCTCGCGGTGTGACAAAAACATCGAGCATGAATGGAATAAGAGCAGAAGATGGGTGCTTACTGAGTGAAGAATGTAAGGTCTTGGAACGCTGGAAGGGATATTTTGAAAGTTTATTTAGTTGTCAGGATAGTGTGCAAGGAGTGGGTAACTGGGCAGAGGCAAGTTGTCAAGACCCAAACTCGGACGAAGAGCAAAAGCATGAGAATGAAATAGGAATGGATGAGATTATAAAAGCACTGAGTGGGATGAAGATTGGTAAAGCTGCAGGGTATGACCGAGTATCTGTTGAAATGCTGAAGGGCGGTGACGGGGTGGTAGCAAGCCTGTTGTGCCGGATCTTTAATATGTGTTGGAGATATGGCCGCGTGCCGGATGACTGGTGCAAGGCTGTAATCGTATCACTATATAAGGGAAAAGGCTCACAGCAGGAGTGTAAAAACTACCGCGGCATTAGTCTTTTGAGTGTTGAGAGAGGGAATGGGCTGTATGGATCAGATCTTCTCCTTGAGGAGCATAGCTGAAAAACATCTGGCTAAGCACAAAAAAGTCTACTGTGCTTTCGTGGACTTGGAGAAGGCCTATGACAGTGTGTGGAGGGATGAACTGTGGTCGACGCTATCCGGGTACGGTGTGGACTGGCACTTGGTACGGGCACTGAAATTTCTATATAGGGATTCCAGTGCTTGTATTAGGATTAATGGGGCGTATACGAACTGGTTTTCCATTTCAAGGGGTGTTAGACAGGGCTGTGTAGCGTCACCGTGGTTGTTCAACTTGTACATGGATAGTTGTCTGATAGGTTTGAAAGAGCATGAGTGCGGATTGAGGATGAATGAGTTGCCTGGCCTTCTCTATGCAGATGATCAAGTTCTACTTGCATCGTCAGCAGAACAGTTGCAAGACATGGTGACTGTGATGAATGAAGCTTTTAAGTTAAAAGGGATGAGTATAAATGTGAACAAGACTAAGGTAATGGTGTTTGAAAGAGAAGAAGATGTATCGAAGTGTGAAGTGAAAATAAATGATAAGAGTGTGGAGCAAGTGAACGAGTTTGTATATCTGGGAAGTATGTTCACAAGGGATGGAAAGATTGAAGAGGATGTGGAAAGGAGAGTGAATGCAGGGAATAAAGTGAATGGTGCTATGCATGCAGTTGTGACCAACAAGTCGATGTCTCCGGAAGCTCGACTCGCCGTTCACAACAGCGTGCTGGTGCCTACACTTATGTATGGAAGTGAAGGCTGGGTATGGCAAAAAAGACATGAAAGTAGGATTAATGCAGTAGAAATGCGCTCCTTGCGGAGTATGTGTGGTGTAACTTTAACTGATAGATTGAGGAATGAGGTAATAAGACAACGTTGTGGTTTAAAAGAAGATGTAGTGACTAAAATTGAAAAGGGTATGTTAAGATGGTTTGGCCATGTTGAGAGGATGAATGAAAGTCGACTTACGAAAGGTATTTACAAGGCAGACGTGAATGGAAACGCCGGGAGGGGACGCCCTAGAAAGACATACATAGACCTTATAGGTGATGTTCTTCAGAAAGGCAGAGTGCGCAGTACCCATAACCGGCGTGTGTGTATGACTAGATGTATGAATGTGTGTGAAGCAAAAGAAGTATGTAAGGATCGTTTCCAGAGTGTGGCTCAGAGCCACACTCTGGAAACATCAGCAAATACCAGCACCAGACCCTGGCAAACGGGGAAACAGAACAAATTGCCCGAGTGTGTCGCATAAAACCACCTTTGCTAGAAGACATTTGTATGTGTTGAGCTCAATAATCTATAGAAACATAAATAGTTCCTCATCTATAACCAGACTCAACAAACACGACGCTAAAAATAAATTACAGAATCTGCTGTATCTTCTTGACTATGCGCAGACAGAGACACTACTATTGCCTATGTCATAAATAAATTCTTTTAGTAACAGGTCACTGCATAACCACAAACTCTTCGTTCACATGTATTATATTTATTATAACATTCTCAACAACTATTATTCACACACGCACATGCACACACATGCACACACACACACATGCACACACACACACACACACACACCCATGCACACACACACACACAGCTTACTCCCTTATTCAACTCTTTTTCTTTTTCTTGTTTGTATTGTTTTCTATGTATATTTAATTTTTCGTGTATAATCTGCTGATTTAGCGTTAGTACTGTTTACTTGACAAGGGTAAAATTAATGTCCAAGCGGCAGTAGAACACTGACTCCTAAGACACAGGGTATCCTAGTTTAGGAGGCAGGGTTTAATAAATTAGTACGCCTTTCACAATTTGTAACACGAGCTAGATATTAAGCAAAAATGTAAGGTATTTGTTCAATAAAGATTATTATCGTAGCAGGTGGCGTTCTGTAGTTTCTGCCTACCCCCATGGGAAAAAGGCGTGAGTTTATGTATGTATGTATGTATGTTAAAATCTGTCAGTTTTCAATATTAAGCACTTAATTTTGAAAGGTGTCTTTTGTAAACCAACATACAACCTACAAAGTTTCGATAATTACTTGTGCTGCAATTATGGTTCCAGTGTGTGAGAGACAAGGAGCTATAAAGAACGAATAGTACTATTATGACCCCTTATGATCAGCTTATTATGATGTCTCTACTGCTATGACACAAGCTTCCTCTCTGTGAGAGAATAGGCTGTCATTATCATATATTTAGGATCATACATAGGATCTTGTCCAAAATATCAAAAATCTTTTTTCAATTACACGATTCATGTGTTTAAATAACACTATCATATAAATATGACTGATAGATCTATAATCCTAGATATATGATAGTGTAAAACCCCCCTAATCCACCAAGCGGACCCAGTTCCAGTTTGTGGTATACCACTTGAGAAAAGAAACTGTGTTGCCGATCTCAAAAAATCCTTAGTAGAGGAAATCGACGTATTTTTCATAGAACCTCGTTTCTTAAACGTACCTCCTGGTGATGACCTCAGCATCCACAACGTAGGCTAGAAGACATCCATCATGGATGACAATGCCAGGGCTGGCAGCCAGAGAGTTGTTGCGGCAGAGAGCGCGGAACTGGTTGGCTTGGAGACCCAGGGCGGTCAAGTAAGCTGAGGAGTTAAGGTGAAGAAAATTAGCATTGAACTGAAGGTTTTTCGAAAATACTCGGTTTTTGAACGTCTCTGTCGATTTCAAGGTAAGTGATTTGATATGTTGTTGTTCTTCCAGTCAGCTAATTACAGTAGTAAACCCGCATGTCGTCAGTTATTCTGCTATGCTATGTAGTTATGCTGCTATTATTCATTACTAGCGACCCGCCCCGGCTTTGCCCGTAACAAACTATGTAAGGGTAATGTTGAATGTTTAATAAAATAAATGTTAATGTTAAAAAAGGTGTTTAATACTAAATTGCACTAAAATAAAGTAATAATAAAATGTTATAAAATGTTGAATGTTGCGCGAGCTCGATGCAAACCGAAGACTGACGTTTTTGCGTAAGTGCCGATACTACATTTGCAGTATTCTAACTAGGGCAAAGTACAATGTGCGGTTGCTAACCGTAGATCTTGGCGGGTCAAAAGTTATTAATTAAGATAAACTATTACAGAATATTTTCCCAATGTAAATAAAAAAAATATTAAATTAAAACAATGTCCATCGAACCATCACCACTCGGCTTTCAAGGCACTCCGACTCTCCGCCAAGCCACGGTAATAATTGACGTGCACTGTTAAGAAGCCGATTCCCTTGAGTAACTGATTTTAAAATGAGAATCACGTCTAAACGGCTAGACGTAATTTATTGGAAAAAATATATGTTATTGTTAATCATTTTTTAAATAATTTCATCTGAGCAAATTTTGAGTTTTATTCGTATAACATAGTGTAATTAATTTGTAAAGTTATGTCTAAAACGGACAAAAACACGACAATCACATCAAAACCGCTGGGCGTATTTTAATGAAATTGACACCATATGAAACACAATTTAATTATCAACATTTTGATCTGAAGCTTTTTTTTTAAACTCAAAGAATAATAAGGAAAGTACAAAAAACTACTAAATTTTGGGTCGCGCGGGTGTGAAACGAGTGCGCGTTTTGTTCCCTCAAGGTCGTTGGCGTTAGTCGTAAGTCATACGGCTACTTGTGCTACGAGTCGCTGCTACGAGTGGCTGCTACGGTCTTGCTGCTACGAGCCGCCGACATCACCGCTATGAGCGAGGTACTGGCTACGAAAACACCACAAGCGCTACGCATCACACCGCTGCTACTCGTATTAGATTGTGCAACAAAACCGGTTTAAGGCGCCGATTCCCTTGAGTAGCTGATTTTAAAATGAGAATCACGTCTAAACGGCTAGTCGTAATTTATTGGAAAAATATATGTTATATGAGACCATTTTTTAAATAATTTCATCTGAGCAAATTTTGAGTTTTATTCGTATAACATAGTGTAATTAATTTGTAAAGTTATGTCTAAAACGGACAAAAACACGACAATCACATCAAAACCGCTGGGCGTATTTTAATGAAATCGACACCATATCAAAGACAATTTAATTATCTACATTTTGATCTGAAGCTTTTTTTTTTAAAGTCACAGAATAATAAGAAAAGTACAAAAAACTACTAAATTTCGGGTCGCGCGGGTGAGAAACGAGGGCGCGTTTTGTTCCCTCAAGGTCGTTGGCGTTAGTCGTCGTCTTAATAGAAAGATTGAGGACACAACTTCACTGCTGTCAATATGTCGTCGCAGCGCACTCCCCTTGCGACTCTTGGCACGCCTGTAGGACATTCTCAGTCCGAATCGGATTTAAACGCGCTGCGACTAAGTGATTGCTCCTTCCTAAACATAAACCGAAACAAAAGACCCCGTACTGAACATGCTCAGTCGCTCAATAATGGCGATAAGGACCTGAAACAAGAAGTTTTGGAATTCCTGAAAAGCTGGAAATCAGAATTTGACACCAAAATTAATGAGGTAGTTGCTAAACAAAATATTCTGGTTTCAAAACCAACTATAAAATAAATCTCAGAATTAAAAAGACAAAATAGTAAAATGCAGAAAACGAATGACGAGATAGCTACGTCAATGGCGTTCATTAATAAACAGTATGAAGACATTAAGTCTGGGCTTGATAAACTCCAAAAAGAAAGACAGGAACACCATCATTGCCTGGAGAAACTGGAGAGAAAGGTGCAAGATCTTCACTTAAAATCCAGATCGTCCTCCATTGAGATAAGGAATATTACTGTAAAAGATAAAGAAACCACTGAAGACCTTACGGGAACCATCTGTGCTATAAGACAGACAGTGGGAACACTGATAACTCCTTCGGATATCCGCGACATCTACCGGCAGCCGGGCAAGCTTGGTACAACGCGCCCAGTCGTCGTTGAATTTCAAACAGCTCAAATTAGAGTGAACACGCTCTCCTCCGTCCGAAGCTTCAACACCAACAAAAAATCAGTAAATGAAAAACTTAATACCGAACACATCAACATCCCAGGTACACGACAACCCATCTTTGTAGCCGATTATCTTCCACCAAGCTCCAAAAAATTGTGCCACTTATCTCGAGAATTCGCAAAGCAGAACGGTTACAGATACTGCTGGTCATCGAATGGGAACGTTTTTATCCGTAAAGTACAAGGTGAAAAACAAATATTAATTTTATCCGAAAAGTGTCTCCAGGATTTGAAGAAAAATATGTGACTGGCACGAGTTCATTTCACACTGCATTTCCTATGTTCGATCTGTTTTACTGTATTAACCTAACCTAACAATTGACCAATCACATGCGAGATGAAAGACGCGATGTGGATTTCCGTCTATGTCATTGGTCGATTGTTCATACTCTTTCATGGGGTAAGACACTTTGCCTTTCCGAATTCACTTACGCAATTAGGCTGCTGATATTATAATGCAACTATCTATCTCAATCTACTGATAAAATAATAATAAAAATATGTTTAAATAATACTAAAGTCGGAATATTAAATTAGGTAGGTACCTATGCATTTACCTGTCGGTACTTATGTCCATATTTTCATGACCAATAAGCGGAGTTGCCTTTTTCTCCTGTTCTGTACAGCCGGGGCTATAATATAAATGTATGTTTGTAAGTATAGATAAACCATTATATTGTATTAGGCGAAATTAGTAAAGTATTCGTACATGACGCACTACCACAAAACAGACCCAAAAAATTACATCTCCGCATCCGGAGATGTAATAGAGGTACAACACGGTCAAAATAAATGTGTACGTTCGTCCCGAGCAAGACGAACGACAGAGTGACGTGACAGCGCCGGGTGCACAGTTATTTTCCCCGAGCAGTACGTACTTGGAGTGGAGTACTATACTTACAACTATGCCAAATTGCTAATAATTACATTCACATACTTTTTGAAAATGTTATCTGGACTGTCCCTACTAGGATGGTGGTATGGTTACATTGAATGCAATGGCAATACTCACCTCGTCTCTGTATTTATATCTAGATAATCTTTGTTATTTGCTATTTTGGTAAAACAGAAATAACATAATTATTTTAATAAAATAAAAGTATGTTTATTACAAATTTACTTTATATTTATGTTATGTGTATTTTTTTATTTAGTTACCTATACTAATTTAAACTTTAGGAATACATTATTGATAATTAAAATATGCCACTTACCTAAGTAATCATTTTTTTTTCATTATAATCCATCTCACTTTCAAAAATTTGAATTTACCGCCCATTTTAGCGCGAACCTTATAAACAAGCAAATAAAATAGTGTCCTTTTGCTCCGAGCGCGCGAGCGTCAGCGTCTACCCGTGACAGTGGTCAGCGATGCACTGCCGCCCGTCGCCCGGTGGGGCCCCCGCTTCAACGCGCACCAAGTTTAGTCGGAAAAACTAATAACATTTATTTACTAATAATAATTAAAAAAAAAGGCCTAGATTAAAATTTTGATAATTAAATTGCCTTTTATATGGTGAAAGTTTCATAAAAATACGTCCAATGGTTTTTGCGTGATTGTCGATTTTTGGTCCGCGTTAGACATTACTTTGCAAATTAATTAAACTATGTTACACTTATATATTTTAAAATGTACTCAGATGAAATTATTAAGGAAACGCTCTAGTATAACATATATTTTTTCCAAAAAATTACGACTAGCCGTTTAGGCGTGATTCTCATTTTAAAAGCAGCTACTCAAGGGAATCTGCGCCTTAATAAGTCATACGGCTACTTGTGCTACGAGTCGCTGCTACGAGTGGCTGCTACGGTCTTGCTGCTACGAGCCGCCGACATCACCGCTACGAGCGAGGTACTGGTTACGAAAACACCACAAGCGCTACGCATCACACCGCTGCTACTCGTATTAGATTGTGCAACAAAACCGGTTTAAGGCGCCGACTCCCTTGAGTAGCTGATTTTAAAATGAGAATCACGTCTAAACGGCTAGTCGTAATTTAATGGAAAAAATATATGCTATAGTAGACCATTTTCTTAATCATTTCATCTGAGCAAATTTTGAGTTTTATTCGTATAACATAGTGTAATTAATTTGTAAAGTTATGTCTAAAACGGACAAAAACACGACAATCACACCAAAACCGCTGGGGGTATTTTAATGAAATCGACACCATATCAAAGACAATTTAATTATCTACATTTTGATCTGAAGCTTTTTTTTTTTAAAGTAATAGAATAATAAGGAAAGTACAAAAAACTACTAAATTTCGGGTCGCGCGGGTATGAAACGAGTGCGCGTTTTGTTCCCTCAAGGTCGTTGGCGTTAGTCGTCGTCTTAAGGCGCCGATTCCCTTGAGTAGCTGATTTTAAAATGAGAATCACGTCTAAACGGCTAGTCGTAATTTATTGGAAAATATATGTTATATGAGACCATTTTTTAAATAATTTCATGTGAGCAAATTTTGAGTTTTATTCGTATAACATAGTGTAATTAATTTGTAAAGTTACGTCTAAAACGAACAAAAACACGACAATCACATCAAAACCGCTGGGCGTATTTTAATGAAATCGACACCATATCAAAGACAATTTAATTATCTACATTTTGATCTGAAGCTTTTTTTTTTAAAGTCACAGAATAATAAGAAAAGTACAAAAAACTACTAAATTTCGGGTCGCGCGGGTGAGAAACGAGGGCGCGTTTTGTTCCCTCAAGGTCGTTGGCGTTAGTCGTCGTCTTAATAGAAAGATTGAGGACACAACTTCACTGCTGTCAATATGTCGTCGCAGCGGACTCCCCTTGCGACTCTTGGCACGCCTGTAGGACATTCTCAGTCCGAATCGGATTTAAACGCGCTGCGACTAAGTGATTGCTCCTTCCTAAACATAAACCGAAACAAAAGACCCCGTACTGAACATGCTCAGTCGCTCAATAATGGCGATAAGGACCTGAAACAAGAAGTTTTGGAATTCCTGAAAAGCTGGAAATCAGAATTTGACACCAAAATTAATGAGGTAGTTGCTAAACAAAATATTCTGGTTTCAAAACTAACTATAAAATAAATCTCAGAATTAAAAAGACAAAATAGTAAAATGCAGAAAACGAATGACGAGATAGCTACGTCAATGGCGTTCATTAATAAACAGTATAAAGACATTAAGTCTGGGCTTGATAAACTCCAAAAAGAAAGACAGGAACACCGTCATTGCCTGGAGAAACTGGAGAGAAAGGTGCAAGATCTTCACTTAAAATCCAGATCGTCCTCCATTGAGATAAGGAATATTACTGTAAAAGATAAAGAAACCACTGAAGACCTTACGGGAACCATCTGTACTATAAGACAGACAGTGGGAACACTGATACCTCCTTCGGATATCCGCGACATCTACCGGCAGCCGGGCAAGCTTGGTTCAACGCGCCCAGTCGTCGTTGAATTTCAAACAGCTCAAATGAGAGTGAACACGCTGTCCTCCGTCCGAAGCTTCAACACCAACAAAAAATCAGTAAATGAAAAACTTAATACCGAACACATCAACATCCCAGGTACACGACAACCCATCTTTGTAGCCGATTATCTTCCACCAAGCTCCAAAAAATTGTGCCACTTATCTCGAGAATTCGCAAAGCAGAACGGTTACAGATACTGCTGGTCATCGAATGGGAACGTTTTTATCCGTAAAGTACAAGGTGAAAAACAAATATTAATTTTATCCGAAAAGTGTCTCCAGGATTTGAAGAAAAATATGTGACTGGCACGAGTTCATTTCACACTGCATTTCCTATGTTCGATCTGTTTTACTGTATTAACCCTTTATATTTAACCCTAATATAGCATGCAAAAATAACCATAACTATAGCATTTACAAAACTAGAAATCCATACTATAAAAATATTAATAATTTAAATTTTCAAACTTACGTGCAGCCCTCTCATAATAACACGATGTGTGTACCAATTACATATCTCACAACCAATTCCAACACAAGAACACTTCATACACAACAACAACACTCTCTTCTACACAAACACTTGCAAATAACAACTCTTCAACATTCAATTGTATCGCATTACACGCTAATCACGTATCTCTACTCGGGCGCCCTATTGTTTTCTATTGTTAATAATAATAAATGGCTAATATATATAAAATAAACTCTGAACTAGATTCCCTTGAACTCACTAACTCACTTACCTGTAGTCCAGAAGACTGCCATAAATATATTTACCAAAATGACCATTTTTACCAACTTACTACACGTCAATATTCGTAGTGTAAATTAAAAAATTAACCAACTCCGCATACTGTTATCAAAGACCAACATACATTTTGACATCATAATACTTACAAAATGCTGGCTTCGTAAGGTAAATAACCTACCAATATTGGATGGTTACACGGCTCACTCCACGGTCATCTTATTAAACCAAAATGACGGGATCGTCATTTATACAAACATAAAAAAAGCTGCAAAGTAACCGAGCCGCGTTTTAGGTATGCAAGCCGTCTAATCTGTCAAATCGGTAATAATGTCAATATTGTTGCTACGTATCTTTCATCTTCTTTAAAAACAAAAGAGAACTTTAACAACTTTATTAATAGTCTCGATGCCGCCTACCGTAAACTATCGACTGGTAACATTTTTCTCGTAGGAGATATAAATATTAAATAGTACAGACCCACTTCGAGAAGAATATCTGACATTCAACGCTACATATGGCATTTTTCCTACACATACTACTCCTACTAGACTCTACTCTTGCTTAGACTACATTCTCACAAACTCAACCACACCCTCCCTGACGCTAGTACTGGAGTCACTCATCACGGACCATAAACCAATTGTAATTAACATCCAAAATAATTTCCGAATTAGACAACACTCGGTAGCTAAAAGCTTCTCAGATATCCCTAAAATTAAAGCAGACCTGGAAAAAATAGATTTTTAGACGCAAACTTGGCTACGAATATGTTTGTGTTTATAATTTCTCACACGATTGCAGCTCATACAACTACAACCAAAATCACCAAGAAAACCCAAATTCTGATGACACCCGGTCTTATCAGATGTATCTAATCATAATAGAAATCGAGACAAGCTGCACATTAAAGCCAACAAATCCCCACTTAAAATGAGTTTTAAAAATTACCTACATATCGCAATTATTGTAATCGCCTATTGCGAAATCTAAAAATAGCCTACGAAAAAGCTCAATTGGAAAAAGCAGGTAACGATCCAAAGGCCCTCTGGCAAACTATCAAAACAATAACAAATACTCGGAAAAGCAAGATCATTCCAGCTAAGTTATTGCAAACTACAAATAACCCAAAGACGTCTGCTAATTACGTCTGCCAATTTTTCACAGACGTAGGAAAATCTCTTGCTGATAAAATTCTTGCCTCGAGTACTGATAATGGAAAAGTCCCCTACATAACATCAAAATACAACGCCCATATTAAAAGTCTGCCTAACTCTCTGGTCATTGCTGAGGTAACTCCGCTCAGACTGTGTCACGGGTTGGGATGGGATCTCATCCCAGATAGTAAGGCAATGTCGGAAGGAGCTGCTCCCCTCCATCACTCATATATGTAACCGAGCTATAGCTACAGGTGTCTTCCCTGAAGCCTTCAAAAATGCTGTCATTGACCCGATCTTCTAGAACCTTTGCCTCATAGCAGTGCTTTCTACCCTATCAAAAGTATTAGAAAAAATACTCAATTAATCTCTTAAAAAGTTTCTGGACAAATTTCATATTTTAGCCTATAATCAGTATGGTTTTCGATCTGGCCTCTCCACCGAGGACGCAGTGATGGATTTGACTAATCTTGTGGTAAAAACATTAGACGCTTAAAATCTCTCCTCACCTGCCTTCACTCACAGCAATAATGCCAAGGAACAAAAAGAGAAAAGCTGAACAGCAGCAGCACTCACTCTCACATAAGGTGCACCTCAGCAACATCCGAGGTCTGCACTCGAACCTTGTCGACTATCCTTATCGAGACTGAGAAACCAGCACTTTTGTTCCTTACGGAGACGCAGATCAGATGTCCGTCGGACGTGGCGTACCTTTCATACCCAGGATTTACCCTGGAGCACAAATTCAAGCCACGTGCGGGTGTATGCGTGTACGCCCGTGACGACATCTGCTATCGGCGTCTCCGTGACCTTGAAGACTCTAACTACTCAGTGCTATAGGCCCTGGTCGACACAGGTCTGGATAAGATCATCTATGCCTGTGTCTACCGATCGCATAGCGGTGATCTGGAGACAACCAGGCTCACACAGTACCTGAGTGAGGCGGCAGATGTGGCTCAGCTACGGTACCCCTCCGCCCAACTAGTGTTACTGAAGGACTTTAATGCCCACCGCCAGGAGTGGCCCTTCCCATACCAGTGCACTGACCATGCTGGACGAGAGATACGAAATCTTTCGATTGCGCTTAATCTCACCCAGCTGGTGCAGGGGGCTACGAGGGTGCCGGATGTTGATTCGCATACGGCCAATTGCTTGGACCTTCTGCTGACAACAGATCCAGACCGATACTCAGTGTCGATATCATCACCTTTGGGTAGTTCCGACCACTGTCTGGTGAAGTCTGTATCCGTCTACTCCCCGCCCGATCCCAGCCCGTGAGGCACCCGGCGGGTTTGGCGGTACAGGTCAGCAGATTGGAATGGGATGCGATCTTTCTTCGCATGCTATCCTTGGCGGCCTACGTGCTTCTCTTCGGAAGATCCATCGTCATGCGCTGACGCCGTGACTGATGTGTTGATGCAGGGGATGGAGTACTACATTCCATTCTCTGACGTAGCGCTGTCCGGTGTTGAACGACCATGGTTTGGTGCCGAGTGCAACCGCGCAAATGCAGTTAAACACAAGGCTTACCTGGCATGGGTCGACGCTGGTGTGCACAAAGTAAATGACGTAACTCAGAAGAAGAGAGCCTTTAATAGGGTTGCCAAGGCCTGCAAAAAGGCGACGCGAAGGGCATGTTTTGACCATATTGGCATAATCGGGCACAAACTAGCTTCATACCCTGCTGGTAGCAAAGCGTTTTGGTCCCTGGCTAAGTCGGTTGAATCAAACATCTGTCGCCCCTCACTACCACCACTGCTGAGACCCGACGGGTCACTGGCCCACTCCGCCGAGGACAAGGCCTTCCCTTTTTGCGACGTCTGAACTCTGATGGCGCGCGGCCCCCTCCGTCTCCTTTTGGATGTGGGACGAATATGTCGGATATTCGCTTCCATCAGAGGGAAGTCTTTAGGGTGTTGCGTAACCTTGACGTGAACAAAGCTAGTGGGCCCGACGCTATCGTCGGGTATCTATATACCGGCAACTGTACTTAAAACTTGTGCGCCTGAACTGTCTCCGATCTTGACACGCCTATATCGCCTTTCGATAGTGACTGGAAAGGTGCCGAAGGCTTGGAAGCAAGCTAACGTTCAGTCGAACTGACCCGGCCAACTACAGACCCATCTCGGTAACGTCCATCCTCTGTAAGAGTATGGAACGTGTACTGAACAATAAGCTCCAGGCATACCTAGAAGTCAACGACATCCTCAGTGACCGCCAATACGGCTTCCGCCGAAATCGATCAACTGGGGATCTTCTAGCGTATGCCATTCACGTCTGGAGTGAGGCCATCGAGAGGCACGGGGAAGCACTTGCTGTCTCCCTTGACATCTCGAAGGCTTTCGACAGGGTCTGGCATGAGAGCCTTATTGGTAAGCTTCCTTCCTTCGGTCTGCCTAGTGGTCTGTTTGACTGGATTGCTGACTTCCTGAGGGATCCATCCATCCGAGTGGTTATCGATGCTGCTGCTTATCAGTTTCAATGCTGCTAAGACCCAGGCGTGTCTTTTTTCCGCAAAAAAGAGCCTATTCCACCCGGCTCCATCATCCGTGCTGCAACCGTGCCGATAACGGACCATCTCGACCTTCTTGGTGTTACGTTAACATCGACCCTCAATTTTGGTCCATTCATTGAGGCAAAGGCTCAGTTGGCTGCAAAAAAGTTGGGGATCATTGCAAAGGTGAGACGGTACTTCACGCCTGAACAGCTGCTCAAATTGTATAAAGCGCAAGTTTGGTCATGCATGGAGTACCGCTCTCATCTCTGGGACGGATCTGCCAAATATCAACTTGATGCACTTGAGTCAAGACAAACGGGCCAAGAGGCTTATCGGCAACGATGCACTGGTCGCCTCAAAGCTCCAGAGCCTTGAACATCGAGGCCAAGTGGCCAGTCTGTCGGTTTTTTATCTGTTACATTTCGGGGAGTGTGCGATGGAACTGCACAATTTGATTCCGCCTAGCCCTTTCCATCACCGGACAACAAGACGTACGGCAATGCGCCACCGGTACATGGTGGACATCCCAACCACGTTCAAAGCGTTTTGCGAATACTTTCATTGTACGCACAGCTAAGGAGTGCAATTCCCTGCCGGAGTCTTTGTTTCCTGATAGCTACAACCTTGGAGTATTTAAGTCAAGAGTGAATAGGTTATTTCTAGGCAAGCGTGCTTCACCGTTGACCACATCATCACTTAACATCAGGCGAGATAGTGGTCAAACGCGAGCCTATCGATAAATAAAAAATAAAAGCCTTATTATAATAAGGAAAATACAAAAAACTACTGAATTTTTGGGTTGTGCAGGTGTGAAACGAATGCTACTTTTGTTCCCTCGTTGGTGACTGTCGTCGTCTTAAACCGCGGAACCGATTTAGGCAGGGTAGGCAGGGTAGGCAGGGTAGGCAGGGTAGGCAGGGTAGGCAGGGTAGGCAGGGTAGGCAGGGTAGGCAGAGTAAGCAGGGTAGTGAGGGTAGGCAGGGTAGGCGGAGTAGGCAGGGTAGGTAGGGTAGGCAGGGTAGGCAGGGTAGGCAGGGTAGGCAGAGTAAGCAGGGTAGTGAGGGTAGTGAGGGTAGGCAGGGTAGGCGGAGTAGGCAGGGTAGGTAGGGTAGGTAGGGTAGGCAGGGTAGGCAGGGTAGGCAGGGTAGGCAGGGTAGGCATGGTAGGCAGGGTGGGCAGGGTAGGTAGGGTAGGCATGGTAGGCAGGGTAGGCATGGTAGGCAGGGTGGGCAGGGTAGGCATGGTAGGTAGGGTGGGCAGGGTAGGCAGTGTAGGCAGGGTAGGCAGAGTAGGCAGGGTAGGCATGGTAGGCATGGTAGGCATGGTAGGCAGGGTGGGCAGGGTAGGCAGGGTATGCATGGTAGGCAGGGTAGGCAGGGTAGGCAGAGTAAGCAGGGTAGTGAGGGTAGGCAGGGTAGGCGGAGTAGGCAGGGTAGGCAGGGTAGGCAGGGTAGGCAGGGTAGGCAGGGTAGGCAGGGTAGGCAGAGTAAGCAGGGTAGTGAGGGTAGGCAGGGTAGGCGGAGTAGGCAGGGTAGGTAGGGTAGGCAGGGTAGGCAGGGTAGGCAGGGTAGGCAGGGTAGGCAGGGTAGGCAGGGTAGGCAGGGTAGGCAGGGTAGGCATGGTAGGCAGGGTGGGCAGGGTAGGTAGGGTAGGCATGGTAGGCAGGGTAGGCATGGTAGGCAGGGTGGGCAGGGTAGGCATGGTAGGTAGGGTGGGCAGGGTAGGCAGTGTAGGCAGGGTAGGCAGAGTAGGCAGGGTAGGCATGGTAGGCATGGTAGGCATGGTAGGCATGGTAGGCAGGGTGGGCAGGGTAGGCAGGGTATGCATGGTAGGCAGGGTAGGCAGGGTAGGCGGGTAGGCAGGGTAGGCAGGGTAGGCAGGGTAGGCATGGTAGGCAGGGTAGGCAGGGTAGGCAGGTTAGGCAGGGTAGGCATGGTAGGCTGAGTAGGCAGGGTAGTGAGGGTAAGCAGGGTAGGCATGGCAGGCAGAGTAAGCAGGGTAGTGAGGGTAGGCAGGGTAGGCAGAGCAGGCAGAGTAAGCAGGGTAGTGAGGGTAGGCAGGGTAGGCAGGGTAGTGAGGGTAGGCAGGGTAGGCAGAGTAGGCAGGGTAGGCATGGCAGGCAGAGTAAGCAGGGTAGTGAGGATAGGCAGGGTAGGCATGGCAGGCAGAGTAAGCAGGGTAGTGAGGGTAGGCATGGTAGGCTGAGTAGGCAGGGTAGTGAGGGTAGGCAGGGTAGGCATGGCAGGCAGAGTAAGCAGGGTAGTGAGGGTAGGCAGGGTAGGCAGAGTAGGCAGGATAGGCATGGTAGGCTGAGTAGGCTGGGCAGGCACGGTAGGCAGGGTAGGCAGGGTAGCCAGTTGACGGGAGCGAAGCCTAGTTGAATATAAAATCGTTTGATATACCACTCAAAAGACATAAAGCCTATTTAGTCTAGATAAAACGCCATTACCCTGTAAAAAACATGCAAACAAACATACGCCACACATGCAGCATGCACCATGCAAGCAAGCATGCAGCATACAAGTATGCAGCAAGCATGCAACATGCAGCAGGCATGGTTTCTGTCACGGCTCCGGCGCTGCGGGGCTACGGCGGTCCCACGCGAGCTTATCGTCGCAGGTGTGTTTCACCACCGCGACTTCGGCTTGCTGGCCGGCTATTGCCGGCTATCCTCAGCCGCGGCGGCGAGTGTTAAAACCACCTGATTCTCAGCTCGCGGGCCACCTCACCCCTCCGCACATCCACGATTTTAAATAACATTCAGGGGTAGTAGTACGGCGCGTAGTGTTCCACGCGCGCCTCAAAGAGATGTCAGCAAAAGTGACGGGGCCTGATAGGACCGATGCCTGTCTGGGTCGCGGATAAATTTGAAAAAGAGTTACCGCGGCCCTGGCGCAAGCAACTAAAGGAACACGGGTGGGTTTTAGTCAGTAAAAGTCTGACACGCCCTCCCGCATCACCCAGAGCGGGAGAAGTCATTGGATGATTTCCCACCCAAAAAAAAAAAAAAAAGGGGTAGGGGTAGGGGTAGACTACGTGGAGTCGGTTTTGTAGCGATTCGTTTCTGTCTTGCCGCTACCGCACCACGCTCACTTCAATCGTTCCCCTTCGCGGGTTGATGGTCACTGTTGTGAAACCTAACCCAAATGATTCACCAACATAGAGGACCTGGTACTTAACTCCGCTCCCGCCTTAACCTTGTAACCTAAAACCTATCCGAATCGGATTGCTTTGAATCGGTGTGTTAACCATAAAGAATTACAGATGGTATCCATATTATATATTTTAAACGATAACCGGGCGCACGGTTGGCGCAGTGGTTGAGCGATTGACTGCTGCGCTGCGTGTCGCGGGTTCGATTCCCGCACGGAACAAATATTTGTATGACCTACAGATAGTTGTTCCGGCTCTGGGTGTTGTGTATGTGAGTTTATATGTTTGTAAACGCACCCACGATACAGGAAGAAATTCCTAGTGTGGGGCAACTTTTTTTTTGTTTTTTAAACAAAAAACAAAAACCTAATGAACCTAATGATATTCGATTCAATAAACGTTACATCCAATAACGTTATACGGAATAAGTTTTAGAGTATTAAATTTTATATCTAAAGAAATTATATCAACAATGGGTATTATTCTTAAGCTTCTGTCAGCGGCTTCACCTGCGCGGGAGTCGGAAATTATTGCAAGGGAACGATAGCCTAATTGCGTGAGTGAATTCAGCAAAACAAAGGGTTTGACCGCCATCAATCGACCAATCACGTGCGAGATGAAAGACGCGATGTGATTGGTCGATTGATGGCGGTCAAGGCGGCCAAACCCTTTGCCTTGACAAATTCACTTACGTAATTAGGCTGCGGGTACAAAGTACCCTATGTACTAATACAGAACAGAATCTGCCCGTGAGGACGTTTGTCATCCACATCGTCATCAGTCTTTTAATATTCACACTGCTGGGACACAGGCCTCCTCTCATAGAGAGGGAGTGGGCTATAATCTACCACGCGGGCTCAGTGCGGGTTGGTGGATGTCACATGTCTTCGAATTTTTGATTCAATGACATGCAGTTTTCCTCACGATGTTTTCCTTCACCGTTTTGAGAGTAGTGGTGATGAAATAAATTACACAGCGTAAAGCGCCTGCTTGATTTGGAACCCATGACCTAACCGGGTCGGGGTTGTAACCAATAGACCACCACTGCTCTTGCCGCTTGTATACGCTAAGAAAATTCACCGTGTTTGCTGTAGACAGGACCAATTCATCAGTCATGTACAAGACAAGAGTTTTGTCGGACCTAGGCGCGAAAACTTGACGTGTCTGTAGCAGACCGCAGCAACACACAGTGCGTCATGTTGGTAGTTCTCCGCTGTTGTGGTTCGTATCCCTGGGGTCTGAGTAAACGAGTACCTCCTTAGTTTTCGGGATTCTGAAATAAATCTTTATTTTTCAGAACCGTGGCAGTGTACACAGCTCGTGTGTAAAAACGCCTCGAATTCTTGTGTAGACCCGGTGACTTTATTAAGCCTGTACAAGCACTCTGAAAGAGAAACAAACATTCATCCATTCACACAAACTTTCACATTTATGGCATTTAGTGTTAGCTTCTGGATCTTCCAGTGAAGAAATTAGATATTATGTCTTTGCCACATTCAGAATCAGGAAATTGTCGTGTAACTATATTAAAACCTGCTTGTACATACATAAACTCACGCCTTTTCCCATGGGGGTAGGCAGAAACTACAGAACGCCACCTGCTACGATCCTTACATCCTTCTTTTGCTTCACACACATTCAAACATCTAGTCATACACACACGCCGGTTATGAGTACTGCGTACCTGGCTTTTCTGAAGAAAATCACCTATAAGGTCTATGTATATCTTTCTAGGGCGTCCCCTTCGGGCGTTTTCATTCACGTCAGCCTTGTTAATACCATTCGTTAGTCGCCTTTCATTTATCCTCTCAACATGGCCAAACCATCTAGACATACTCTTTTAAATATTAGTCACTACATCTTCTTTAAACCTGCTAGTGTGCTCGAAATAACAACACCTTCATGTATCGCCCCTAAAAAGTAACGCCGTATCGTCAGTAACCGTGACAATTCTAGCGTTTGAAAAATTTTATTGACAGAGATCGTTGATGCTACTTGTAGAACCCGGAAAAGAACTGAGGCGTAATTACTTGTAATGTTATCAAGTTTCACACATTGTGTTCTTGCCGTGAGGTAACTTGCCAACGAAGTCGACTGAAGGTCCCTCATTCCTAGACACTCAAAGTTGTATAGGTCTACTGCCGATTTGGCTACCTTAAATCCCGGCAGCTTACGAAAACATTTACCGCCATATCCAACTTAACTATGAACCTTTTTTGGTCACAAATACCCACGTGACTACCCAAAATTATTACTGTGCCCTGTTTCAACGAAGTTAAAGATAAAATATTGATAACAATATCTATGTTTATCTTAATGTATCTATAATAATATATATAATATAATAATATTATAAAGAGGAAAGATTTGTTTGTTTGTTTGTAATGCTGGTTTGTGTGTTTGTTGGCTCTGAAAATACTGTATCGATTTTAAAAATTCATTCACGTATGGGAAGCTACATTATTTCCGAGTAACATAAGCAATAACTTATTTTCAAAAAAAAAACCATACGAATATTGTAAATGCTAAAGTAACTCTGTGTGTCTGTTATCTTTTCACGACTAAACCTGTGACTAAACGGTTCGTAATGGAATTTGGCAAGGATATAGATTAAATATCCTGGGGAGGGACATAGAATACTTTTTATCCCGGGAATATGTATCCATGGAATGATTTCTGACCTTAGCGTGGGCGAAGCCGCGCGCACAAGCTAGTAATAAATAATTCTAACGACACTAACTTATAACAAATGATAATGAAAACACGAACAATAAACCGATTTATATGATTTATTTATTTATTTATTAATCACAAAAGCCACAGCTCTTAAAAATACATTAACACACTTATTGTTCTACTATTACTGCCAATTACGGATTTACAATTTATTAACTTTACAAATAAAATTGCAACAGAAACCTAGAACAACAAAACATATCTAATATTTGAAAACTCTTGTGAAGTGTATAAGAGGAGTTGTGTGTGAGTGTGTTACAGAATTGTATGATGCGTTTCAAATGAGAGGAAAATCGACTAACCCCCAGCAAGCTACAATCGGACAAGACCGCACCGCTAGCAACACATTATCAGGGCATAGGTCACACTGTTTATCATTCGTTCACTTTCGTCATTTCAGAGATAACCTGTTGACACAGCGATACTCTGAAATGAATTCGGCGCTCAATGCCAAATTCGCAAAATGACGTAATGGAATTTTGCAAAATCTCATATTCTGAAAACGTCACATTCGAAAATTGCCATTTCGCAAATTGCCATTTTCGTATTCAAATTCTCCAAACCTATTACAAAAATCAGTGGTAACCAAAATTACTTCGATCTGTTTTGGGCTGTTCAAACCAAAGACACAGAACAACAAATGCCCTCGAACTGGCATCATCGCAATAACAGGCGTATCCCTAAAAAACCTTCACTATGTATATTCGTACATAAATTGCAACAAGAAAGTAAATACTGGGACAATAGGGTAGTTTACTGAAAATTTGTTTTTTGTCCGTCAATTAATAAAACGTATTGGACACGTTTTTTTTTGTGACCCTTAAACTTACAGTGAATGACGATATAATTCGTTGAAACATCGTGTGACGTCACGCCGCTAGAACACTTTGTACTGTTTTAGTGACAGTGCTTCAGTCACTCCTGGGGGGTGACCATAAGCTCTTAGAGTAAGGTTATTTTGAGTGTGCGTAAGGGATAGTGTAACGTTACGCATAGCGCCGGAGACCTATACGTAAGCCACGTTAATAAAAATAGATAAATATAAACTAAAACTAATAAAAAAAGGATATAGAAGTATAAACTATAGGCCGGCTTCAGACGACGTCGGCAGCTATCCAGGAGCAGGTCGGGCAGGATGACGTGGCATGGTGTGATGGGACGGCTGATGGTGCGCTACCAGTGTGCGCACACAAGCAGCAGGTCGGGCAGGATGATGAGTAGGCGCAGGAATCTGCGCGAGCTGAAACAGGCGCGCTGTGGCCGCGCGCGTCTCCGTAGACCTGTCTGCCACAGCTCATACTCCACGTGCAGTAGATAGGCAGCAAGGAGTGTCGAGGAATCAGGGCTGTGGCGTTTCACGCCGTAGATTCGAAGGTACACGATAGGCAGGATTCAGACAAATGATACTCAATATATCACACACCATATATATTATTGGAGCACTTCAACTGCCGACCTGTGCGCGGGTGCTTTATCGTGATGAAACAGCACGCCCCTTCGAAGAAAGAAAGAAAGAAAGAATAACCTCGCCAGCCGATGCCACGACACGAAACTTCTTCGCGGTCGGTGAAGATGGCCGTTTCCATTGCGAAGATTGCTGTTTTGTCTCGGGATCATAATGATGGACCCATGTTTCGTCCATTGTTACGAAACGTGACAAAAGTTTTCAGAATCTTCTTGAAACTTGTCCAACAATATCTTCGAAATGTCAAATCGATTTTATTTCTGTTAACATTCTCGGCACCCATCTTGCGGAGACTTTTCCTCATATTTAAAGATTGTTTCAATATGGATTGAATACTTCCATATGAAATGCCCGTTTCTTGAATTAAGTATCGGATGGTAACTCTTCGATCGCTCAATACAATTTTCTCGACTTTCGCAACATTTTCTTGGGTGACTGACATCGATGGACGGCCGCAACGATGTTCGTCTTCCGTGCTCGTTCTCCCTACTCGAAATTGAGAAGCCCACCTTGCGACAGTGGATTACGGCAGAGCAGACTCTCTTAATGTTGCCTCCAAATCACAATGAATCTCTTGCGTCGGTAACTTTTTTAAACAGAGGTATTTAATAGCGGCTCGCACTTCGTTTTTCTCCATTTTCGAGAACACGTAAGAACAGCAAAACAAAAGAGAATCGAAGATTTTTTTCTTTATTAATATTACAAATTATCTGAGCTATTTCCTGCAAGTTTTTTTTTTTCTTACTAAGGAGTGTGTCGTTCTCACTACTTTTTGATCCCTCCTAGTATATCAACAACCTTCATCACAAGTTCCGGCAGAATCGTAACGTGATACATTGTTTACGTGACCCCTCCCGGTCAAAGAGAAGTGTTGGTTATCAGAGAGTCTTTCTTATCACCGACCAATGCCTAAAAACATGTATATATGTCGCAAAAAGCCAGTTCTTTGTATTTAAATTCCAGGAGTGATCACCAGCAGTGGTCACACCATCTACATTTGAATAAATAACTTGGAAATTCGAAGAACAATAATATGTCTAGGGCACAGTTCGTTCTGGTGTTGGTGACGTGGTACGTCGGAGCGGCGCATTCTTGGGGTAAGTCTTGCATTCGCCGATTTTAGTTTTAGTAAGAGTTATTAGTTTGAGATATTTTAACTGGTTCCTTATTACGAAGCATTGTTTGGTATTAGGATTACCAACTGTTTCTAGATGGAAAAGAGAATATCTGTTTTAAGAGAAGTTACAATTTATTGTTATTGTTTTTAAAAACAAACATTTCGCCACTTTTTCTTGTTTTTAAAATTATATTTACAATATAATAGTTTAGCTCACTTGTTTAAAAGAATGGGTAACTATAGTATCTGCCGCTCTCAGTGAGACTGCGCCCTTCATCATCATCTTAACTTCAGCCGAAAGACGTCCAATGCTGAACATAGACCTTCCCCAAGTGTCACCACATTGACCGGTTTCTTGCGTCTCGCATCTAGTGCAAGCATCGGTCCACCTAGGACCTAGGGCCCTTAGTAAAACGTTTCTCTTTTGTTTCAGACTTCGCCGTTAGCTTAGGAGATCAACTTGTATTCTACACTAGCGACGGAGCCAAAACTGATACCGTTCATTTTGAGTCCCATAACGTCACTGCAATAACGTACGATGAAGTTCACAACAGAATGCTGTACGTCGACAAACAGAGCGACAACGACACCATATGTGGATACTACTTAACATCCAAAGAAAACAAATGTTTCCTGAAGAGTTTCGATCGTAATATTGCTAGCATCGCCTACGATCCAGCAACGGAAAAAATCTTCTTCACTGATTCCAATACAAAAAGCATTAATTGGATTTCATTAAAATCCGAACTAAATACCAATGTTAACGATTTAATCGTGATGGATGATCGGACCCCCAGTGATATTGCCATCGACATCTGTAGAGGGTAAGTTTCCAGTGGAGTTTTCATTAAAAAAAATGGACCACAACAAGATCAGTTTAGGTGAACGCGCACCTAGATGCACTTCAGGAGCCGCACGCGCCGCAGTCATCACATTTTCTCAAGACCCCGTGCAATCCACGACGAACGACACCAATCTTATTATGTCAATATTTTGTATACGGATACGGATGACGTCTCCGCGCCGCCAGCATCGAACGCGCCGAATCTGATGACGTCATCCGCACGCGCTGGTGGAATCCGTATACTTGCAACATTTTGCTGAAATGCGGCTGGATACGATTTCATAAAAAGATTTATAATATGCGATGACTGCGGCGCGTGCGGCTCCTGTGGTGCGTCTCGGTGTACGTTTACCTTTATGAAGCGGTTATCATTTTAAACTAAGAACTACACACAGTCAACTTATCTGTACAACTGGTGCGGTGACGTCACTCTGAGGTTCGACTCTCGATATTTGCGCACGAGGCGAACACGGTGCGCCAGGCGGGTAGGCATGAGTGGGATCGCATTCCAGTAAGGTGCACAGTCAAGTTGACCGTTTAGGAGGACTGAATCAGCTGCTAGTCTTAAGACTTGACAACTGCAGATGCAGTTGAAGGTAGTCATTTTAGTTTAGTTGCTAAATTATAGCAGTTGGTAACAACATCACATTTTAAGTCGTAGTGGCCCAGTGGCTAAACCTCGCTTCTCGTGCTTGAGGTCGTGGGTTCAAATCCGGGCAAGTACCAATGTGACTTTTTCAATTCATACGTACTTTCTAAGTTTATCCTTTGACATCGCTGAGAACGGTGAAGGAAAACATCGTGTGTAAACGGACTTATAGTTTACCGAGCGAGAGCGAAGCATCTTCGTGTCAGCTTGGGTAAAAATGATTTCGTCTGTCCGTATGGACGGCTATTCTCTCTGTTGTAATTTCTTTCTTTATTTCTTTCTACAGGTCTCTCAACCGATTTTCGTAAAATTTCGTGAGCAGGTTCGATAATTTAATAGTTATTTTTTGTCGATTCATTGATCCAACTGAATCGACAAAAAAATAAAAAGACAGACTCGCGAGGCTCACGGAGTCACTAGTTACTATAAGTTTCTGCTTCATTAGTGTAATTGCTGCAAGGCATTGCAGTACGAGGATAAACGAATAAATAAATAAAACATCACTCACAAATTCTATTGCGTAATATTCAAAAGTGGATTTTAACTTACAGGTACATTTACTGGTGCAACGGAGCCAATATGGAGAGAGCTCGTCTTGATGGATCCGGAAGAGAGGCCGTGCGCTACACTCATGGCTATACTGAAGTTTCGACCTTGGCTATCAATACACAAACAAAAAAAAATTACTATATGTTTGGTCACTCATTTAACTTCTTAAGTTTCGCAGATCTGGATGGAAGTAACGAACGTATCCTTAAAAGTTCTGCACAGAATGAACAAAAAGAGCTGACCGTCTCAAAAGATTACATCTACTGGTTAAACAGTACCAACGGGATTCACGACTCTGTTTTGCAATTTGTAAAGAACCCAGGAAGTGTTAGAACCAAAAAAACCAAAGAGATAATAAAGTTATCTGACAGTAGTATACTCGGTTTAGCCACAAACTATAAAATAGATGACCAAATCAAGGGAATTAACGATTGCGATGCACTGTCGAGTCTGTTACCAATCACTGAAGCTCCTGCTACCACCCAGCGGAGCGATGTCGATAAATATCGGCATGACTAAAATGTTGTCATATGTGAATTGTTATTGTCATTGACAAAAGCAAAATTAGTCGATTTTGTCACGAATTGACAAATGTATATTCGCTTCTCTTGAACCTCTGTCATGAAAATTTAATGTGAATTTAACATGATATTTTCTATTATCTTAAAATGCTGTAATTTTAATGATGAATTGTTTAAAATTGTAGGCCAGATAATCAAGGTTATTTTTTTAATCTGCGGTCTCAATGTGAAACCATTACAAAAAAGGTTTTATTTTAACTTTAAATAACTTTTGCTGATCGCAGTATTTTATGATTAATTTTGAGTTATTATTAAAACGCGTGCGTGGACTAGAAATTATATATTAAGGGCTGAAAAATATTTTATATGACTAGAAATAAATATATGATATTATAGTTCTGTGTTTTTTTTTATCTGTAGTTCACTGCGGGTGGCTATTCCTTAATTAAATAAAGTCAAAGAAAGTCATTGCGTATCACTTGAAATCACGTAGTGGCTCAGTGGCAAAAACCTCGCCTCTCGTGCTTGAGGTCGTGGTTTCAAATCCGCGGCTAGTACCAATGTGACTTAATCATATGTATAGTTCTCGCCAAAGTTCTTGGCCGCCCTTAAGTTGGCTACAATGGCTGCGCAGTAGTAAATCTCATACAACAACAGACCGTTTCGTGCCTCGCGCATCGGAAAGATAACTTCAGACCGGCCCAGAAGTTTGGCGAGCACTATACTTTCTTAGTTTATCTTGAACATCGCTGACAAACCGGCTGTCGTATTGCGTAATGAATTTGGCAAGGCAAAGGTCAAAGAGTATGAAAAATCTACCAATCACATAGACGGAAATCCACATCGCGTCTCTCAACTCGCAGTTTTATAGTTCATATAAATTTGAAATCGTTAACCCGCATTGAGCATCAGCGATTTCGCCGCCTCGGACACACTGGCTCGCTTCGCTGCGCACTTCACTCGCCCCCGCCCCGATCCCCACACTCCTGTCTCGTCGCGCCCCAGCGTGACGTAACTGTAGTCGTCGCGTCTCCGCACTCCGCCAGGCCGTCACCACGGTGACCGTCCGCTCCGGCTATTTCAGGGTAGGAAACGACAAATTTCTTTATAGATAAAGTCGCGTTGTTTGCCCCTTCTGGGTAAAACCACATTTTGTGGTCCTTGGTGGATAGCTAATGGTGTTAACGAAGCCAAGTGGGGTGCAGACCCACCCCACCTGCCAAGCCCCTTCAGTTAGAGTCGGGAGCAGGTTAGTTGGCTTTGGGCACAGATAATATTATACTAGCATACACCTCATCCCATACAAAGAAACCGTGCTGACATAACTAGCGTTTCTCATCTGACTATACCCATTATTTATTGTAAATCGATCGCGTTCGTTTCTGTTCCGCGGCGATAGATAGATCACCATCTATATCCGTGGAACGGAACCGAACGCGATCGATGTACAAAAAATAATCAGTACAGTACGTCGTCGGCACGGTTTCTTTGTATGGGATGAGACACCACTGCCTTGGTAGATAACATAGTCAACCCCTGTCTCTGCTTTCAGCATTCACCTGGTACGGTAGGGTGTGTCTACCCCTACGTAACAGACTCACGGTAAACAGGTGGAGGGTGGCCCACCTTCTGTGAGCCTTCCGGTACCTTAGGACCCCTGTCACGCACTATACGGCTCACCCTAGATACACACCTCCCAGTCACACCCGACTGGGAGGGTAGGATTGCACACATCCCTGGGCCCACCCACCCGGGGAAGATACCCGTCCCGGTTTTCACCGGATTTTTAATTCTCAACAATGGCGTTCGCGGCAGTTGTGGTTCCACAACTGCCGCGAACGCCATTGTCGCCTTCACGAATTCTCCTGAAGAAAGGTTAAAAGAAAAATACGTCAAAGAGACCTAAGCCTCTTCCTCGCCCGTTTCGGGCCCGACTGAGGCCCCTAGTCCCAAGGCTTTCCGGTTTCTTCAATGGCAATGGCATTAGTACACAGCGTGATGATATTGCCACGTTTATTTATTTAGACTTCATGCACAAAAGGTACAAAGGCGGACTTAATGCCTTAGGCTTAATGCCTTAATGCTTTTTGCCTTCGCGATCATCAGCTGGATATCTTCCTCATCCAGGAGACCTTCTTATAGCCCCACCGCCGTGACTCCAAAATTACGAACTATCGAATTGTTCGCAACGATAGGACGCGCTCCCACAGCGGAGGTACTCTCATTTACTATAAAAATGAGCTTCACTGTAGCGAAATTACCCCACCCGAACCCGCTTCGTACCTAAAGTACTCAGCCTGTCAGCTCGGAATGACAGGTCATCAATTGATCACCATCATCTCCGTTATTGCCTTCCACCCTCGGCGTCATCGGGGGATTACCCAGATGGTCTCAAAAAAGACCTTACTGCCTTCTTCGGCTTGAGTGACTCTGTTATCCAAGCGGGTGACCTCAATGCCAAACATCCAGCCTGGAACAGTACCGCTACCAACCCTAGGGGAATGTTGGTACTGGACCGAGGCTCATCTCTCCACTATGACGTCATTGCTCAGATGAACCCTACCAATTTTCCAGGTATAACTACGCATAACCCGGATATTCTCGTTATAGCGTTACTTAAGAATGTTTACCTTCGGTTGCATTCCATAGAAACGTTAAACGAACTCTACTCCGACCATCGTCCGGTGATTATGCACGTAGGTAGTCGCCTAGGCCTAGGCAATCAGGCCTCCCAGATCTAGGACAGCTTCCCACTACTCAAACGGTCACCGACTGGAGGAAAGTAAGTGAGAAACAAATCCACCAAGTCACCCCATTTACATTCGATCCCCAATCTCTTAGACTCAGTCACTGACACGACAGCGGCTATCGACTTGCTTACAGCTCATGTACAATCTGTCTTGAACGAATGTTCGAGGCAGGTTCCAGTGCTGGACATCAAGCAAGGGAAACTCCCAGACGATGTACGGAAGCTGATAACCAAGAAGAACGCAGCTATCCGTGCCTACAGTAGCTTTCCCTGTGCCGTAAACAAAGTTCACATGCGTAACTTACAACGTACTGCTGAGCATCGTTCTGCAAACTGGGATAAGATACTGAGTGAACTAGCAACCACCCACCATGCCGTCTGGCACCTTCAGAGGAAATCACGCTCCACCGAAGACTCAGCCAATAGCCTCTCATTCGCCCTGATAAGAGTCTAGCATTTGAAAACACTGAAAAAGTTGAATGCCTGGCTGACAGCCTCGAACTTCAATCCTCACCCAGCTCCCAACCAGTTGACCAAGCCCACCTAGACATGGTGGACGCTGAAGTCGAACTTAGGACCTCCATCCCTCCCGTTGAATACCCAGATGTTCCTCTATCTCCATTCACCACAGACGAAGTAGAGGAGACCATCAAAAGGCTTCACCCTCGCAAAGCCCCGGGCTTAGATAGCATCACCAATAAGGTGTTGAAACTCCTCCCTGCCCAAATTATAATGCTAATGACTGCCATATTTAATGCTGCTTTAAGCAAAAATATCTTCCCACAAGCGTGGAAACAGGCCACTTTGATAGGTATCCCTAAACCGGGAAAACCCAAATCGGAGCCTAACAGTTACGAGTATCGACCCATCATTCATTTGAGTTCCCTCGGTAGTATTCAATGAACGGCTTATTCCTAAGCGGCTTAAAGACTTTGCCGAGGGAAAGAGCCTTGTCCCTCAAGAGCAATTTGGCTTTCGTTCCGAACACTCTTGGGTCCAACAAGTTTACCGTATCGTTGAACACACTAGTGCTGGTTTCCAGCGTGGTCTGATAACGGGTGCCTTGTTCTTCGACATAGCGAAAGCGTTCGACAAGTTCTGGCACAATCGCTTAATTTATAAGCTAGCAAGTATCTAGGTGTTACCCTGGATAACAACCTCACCTTCGCCAAGCACAATAAGTCGGCGCGCTCGCGTGTCGCCTTCGCTATGGGCATGCTCCACGGGATGGTGAACGCAAGCAGCGGTTTGTCACAGGTGCAAGCTGCTCATTTTCACTGCGGTCATCCGTCCCATAATGACCTATGCATGCGCTGTCTTCGCACACGCAAAGCCCCGCCAAATCGGTTACAGGTTATTCAAAACCGATTAGTTCGTAAGATCACGGGAGCCCCCTGGTTCATCCGTAGCCACGAACTCCATGTCGATCTTAGAATCTCCACGATACGCGCTTGGTAATGCGTTTCATGAACTGATGGGTTCATGAAACGCATTACACTGTTGTGAGTTGTACGTGTAACCGCAGTTTGTTGTCGCTCAATAAAAATAAAAAAAAACATTAAAACCGTGCAAAAAGTGTTTGGAAGTGCCGTTAAAACTCTAGTTCGCATGGACATATTTTGAATTATAGACTTGCAACAATAATTTGGTGTTCTAGTGCTTACTGTAAGTAATCTGGACTAAATTAAATATACAAAAATAGAAAAAGAAGCCGCCCTACCGTCAGTCGCAATCGAACGGTGCGCCGTGGTAAAGCGCGTAAGCGCCCCATTTTGCGCGGCGCTTACGACGTTCTTCTCGCGAACTCGCTGTGGCAAGCCGTCGACAAAAACTACATTGGGCCTTTTTTGGTGTGCGGTTTTGCTTCAAGACTCGGACCATAACTAGGAAGGCCTTTATTAGTGTGCAGAAGTGCAACTACCATACCAAACTGCATGAGTGAGGGTGTTTTGAGGGCGCATTATAAGCATTGAAATATAATTAATAAAAACGGCATGGCTTCAACATCACGGTCGTGGGGATGCTGTGCTGCCAATAAGCATTGCGAAGATAACAAAGACCTCATCAATTGCATAAGATGCAACAAGTCATTCCACTTCGCGTGCTTGTCTATCCCAGGAATTCCTGCTGATGCCGAGGCTTATCGCAAATGGAAATGTTCGGGTTGCAATACGAACACCTCCAAGACTGAGGGCACACCAAATCGGAACATGTCAGCAACCAGAGGCAATAATAGAAATAAAAGACCAGCCTTGAACTCTCTTCCTCAAGCGACACCGCTAACCACTGAGGAAGTACGTGCCATTGTCCAAGAAGTTATGAAGGCGGAATTCGCTTCCATGCTTCAGCAAATTAATATCACCATACTCAACGTCGTCAACAAGGAACTCGAACCTATAAAGCATGATATTAGAGAGCTTTCCTCTTCCCCCGGACCGCCTCAAGGTGTAGACGTGCTCAATACCCGTATTGATCTATTTTGAGAGTTTTAAATCAAATTAGAAACCAGTTAAATCACACATAATAATAGGAGCGCATCAGTGTTGAAGAGGTTGGATTGAGTGACCGGAGAAGAAACAACCACTTCTGCGCGAGTTATCACATCCTGGTACCCTCATCGCAATCAACGCACCTAAGGTACTGTGTACTCCTTTATAGCGCAGCGAGTGAGTGAGCGCAGGCGCAAACAGAGAGAGAGGTCAATATCCTACCTCCTTACTACTGTGTACTCCTTTATAGCGCAGCGAGTGAGTGAGCGCAGGCGCAAACAGAGAGAGAGGTCAATATCCTACCTCCTTACCATCATTAGTCAACTACTATCCCGCCCACTACGCGACACATATGAGTGCGTATTCAAGTGTGCAACTACGGCGATGTGTGAAGCGTACGCAGAGACAGAACACCTGCTGTCAGTTATTTTCTCCTGGTACATATGATCATCTCTTAAACCATAACTGAGAGATATTAACTTGATACCTACTGCGCGCTACACAATTTGCTGATAATACTATATATTTCATTGCTACTCAGGATTTGTACTTGAAAAGCTGAGATAAATAAACCTGGGCGCGTGACAGATCTATATATTATCTCCTGGTACTCGAAACAAGAGATTTTGCGCTGCTGCTAAACCATATTATACTCATCAGCCGCACTACAAATAACAATCTTTTAGCAGCGGAGTAATAGAGAACTAACTTCTGAGTACGTATAATCTCCTGGTACTCACTATGCAGGAATTAGGCAATAAATCGCTTTCCGAATCTAATATTTCCGAACAAACGGACCTACGTACTCCTCCACCCCGAAGCTTTGTATTTCAACGTTCTAAGAGGCCGAGAGGACTTGAATTCGAAAATGAGGAATTCAATGCCTTCAAGGAAGAAATGAAGAACATGATTTCAACTATGATGGCAACTCAACATGAGGAAATCAAAAAAAATTACCCCACTTTGATGGAAATTAAAAACACCAATGGTAATATAGAATCTGCAATGGCTGCTCTTTCCGCGCAAAATGAAGATCTAAAAAAGAAGATTGAATTGCTGGAGACTCAGGCTAAAAAAGATAATGAATACATGGTGATCCTGGAGGACAAAATTGAGGACCTCCAACGAAGAAGCCGCAAGGCCAATCTGGAGATAAAAAATGTCCCTAAAGTTGCAAATGAAAGAAAAGACGACTTAATAAAAATGGTTACTTGTTTATCGAACTCTATTGATTGTAATATAGTGACAAGGGATATTACAGACATATATCGAGTACAGAATAAACGGCCGAACACTAAAAACAGTACAATTATACTGGAAATGGGCTCAACACTTCTTAAAGCGGAATTCCTTAAGAAAACGGAAGAATTCAACAGGAAAAACAAAGAAAAAATCTGCGCGAAACATTTAGGTTTTAAATCAGAAGAAAATACCCCAATTTATGTGTCAGAACAATTGACCGCAATGGGTTCAAGACTGTATTTTCTAGCCAGAGATCTTACAAAAACCAGAGAGTACAAGTTTTGCTGGACTGCTTACGGCAAAGTTTACGTCAAGAAAGACGAAAACTCGCCCACTATAATTATAAAAAGCGAATCGCAGGTTCACCACCTAATGCATCAGAAATGACTGGATAATGTTTTCTTTGTCTTACTGCGGTGGTAACGTTTGACTGTTTGTGTCTACTTGCAGTTAAAAAACCTAAGAAGCTGTAAAAAAACTCATAAATTGCTTTGTTTAATTATGTTTAGTTATGTTAATAAACTGCGCTCATTCACACATGTAACTCACACATACATAAATTCAATCTTTAATTGTAAAATAAGTATCATTACTCCTCCCTACACTCACACTATATACACAATAACCTTTCACATCACTCACACACCCAGTCGCAATTTAGTTATGTACATATACCTTTCCAACAATTTTAATTATGGATAACACCCTCCAAACATTGAATAATATTGATGATACAGAGATTGCCCAAGCTTATGAATGCTCACCTCAAGAAGTCGGCAAATTATTAAGAGTGAAACCAACAGATATCACAATTGTGTCTCAAAATATAAGAAGTATTTATTCCAACTTCAATGACCTTCAACTTAACTTAGCAAATTTAGAAATTAAAATTGACGTAATAATACTAAGCGAGTGCAGATTAAACCCTAACAAATTAATACCAGAAATACACAACTACACATCCTACCAAACGACAAACCATTTAAATAAAGCAGACGGAGTGGTCACGTACATTAAAAATACACACAGCGCTATAGTAAATGAAGTGATACTTTCACATGCATCCTGTTTACAAATTAGCATCAACCCTGACTTAATTATTTTGGCAATCTACCGATCGCCCTCTACTTCAAATACCGATGAATTTATTTTCTCCCTTAATCAACACATTACTACAATTAAAGCCGATCAAAACATAATAATCACAGGCGACATAAATATTAATTTAGTATGTAATCAAGATGAGCAAGCTGTTGATCGTTCAAGAAGGTTAAGTTATTTAAACATGCTGTCAATGCACGGTTTGCTGCCGGGTCACATACTGCCTACCAGAGGGAAAAACTGCCTTGACCATTTTATTCTAAAGTTAAAATCATCACGCAAAACTGGAACTATAGCTATTATCAATACTACTATAACCGATCACTATCATTTTTTTAAAACTATCTGACCAGGAATATAAACATAAGAGCACTATCACAAAAACTACGGTAAATATGGAGAACGCACTGGAATATTTAAAACAAAGTAACCTTCAAAAGCTTTTAGACCTAAATGACCCTAATATACTTACGGATTCCCTTATAAATATATTACAAACAAGCCTTATCTCCAGTACTCTAACTAAAGTAATTCCTGGGAAACAACGGCTGCTTAAACCATGGATGACCACTGGCTTACTTCGATGCATTCGAAATAGGAATGACATGCAAAAAAGACTTAAGACAGATCAGTTTAACGAAATATTAAGAGTCACATACAGAAGATACCGTAATTATTGTAACTATACCATCAAAAAACAAAAGCAAACTTATGACAGAGAGCGATTAACCAAAGCACAGAAAAATCCTAAAAAACTATGGGAAACAATTAACACTATAACTCAACGTAAACCTAATAAAACACCTAACACGGAGCTTTTACACTTAAAACCAACTGTACAGGAGTCTGCAAATGCAGTAAATGAATATTTCTCCAGCATAGGTAATGTTCTCGCCAATGAAATCATTTCGAACACCTCTAGTACTCACGCTCTTCATCCTGGCGCGAATGACAACGCCCCTTCATCTTCATTCGTAACTCTTCCAACTGACCATATAGAGGTTTACAACACTCTAATGACCCTAAAGTCTGATAGCGCCCCAGGGTGGGATGGTGTCCCGGTTAGCTTCCTAAAGGCTTCCCATGGGCTGATTGTTCCAATTATTTCTCATTTGGCAAATTTGTGCTTTGACCATGCGACGTTTCCAACAACTCTGAAGCTTGCTTTAATAACACCAGTGCATAAGAGTGGAGACAAGACAGACCCATCGAACTACAGACCTATATCAGTATTACCATCTATCTTCAAAATCTTAGAAAGACTAATTAACTCACGCCTAATAAATTATCTTAATAAAAACAAATTATTGTCACCCAATCAGTTTGGCTTCCGGCGAGGAATGTCAACGGAAGTTGCAGCCTTGTCTCTCGTCTCCACTGTAACCAGTAAAGTAGACAGTGGTGACAAGTGCCTCGCCGTCTTTCTTGACCTCAAAAAAGCGTTCGACACTGTCTCTGTCTCCACTCTTCTGGTCGTGTTGGAAAGCAATGGCATAAGAGGTCAGCCGCTTGATTTATTCAGGGACTATCTATGTGGGCGGAAACAAAAAGTAAAAATTGGCGACACTGTTAGTTTAGATGAAACTACCACTTACGGCGTTGGACAAGGAAGCGTGCTTGGCCCCACTCTTTTCTTAGTTTATATAAACAGCCTCTGTAAGATGAACATAGAAGGAGCTCACATCTACTCATACGCAGATGATACTGCCATAGTGTTTAGCGACACAACTTGGAACAAAGTTAAGAAATCTGCCGAGTCTGGCCTGTCTAGGATAGCATCATGGCTCAACGAAAATCTTTTGGCCCTAAATATTTCTAAAACCAACTTCATTTGCTTCTCTAAATATAATATTACACAACCTTCAACTGACTTCAAAATAAAAATTCACAATTGCCAGACCCCCTTAAACTCTAGCTTTGCTTGCCCTTGCATAGAAATTGAAAACGTCCAATATACCAAATATCTAGTTATAATGATCGACCAACGTTTATCTTGGCATTTGCATACTGAATTGATAATGAAAAGAATTCGGAAACTTATCTGGACATTTAAAACATTGCGTTACGTGACTACTAAAAACCTTCTGTTACAAATTTACACATCACTGGCACAGTCGGTAATAGCGTATTGTTTGCCAGTTTGGGGTGGAGCAACTAAAACTAAATACTTAGAACTAGAAAGAGCTCAGAGATCACTAATAAAAGTTATGCTATTCAAGCCCTTTAGGTTCCCAACTGAATCTCTTTATCTAACTTCTGATGTTCTGACGGTTCGAAAACTTTATGTGCTCCACATTATTTTAAAAACACATAAATCTCTCACCTTCTAACCCTTGACTCGACAAAGGAGAAGGAAATACATGATACCCAGTGTTCCTGTTAAATCAACTTTTGCTAAGAGACAGTACGTCAGGCAATCTTCTCACTTATATAACTTGATAAACAAGGAATTAAATGTTTACCCACTTTCGTATCGAGACTGTAAAATTGCTCTGACTGAATGGCTAAAGACAAAAACTTATGACGAGATAGAGAATATAGTCCATCTAAAAGTTCGTAAATATTAAAACAGTCGATTATTATTAACTGAGACTACTTTCCTCACTAATACATATTCACTGCTATTTAAAGACCGTATACATATTATCATTAAATACATACACTCACACTCACTCACTCACACATACACACCTTCACACTACAGCGCATCTTTAATTAATCATTACCTACTTTGTTCAAGTTTTACTTTATATTTTGATTTATATAACTTTTTCTTTTCTAATACCTACTGTAATGAAGTGTCTATTCAATAGCCTATAAAACTTGTAACTACTGGAAGAGCGGAACTTCCTAACACAAGTATATTTCTTACTTAAATGGAAATTCCCTAAAATCAAATGTAATAGTGTTCTTAAGTTATTGAAATAAACATTTATTTATTTATTTACAACTTCTTTAAATTTTCACACTAAGGCGTTTGAAGAGTTTCAATCAGAACATAAGGCATTAAAAAGTGCTATGAAAAATTTAACGGAAGAAAATAACAATCCCAAAACCTCAATGGCGGACCTATGCCACCGCATAAATTACTTGGAACAACAAACACGTTCAAACAACGTCGAAATCCAATGCTTACCGGAAAATAAACAGGAGAATCTTTATACTGTCGTTAAGCAGTTGGGTTCAGTTGTCGGATGTGCGTTAAGAGACAACGACATTCTGCACTGTACTCGCGTAGCTAAACTCCAAGCTACTAACACCCGCCCGCGCTCTGTCATTGTCCAGCTGGCCTCTCCGAGAATTCGCGACAACCTCCTGGCCTCGACTATAGAATACAATAAAGAAAAGAAAAATAATACCGAGAAACTCAATAGTGCAGACCTTGGGATGGCTGGTGTCAAAAAGCCGGTATATGTGCTCGAGCATTTATCCCCGTCTAATAAAGCGCTCCATGCTGCTACTAGACTAAAGGCAAAGGATAAGGGGTACAAATTTGACTGGGTAAGAAATGGAAGAATTTTTATCAGGAAGACCGCTGAAGCCGACCATATTCTGATAAAGAACCTGGACTCTTTGAATAGGTTGATTTAGCTTAATACGCCTTATTTATTTGTTATTATTTTCTCTTGTAAACTAAAAATGCACGTTATTGTGAAAATACCTTTTTTTAAATTCAACAGTCTGCAAATATTGTATCAGAACTGTAGAGGTATGCGAACAAAAACGCATACGGTTTACCGCAATGTTTGTTGTAATAACTATGACGTTATCATTCTCTCGGAGACGTGGCTTAATAGTTCAGTGCGAAGCAGTGAGTTATTCGACGACAGATACGTGGTTTACAGAAGGGATAGAGAAAGCTCTTGCATAAATAGTGGTAAAGAAGGTGGGGGCGTATTAATAGCCGTTAATAAAAAAAACAATTCTAAACGCGCTGTTCATTTCGAAAGTAATTGTGAGGACCTTTGGGTTACCCTTGACCTTCCTGTGGCTACGTCTTCTCGTCGAATGGCTCTCTGTGCAGTATACCTACCACCACCTGTGCGAATATCCTACTTGGAAGGCTTCTTGGACAAATGTAATGAGGCTTTTGAACAACTTAACGACTCATGTGTATGCATCATTGGCGATTTCAATTTGGGTAATATCGACTGGGGCATAATCAATAATACAAATAACAACCTCAAGCTAGCTAATACATGCGAAGCTTTGTTGGATTTTACACACGTTAACAGGCTCAATCAGTATAACAACATAAATAATACTTCAGGTCGGATACTTGATCTTGTATTGTGTAATCATCCATCGTGTAACGTAAGCCAGAGTATTGGTTCATTGTGTAATATTGATCAACACCATCCACCCGATATAATATTATCATCTCCTTAAATAAAGAAGCAAAACTTCCATTTAATGTTGTCAAAGGAATGCCTAACTTTCGTAAATCAAATTACATACCGATTCGTAAATACTTAAAAGAACTCAACTGGGAGGAATTATTTGAGGGACTGCATGACGTCAACCGGATGGTGCAGGAATTCTACGAAATTATTAATACGGCTATAAAAAAGTTTATTTCTACTAAAGTACCTAAGAATAGAAAATACCCACCATGGTTTAACCGAAATCTTATTAAAATGTTAAATTCGAAAAATAAGATAAGAAAACGTTACAATGTTTACAAGAACCCTTTAGATAAAATAGAATTTAAAATAATTAGTAAACGCTGTAATGACCTTGCAACTGTTTGCTATAATAACTACTTAAAGATGTTGGAAGACGAACTCACATTAAACCCCAAATTGTTTTGGACTTATATAAAAGCTAAACGGGGAGGGGGGGGGGGGGGGTTTAGCGTATACCTGCAGCGTATAAGTCGATGACAGATGGTACTACTACGTCATCTGACGGCACAGAAATATGCGAGTTTTTTGCATCATACTTTTCTTCTGTTTATATATATAGCCCTGCTCAGGATGGTGGTAATTGCCATAATAATGCGTACTTGAATAACCTTCAAAATCATAGTTTATGTTAATCAAATCTAGTTGTTAATTGTGAAGCTTTATACAAGACGTTAAAAAATCTTGACTGCAATAAGGGCGTGGGGGCAGATGGAATACCACCAATTTTTATACAAGAGTGTGCGGCTGAGTTGTTTAAGCCATTGTCACTCATTTTCAATAAGTCTTTGTGACATCCACTAACCCGCACTGAGCCCGCGTGGTGGATTATTATATAGCTTACTCCCTCTCTATGAGAGGAGGCCTGAGTCCCAGCAGTGGGAACATTAAAATGCTTGTGGAGTGTCCTCACGGGCAGACTCTGCTCTGTATTAGCACATAGGATACTTTGTATCGCAGCAACCCGCAGCCTAACTGCGTAAGTGAATTCGGCAAGGCGAACATCACCTCTTTCATCTCGCATGTGATTGGTCGACTGATGGCGGTCAAACCCTTGCCTTGCTGAATTCACTCACGCAATTAGGCTGTCGTTCCCTTGCAATAATTTCCGACTTCCACGCAGGTGAAACCGCTGGCAGAAGCTTAAGAATAATAATCTGAATTACCTATCAGATGTACGGCGATGCGTCATCGATACATACATGGTGGACACACCAACCATACGCACTAAACAGTTTGGAAATACTTTTATTATGCGTACAGTCCAGGAGTGGAATTCCCTGCCGGAGTCTGTATTTCCTGATATCTACATCCTGGGAGTCTTCATTCAAGAGTGAATAGGCGATTTCTCGGCAAGCGTGCTTCACCGTCGACCACATAATCGCTTACCATCAAGGGAAAAAGCGGTCAAACGCGAGCTTACCAATAATAAAAAAATATTATGTCTAAGTTAAATATCTCACTCAGTAGAATACCTAGTACCTAAATAAAAACAAATATTTTCGGTTTTCCCGATGCGCAACGGGCTTCAAGAATTTTTTTATCGGTTCGTTTATCAGCTACCCAGTCAAAGCTCCTGAACTCCTGACCTATGCAAATTCCACTGTACATTGGTTGATAAAACTTCTTATTATATACAGTACTAGCAGTGCCCCGCGGCTGCGCTCCCTATCCTATCCTATGATACCTACCCTACCTTATCCTATCTATCATACCCTACCTACCCTACCCTATTTACCCCTACCTACCCTAGCAAGTTTTTTTTTACAATAAGTTGCATATGTCCTTCACTAGGATGCCATCTATCTCCTTACCAAATTTCATAGAAATCGGTTCAGTGTTTTAGGCGCGAAAAGGTAACAGACAGATAGATAGACTTGTTTTCGAATTTATAATAATATGTAGTATGGATTCCTACATGTAATATTGAGTAGGGCTACATAATAACAGCCGACCGGATCGATCTTCAAGGTTAAGCAACACTTGCCAAGGTCGGTTCGTGGATGGGTGACCATCTTTACATAGCGAGATTCCTCTGTGCCTCGGATAGCATGTTAAGCTATTGGTACCGACTGTCATTAGAAGATCGTTGACAGTCGTTACGGATAACCAGAAGCCGGGCAATCTGAAGGTGTCTTAACAGTTACTGGGTTGTTGAGGTCAGATATGTTCCATTCCAGTTATTTTTTAGTTAGGGGGGGGCAGTCTATTGCCTTATACCGGGCACAAGTCCACACTCCGGACAGCTACTACTATTGACAAATTGCAGATGGGAAAACCCAATAAAACTTTGTCTGACCCGGGACTCGAACCCAGGACCTCGTGCTGAGCAGTGCTCTACCTACCTAACACTTGTGATCACTAAACCAGCGAGGAGTTCTCATTTAGATTTAATTGTTTGACTCATTTGAGGTTGAATCTACGGCCTTAGGTTCTGAATAAGCGAGTACTTACCTACTTAGTTTTCAGGGTTCCGTACCCAAACGGTCTAAACGGAGCCCTATTTATTTTGCTCATCTAGCCATATGTCTATCCCTCTGAAACTAGAGTCTAGCAGCTTAACCGTTGAAGCTATAGTCTTCATATTTACACTATTTATATATCTTACTGAACCAAAGGCAAATAGATATAAAACCTACATATTTTTTTCCTTTTGCTCTTAAATTTTTAACTATTCTCAACCTCGAAATTTGCAGTTTCAGTGCTCCTATTCCTTTCTGCAGGGTCTAAAGTAACCTAACATGAAGGAGATGACGGGAGCCGAGTTCGCTCGCTTTGCTCACTCACTTCAGCTCCCGTCATCTCCTTAGAACCTAATCTATCCGTGTCGGGGTGCCCTAAGCTACCGAGCTTGATTCTTAATTATCGTATTTCCCGACCGTTACGTAGCTATATTCATAATGACCAGACAATGGGATAAATATTGAGTTTTAATCAGTATTCATTACATTTTTCGAGTTTTGAGAACATCAAAGCCATTATCACAAACTGTTTACAAGGAGATCTTTCAGGTACATACTAAAAACGTCTTCGTAATGTCGGCCGATTATAAATTGAAAGATCAATTTCAGGGGATTTTGGAATGCAATTAGGAACTTGCATGTGAAGAACTGTTTTGTATTCATGGTATAAAAGTTATTGGTCAATCATTAGATTGGTAGTACCACTGAATATGGACTTCCTAAATGCAGGTAAAACATACTCTACATCTTTTTGGATATTTTGGTTTACATATTTCAAATTATGGTTACAATTTATCTATTTCAGATGTTATGCTGGCTATACCGGGGAACGTTGTAAAGTGAACCTGTGTTACGGTTACTGCTTGAACAACGGCAGCTGTTCTTTAAACGAAGAGGATGAGGCAGTCTGTGAATGCATTGTTACGAAGGTGATAGGTGTGATGTTCCAGTACGTCCAAACAATGGTGACGGTTCCGTAAACGAGGAGATTGAGCCAGCCTGTCAATGCGTTGGTAGTCACGTGAGTTCTAGACTTAAAACTGATAAAAATGAGCCTATTATCATTACTTCTACGCACTACTTACCAGAGGGAAATATAAAAATTACCGTAGCTGTTGAAAAAAATCTAATAACAGATAGGGATGCTTAAAATAGTTTTTTAGCCTAACAGGAAAATTTATAAAAAACATTGGACCCGTATTTATTATATTGTCACGTAAACAAAAAATAACGAGTCTGAACTCCTAAACTTTGATGCGCTTATCTTTGTTTTTTTTTGATAAAGTAAAAAATACGTGTCCAATATATTTTGATAAGCTATCTGACATACTATATAGAATAATTATTTTGGTTCCCAGGAATCTAGCTATCAATTTATTGAGTCTACACTCTTTCCTCGTTTAGTAGGTATAACAACGCGTTTAGGGTGCTGATGGGACTGCCCCAGTTCTGTAGTGCGTCGGGAACGTTCGCCGATGCGCATGTAGCTTGCTTTTACACAACAATGAGTACAAGTGCGCTTCCCAGAGGCTCTAGACAATTAAAGTGACAATAAACGAAAGCGTAGCGAAAGGAAGTACGTCGCGTAGCGATTGGAAGTGTTCGGGATTATCAAGCGCTATCGAAATGTCACGTAAGACTAAATGGCATTGCGAGCATCGTCATCACTGACATCGAATGACACTTGTCTAGTGCCTAAGAAAACGTCAATTATTTTTAATCCATAGCCGGATTCCACGAATCAGGGACTGTACCATATTCAGTATTATAATGATTTTGATTCAGTGTAGAATGTTCTACAAAGATTTTTTCATGTTATCAAATGCACGATACGTGTTTTTGTAGATTTTGTAATAAAAAACCGTTTTAAGAAAATAAAAATAACCGACTTCCAAAACAAAACACTACAAAGCAAAAAGTAACTTCTTTTCGGAAGTCGGTTTCTGTGGCACCTATTTATTTTCGTTTTTGACACCGATTTCCGAAAATAAAGTTATTTTTTGGTTTGTAGTGTTTTGTTTTGGAAGTTGGTTTATTTATATTTGGTAAAACGTTTTCTATATTTTATTTTTGGTACCTTATTTATTACCGTGAAAATACGCATTAGGATAACTCAAAAACTACTCGCCAGATATAGATCGAATGATAATATAAATGGGACCAAACGAGAAGCAACAGCTTTCAAATAATAAAAGAATCTTCAAAATCGGTTCACCTAGTAAAAAGTTTTTTTTATTTTTTTTTATTTATGTTGGGTTTGCTCTTGACTCTAGTCTATGGGGTGAGCTTACCCAGAAGAAGCCTGTTCACTCTAACTTTGAAGAGATTCGGGTTGAATGCTTTCGGAACAAGTAAAATTTTACAATTTAAAAAACCCCCGACACATTTATCTTGCGAAAATACCCCGATTCAAACAGTAAAATGCCCATAACTTTTGAACGGCTGAACCGATTTTATTCAAACATAGCTAAGAACACTTTCGACAAAATTACCTTTCAAACAAAAAAAACTAAATCGAAATCGGTTCATCCGTTTAGGCGCTATGATGCCACAGACAGACACACAGATACACAGATACACAGCAACACACGTGAAACTTATAACACCCCTTCTTTTTCCGGCGGGGGTTAAAAACAGACGCAGGTAGTGAGTTCCATTCATTCGCTGTGCGCATTATGAAGGATGTTTGGAAGCGCTTGGTACGAATTGGTGGAATGGCAACGAGGTAAGGATGGTAACTTGCAGTGCGTCTAGATGTCCGATGGTAGAAGGGGGCTGGTGGGATGAGGTCGTGGAGCTCTTGAGCACACTCACCGAAACTAGTACAGTCTGTAGAAGACCGACAAGCAGGCAACCTTGCGGCGATGAGCCAAGCTATTAAGCTTGGCATCCACCAGTTCAACGTCGCCGATGAGCCTCTTGGCTCTGCGTTCCACCGAGTCAAGCGCGGCAAGCTGATACTTTGCTGAGCCATCCCAAAGGTGGCTGCAATACTCCATGCAGGATCGGACTTGCGCTTTGTATAGGGTTAAAAGCTGTCCAGGCGTGAAGTATCGCTTCACTCTATTTAGGATGCCCAGTTTTTTGGCCGCAATTTGGGCTTTGTACTCAATAGATGCGCCGAAATTGAGATTGGATGTCAACTCCATGCCTAGGAGCTCGAGCCGATCAGTCACAGGAACAGACGCACCCCGGAAAGTAGGAGTAAGATCGAAAAGTCTCCTTTTAGCGGTAAAAAGGCACGCTTGTGTTTTGGTGGCGTTAAAGGAGACCAGATTTTCATCACCCCACTGGGAGACAAGGCTTAAGGTCAAATCTGTCCGCCTCACCATAGCCTCTCTCAAGGAACGAACTTCATCCACGCTGGTTTTTGCGCTGGACAAGTATCTCTCTGAAACAGTACTGTCATCTGCGTACCCAACAATACCAGCCTGAAGTAGGTCATTGATGTGCAGCAGGAAAAGAGTTGCAGAGAGAACAGACCTCTGAGGAACGCCGGCATCGATAGCCATAAGGTCAGACGTGCAGCCGTCAATGACTACTCAGATCGACCGTTCATTAAGGAAGTCTGATATCCAGCTACAAAAACCAGCGGGGATGCCATAGGCAGGAAGCTTACAGAGTAGACTTGCGTGCCAGATCCTGTCGAAGGCCTTCGAGATATCAAGCGATAAAGCAGGAGCTTCGCCGTGTCTCTCGATGTCTTCGCCCCAGCAGTGCGTGACATACACGAGAAGATCGCCAGTTGACCGTCCCCGGCGAAAGCCATATTGACGGTCACTGAGGAGATTATTGTCTTCAAGGTAGGTCAGCAACTTACTGTTCAGTACCCTTTCCATAACTTTGCACAGTATGGAGGTAATGGCGATCGGACGGTAATGGGCAGGGTCAGCACGGTTGCCTTTTTTGGGCACTGGTTGCACATTTGCAAGTTTCCAGGATTTCGACACCGTTCTTTTAAGAAGAGAGAGGGGAGAGTTCTGCGGTAACACTCATAAATACAGTAGTAACGTTATTTAAAATGACTTGGAATATTAATAATATTGAAACGGGAAGATCTGGCAATCGAAATATTGACTACAGCCTGTCTATTAATGACAACATCTTAAAATCAGACTCACAAGTCGCAGTGGCCTTTGAAAATTTATTTTCATAAATTCCCATTTCAACTACTAAATCCTTTAACTCAGCATCTTCTGTTGCTCAGTCTTTGCTAAAAGAAAATGTTAATATTTGCGATTCGAAATTTCTTTTTGAACATATTACTTGTAGAGACATAATTAAAACCTTTCACATTTTAAATGTTAAAAAAAACTGCAGATCCGTGGGATCATTTCTGTGGCAGTTGCTAAGTCTATTATTGACATTGTCACACTTACCCCCAGTTTCCCAGCTCAAAATGATCGGAGAATTAATGTGACAAATTGTCAAGCACGCGTTATCTGCTGTGATTGGTTGAATAAATTTTCAGTACTACCTACATTTAGTAAAATATTTGAGAAATTAATTTTAGAGCAATTACAAAGATTTTTTAATAAACATAAATTATTATATAGCAAACAGTTCGGTTTTACAAGGGGTCGTTCAACTACTGATGAAGAGCTTTGAGGACATATTTATAATGCATGGGAAGATAAGTGCGATGCCTTGGGAATCTTTTGTGATTTGTCCAAGGCATTTTATTGTGTTCTTCATGAAACGCTAATCAGGAAACTCCGCCACTACGGGATCCGGAACAGCGCTCTGGATCTTCTTACTTCATACTTGATTAATAGGCTTCAGAGTTTTGACGTTAATGGAAAAAGTTCTCCCGGATCTATAGTAACAATGAGAGTCCCGCAAGGCTCAATTCTTGGTCCTTATTTGTTTCTTATTCATATTAATGACTTGCCTTACCTCATAAAGGATAACCATGATATAGTGTTGTTTGCGGATGATACTTCACTTTTGTTTAAACTTATACGTCAGCAGCTGGTTACTGACGATGTAAATAGTGCGATCTCAAAAGTAGTTCACTGGATCAATGTTAACAATTTACTTCTTAATGAAAAAAAAAACCAAATGCCATAAGTTTACCCTACATCACGTTAGGCAGGTGAAAACTGATGTGTTGATAAAGGGCGAAGAATTGAATCCTGAATATAATATAATAGCACAGTTTTCTTAGGCTCAACTTTGGATGCTAAGCTTCAGTGGGGCCCACAAATAGATAAATTGTCAAAGAAGCTAAGCTCAGCAGCATATGCTGTTAGAAAAGTTCGTATTTTTTTAATTCGTTTAGTTAATTCATTTAGCTATAGCTATTTTCATAGTGTTATGTCGTATGGTATTCTGTTGTGGGGAAATGCCGCCGACATCCAGACTATCTTTGTTTTGCAGAAAAGAGCTGTTCGATGAATTTATAAATTAACCCGAGACACTCAAATTAACCCGAGACACTCTCTCTGAGATAAATTTAAGGAGATTAATGTAATGACTGTGCTTTCTCAAAATATAAAATAAAATAAAATAAAAAAGCCTTTTATTCCGTGCAATTACACAATTTTTCCATAAGAAAAAATAAATAAAACATGCATCTCATTTTAAATCTCTAAATAATTTTCTTTGTTAGTTGAGTGAATACATTTACTTATTATTATTATTCGAAACAGTTATATAATATAAATTAAATCATACATTTTAATTAATTTAGGTAAATATTTTAATTACATTATTTTTACATATAATAATTTAATCTAATTTCATTAATAACTGAAATGTTACATATGTATATAATTAAAATTATTCTATATATTTATTATATCTAGAATGGACCCCTCTCAGGTAAAGGCCTCCTCCAAGGATTTCCATTTATTACTGTTTTTGGCTATCGAAGCTATATTACTTGAAAGGTTGTGGTCATAATCTTCCACGGTGACCAACCGGATTGGAAGATGTTTTGTGTTGTCTATTTCTTTAATTGCCATTTCTGTTATTTGGAGAGGGTCTTGATTGCTAATTGGTATCCTTTTTGTTATGATGGTTTTGGTTTCTTGTAGGAGTTTTAGTAACTAAATAATTTAGAAGGCCTGGCTTCACTAGTCTTTCAGGTTGATTAGAAAATGGTGGGGGCGGAGACTCCAAAGGGGTTGTTTTATTTTTATTGTTAACTTGTGTTGTAGGGATTGGATGGTTTTGACTGATTTGGTTCCTTGAGGGGAAGCGGAAAGGACCCTTTTTTTTGTTGTTAACCGGGGTAGAAAAATGTTCTGATTGGTGTTCTAATATCACCAATTTATCATATTTGATTATTACTTTATTTCCTTTCTCCCTTTCTGTTTTTAATTGATCTTGTAACTCTCTTCTTTTTTCCAAAACGTGATGGTGGTAATCTTCGTCCATATAATAGTTAGTTTTTTTTTTTTTTTGCCAGAGTTGTGAGCGTTAATATAATTGGCCGAGGATTATCAAGTTTTTTTTCTGGCTCGTTTAGATGTCAATGTGTAAGCTTTTATAATAAGCTTCCAAGCCACGTACAAGATCTAATTCTTAATAAATTCAAATCATTCATTAAAAGTAAGTTGTGCCAGAAAGCGTTTTATACCATTAAAGATTACGTTGAGGACAAAAAGGCTTGGGATTGAGCTGCTCCAATTAATTTTGATTTTTTATTTTGCACCGTAATTTTTGTTATTTTTTTTGGTTCGATGACAAGAATATAAACTTTTTATAGTATAGACTATGTGGATCATTCTTTTTTTTGTTTTCAAATTAAATTATCTTAGTTAGTTTTTAATCATGGTCTGCAAGTTTGAGTAGTTTATGCGGCCTACCCAAATTTCCCTTCTTTCGTATTGTTCGTCGAATCGTTTAACCCCTTAAAATCTGAATTGAGCCGCTCGGTTATTGACAAATGTGTGCACTGACTGGACAGGTCCACTGAATCTGGCTGGTTCTTTCCTCAAAAGACCATTTCAGACATCAGTCTACATGGTCTTCACATGATTGTGACGGATGTAGAAACCGCGCGCTTGGTCTATTTTAGTTACTTTCACAGCATTATGTCATACGGTATTTTACTGTAGTTTCGAGCGGCTGACATTGAATCCATATTTATATTGCAAAAGAGAGCTGTCAGAGCCATATATAAGTTAAGTCACCGAGAATCTCTTAAGGAACTATTTAAAAATATTAATACTATGACAGTTCAGTTCAGTTCAGTGCTAATTCATAGAAAATATTATGTAAATATACATGTCTTTAGTAAAGTCAGTGATAGACACAATTGTAATACCAGAAAAAAATATAAGTTAGATCAACCATTTTATAGACTAGCTAAAGTACAATCAACTTTTATGGGGTACTGTGTAAATTGTATAACAAAATACTATGTGATATATTAAAACTAAATTTAAAACTTTAGTTAAAAGCACACTTTGTAAACAAGCATATTACAAATTAGATGATACATACACACATACATAAACTCACGTCTTTTTCCCATGGGGGTAGACAGAAACTACAGAACGCCACCTGCTACGATCCTTACATACTTCTTTTGCTTCACACACATTCATACATCTAGTCATACACACACGCCGGTTATGGGTACTGCGCACTTGGCCTTTATTAAGAACATCACCTATAAGGTATGTCTTTCTAGGGCGTCCCCTCCCGGCGTTTCCATGATTTCGTTTCCAAATTAGATGATTATATTCAAGATAAGAATTCTTGGAAACATGCTGGTCCTGCTCCACAGGGCAATCTTTGGTGTAGACAAAATCAAATTTGTTAATTTACATTCCTATTCATAGTTATTGTAATCATTTATTTTTATTTTTTTAGAAAATGACTCACACACTGTTCCGTTGTTGTTGAATTAGGTATTTTACCTAAGTTTGCAATATTTGTAAGTATGTGAGAACCGTGTTCCTATTTATCAAATTAATTAATTTACCTGTTAATGCTTTTAATACTATATACTTGTACGTAGTATAGTGTGTAGTGCTATTCTGGGTGCATCGTCATCATAAATATATATATGTGAGGACATATATATGTGATATACATATGTATATATTTATTTATTATATACTTTATTTTACACCTCTTAAATAATTACAGGAAAAAACATTTATAAAGATAAGTGTACAATGGGCAGTCTTATCGCACAGGGCAATCTCTTACAGACAACCTTTGAATAAACTTAACGAGCGGAGATAGATATTAGGGCTGTCAGTGTAAAAAACTATATTAAATAATATTACTTAGATATAACATAAAATACATACATACAAATAAAATAATATACTAGTAAATATCAAATAAAGAACAGAGTAAGGAGAAGAATAGTTACAGAGAAAGGAAATGCTCCTTCACCATTTTTTAAATGAAAGTAATGTTTGCGCACGTCTTACCTCAACAGGTAATGCAAACCACAAACGAGCTGCTTGAACCGTGAAAGATTTGTCGAAGAATAAATAAAATAAATAAATTGTTTATTGAACAAAAAGGTACAGATGGTGAGAAAAACAAAAACTTGCACTAAATAGCTACAGCAAGGTTATGAAATTACAGTTTAATATATTATGATGGTAGAACATGTTATGTAAGTACATGGTACATCTATGGACAATTTGCGTTGCCCTGTCTCTTAAACTAGGGTATACCTGTATCTTAAGAGACAGTGGACGGCCATAATGTTATGATTAAATATTACCTTTTATTTAATGAGAACTCTGACGATCCACCCACAATTAAAAAAAATTGAGATAATGGTAATAAATTGAGAAAAATGTTACTGAACTTAGTTTTTGTAGGTGTGCTTGTGTGTGTGTGTGCATGTGTGTGTGTGCATGTATGTATGTGTTGTGTGTACATGTATGTACGTGTGTGTGTGTGGTGCATGTATGTGCGTGTGCTAAGTTATGTAGGTTAATATTGATTCTGTGTGATCATAGTCTTGTTGAAGTAGCCACTCTGTAAGTTTCCGTTTAATTTCCCATTTTGTCAGATCAAGTATGTTTAGGTGATTATGAATTTTTCTGTAGATGAGGGAGCTCAAAGTCAGATATTGATGTTCGGCAAAGGCTGTTCTATTAGGAGTACTTGGAGCGATAAAGGTGCGTTTTTTCGTTTGGAAGGGGGTATAGATGAATGTTTTTTAAGAACTGAGTAGAGCACATAGAGTTGACGTACCGTGAGAACTTTACAGTCGGAATACAGTTGAGTTGTTGGGTATCTGAAGGGTTTTTTGGTCATTACTTTAAGCATAGCTCTCTGTGCTCTCTCTAGTTTGAGAAGGTTTGTTTTACTCGCCCCTCCCCACACCGTAATGATATATGCTATTACCGATTGACAAAGTACGGCAATTTTAAAGAGTTGAGATTAGCGGATTCTCTCAGGGACTTAAAGATATGTAAAAGACGCACGGTTTTGAGGCAGATGAGCATCATTTGAGTTCATTATCTATTAGTACACCTAGGTATTTAGGTATTTTGGAAGATGGATGTGGAATGCATACAAGTGCTTAATTTTAGGTTCTGATGAGACCGAGAATGTGTGTCACAGAGGAACTGAAAGCGTTCTTTAAGATACAAAAGACTAGAAGGATTAAAGAGTACTTTATATAGCAATAAAAGTATGTGGGCATTTCGGCGAAGGCGAATAGGAAGCCATTTGAGCTTGGTTCGAAATTCAAAAACATGGTCATACTTGCGCAAGCCAAATATGAACCTGATACAGAGATTTTGAAGTCGCTCAAGCTTGTCCAATTGGTCTTGGGTGTGATCGAGATAGCTGGCATCAGCATAGTCCAGGATAGGGAGAAGATGAGATTATGACATCGTAATTTTAGTGGTGATGGGAAGAAAGTTACGAAAGCGTCTCAGGGAGCCCTCAGACGCAAACAGTTTACGACTGACCTCCTGTAGTTGTTTAGTCCAGGAAAGGGTGCTGTCGATGTAAAAGGAACAATGGTGTTGTTGAATGAAACCTGGGGAATTGTCTAAACCTAAGCGATGATGCTGAGTGCTACCCTCTATAGCAGAGATGGCGAACCTTTATTCTTGAACGTACCATTAACTTATACATTTTTTTAAAATGGGAAAATGCCGTGCCACCAAAGAATCTCGAATTGGTGACTTAATAAAAAATGCTACTTATTAACTTTTTATTTCCAACCCGAAATTCGTACAGGAATAATATTATTAACAGATTTATGTTTTGTCTTAATAAAAGTAGAAGTCGATGACATTCCTGCGATTTCACATTATCTTGATGCTAAATAAACTTATAATGGCGTGCCCTAAAAATTTTGTCGTGTGCTTGCTAGAGGTAGCATGCATGTCATAGGTTTGCCAACCCTGCTTATGGCCTATGGGGTCGAACCTTGGCTCAGGGCGTCGCTGGGGGGACAACTAGGGCTGGATCTTTATAAAGTGATTTTACCATCCGTTCGGAAAATACCTACCTGGAGAAGAATGGACAAGAAACTCCAATAATCCAATTTATTAAGTCGCTATATACGCCTCAATGTCAACGCAGTACTGGCCGTGCGCCCCCTCAATGCCAAAATATCAATATTGAACCTCCTTTTGAACAGTTTTGTTTGCAAATTATTATTTGATTTACATATATGCTATGTTAGTTATGAAGAAATTCCAGCCATCAAGTTTTCTGTGTAAAATATTTTTAAACATCCAAGTCGTTTTGGAGGAGTTTCCAAAAGTTAGGAGTTTTCAAAAATATCGTGTTGTTGTTTTTTTTTTAAAGCAAAACCATTAGTTACACGAAAAAACCTTGTGTACATGAGTCAATAATAAATAAATATTTTTTCAGACCTTTCAACCTAGCCGTTATTAAGGAGTACGCTTAAGAAAAATACCGTTTTACGGTACTAAAGGGTATGTAGGCCCTTAACTAACTAATAATTTAGCTCAGCATTGCGCGGGCTGGCTTAAATATCATGACGGGGACGTCGCGGCGGGCCTTGGCGGCTAGGACGGACTGAAGGCGGTTTGTGTCTTCTAAGTGTGCTGGTCCGTTTACTGCTCTCTTGGAATAGGGTAGTGACGTCATCAGGGGTAGTGAGTTCATTGGGGGTAGTGAGAGTGAGCCTCGGTTGGCAAATTCGGGAGATTTGGGAGATTTCGTATCGGCTGGCCGCTTGGATTAGGGGGTATGCTTGACCGGAGTGTCAAAGAAGTATATTAAGAAAAGAAGTAGAAATGTATTTTGGCCAGCTCTGCCTATAGGCAATTATTTATTCTGTATTATAGGCACAGCGATACTCCGAGATATTGGGATATTTTGTTTTTTTGGGTTATTCCATCTGTAATTTCTCAGTAACAACGTGACACATTGTTTACGTGACCCCTCCCGGTCACCTACCTATCTGTAATGAGGAGTGTTAGTTATCAGAGAGTCTTTCTTATCACCGACCAATGCCTAAAAGACACTTATATATGTCGCAAAAAGCCAGTTCTTTGTATTAATATTCCAAGAGTGATCACCAGCAGTGGTCACACCATCTACATTTGAATAAATAACTTGGACATCTGAAGAACAATAATATGTCTAGGGCACAGTTCGTTCTGGTGTTGATGGCGTGGTACGTCGGAGCAGCGCATTCTTGGGGTAAGTGTGATCTACATCTAGCATTCCTCGATTTTGATTTTAGTAAGGTTTGTTAATTTTAGATATTTTAACTGGTTCCTTATTACGAAGCATAGTTTGGAATTAGGGTGACCAACTGTTTCTAGAAGAAAAAGTGTATATCTGATTTAAGAGAAGTTACAATTTATTGTTATTATTTTTAAAACAAAACGTGTTGCCACTGTTTTAGGGTTCCGTACCCAAAGGGTAAAAAGGGAACCCACTACTAGAGTCCGCGGTCCGTCTGTCTGTCACCAGGCTGTATCTCATGAACCGTAATAGCTAGACAGTTGAAATTTTCAAATATGATGTATCTATTGCCGCTATAACAAGAAATACTAAAAACAGAATAAAATAAATCCCATATTATCACGTAATTTTTTTTGCCGTTTTTGCGTTAATGGTACGGAACCCTTCGTGCGCGATTCTAACTAGCACTTGGCCGATTTTCTTGTTTTAAAAATGATTTATACGATTGCTAGACATGAGTTTCAATGAAGTCCAGTTGTCGCTGCCAATAAATTTATTTATTTATTTCAGGTTAGCCAACAATTGATTACACAAAACATTTAAAATTATACTTGCTAAAGAATACATTTATAAGTGCAACAATTACTTACAGGCTAACACAACATGCACCTTATCGTTAAACATACAAACATTTTTGGTTGTTATACAATAATAATAAAAACAAAAAAATACATTACAATTAATCAAAAACATGTTTACAAAATTAACATATTAAAAAAACATGAGAAAAATAAAATTAAGATAATTACAATAAATCAATTAAAAAAATAAATAATTAAAAACCAATAAATTAAATTAAAATTAAATAATAATTAAATTAAGTAATAATTATAAAAATGTCATCAACAATTTAAGATACATAACATATCTCAAAACTACGTGAAATTATTGGTTGTGAGAATAGTACTCAATAATTACTTTATAGAATTGTCGTATGCTGTCATGGTGAATATCAGTGAGATCACGGCAACTGTTTAGGTTTTTACACAGGCGTGAAATCGGCGAGTTGGCACCCAGAACCGTTCTGCGCGAGGGAGGGTACAATGGTGTGATTGGATTACGCGGATATCGGGATGGGGCACGGAATTTTAGGAGACTCAATAGATTTGGGCATTCAATTTTATTTCTAAGTAACTTGTAGAGAAACAATGCATCAATAACTTCTCTCCGAGTTGATAATGCGCGCATGTTGAAGTACTTTAGACCCCTCTGCAGCAGAAGGACAGATAAGCAAAATCCCGGAATAGCAACATCCCAGATTAGCAGAAGGACGGACAGCCGACCATAGATTTCTATTTTCTTCCGTATTTTTTTTTTTTTATTAAACCACTCTTTGCGCGCGCTCTGTCGGTTGTCTACGGTTTCGACAAAAGATCTTTGAGCATCGCGTTTGTATATATATATTATACTTACACATACGTTGACCCACATTCAGTGTTTCGTTCTATTTTGTTTGTTATTTACATATTATTCTATTTTATTTTATTATATAAGTCCTGTTTCCGTTAGTGTGTCCGTGGCATCAACAGTAGGCCCTATCAGAATATCAGCGCAGCGTTATTACTTTTTTGGATATCGCTGCACATGCTGAGATAGGAGCCTTTTTGGTCTCGCACAGGGTTTTTATTTTATTATTGTTTAAGTGTATGCTTATTTTCTCGTGTCTCCTGTGCGGGTCACAAATAAATATTTTTCTTTCTTTCTTTCTTTCTTTTCTTTCTATTTGCATAAAGGCAGATAATGTACTGTCGCCGTCAAAAAAGTTACAAATCCTAGTAAACTTATTATCAATTTGTGATCTGTTTGCTTTATATCTAAAGGTCATGCATGGAGTACTGCCAAATACCAACTTATTAATGCACTTTAGTCGATTGACGGACGGGCCAAGAGCTTATCGGCAACGATACGCTGGTTGACTCATAGCTCCAGAGCCTTGAACACTGACGACGAGTTGCCAGCCTGTCGGTTTTTTAACGGTAACATTTCGGGGAGTGTGCAATGGAACTACGCAATTTGATTCTGCCTAGCCCTTTCCATCATTGGACAACAAGACGTACGGTAATGCGCCATCGGTACATGTTGGATATCCCACCCATACGCACAAAGTGTTTTGAAAATACTTTCATTGTGCTAACAGCTAAGGAGTGGAATTCCCTGCCGGCGCGGCGTCTTTGTTTTCTGATAGCTACAACCTAGGGGTCTTCAAGTCAAGAGTGAATAGATTACTTCTAGGCAAGCGTATCGCCTTCGGCCACATCATCACTTAACATCAGGCGAGATAGTGGTAAAACGCGAGCTTAAAACGAATAAAAAAAAAACAATTGTAACTATTCAATTTAATTTTTGTTTTCTGTGTGGGTCTGTACTTCTGCCTTTATGCAAATCTGTCCTTCTGTTAATCTGGGATTTTGCTATTCCGGGATTTTGCTTATCTGCCCTTCTGCTACAGAGGGCTTTAGACGGGTATTATAGGAGAGTAGCTGTTTACCTTTTCTTTTAGAGAATGTAAGGTGTCACAGAAACCGTTTTTGAACTCTTTCCAAAAGCAACTTATGTGTGGCGTAGTGTGGTCTCCATACAACACTGCAGTACTCCAGGACGCTTCGTACAAAGCTATAGTACAGCATCTTTTTGGTACCAACCTGTCTAAAGCCCCTGGTGTTTCTTATCACAAACCCTAGCATTTTCGATGCTTTCTTAATAATGTTCTCGATGTGGGGGACAAAGGTTAGTTTTTTATCAAACAGTACTCCAAGATCCCTAATTTCATCCACTTCTTGTATTTTCTTGTTACGTATAAAGTACTCCGAGTGAATTGGATGAGACTTTCTTGAAAATGACAAATGGTAACATTTTTTAAAATTAAGTTCCATTTTGTTAGTCTCACACCATTCAACAAATCTGTTTAGATCTTCTTGAAGAAGCGCAATATCACTCGAGGATTCAATTCTTCGAGCAAATTTTAAGTCATCAGCGTAGAGAAAGCAATCGGAAAAGTAAAAGCAGTGGCGAAGGTCGTTAATATATATGATAAATAATATAGGAGCAAGGTGTGACCCCTGTGGGGCACCGGAAGTCATGACATATTTGCTTGCGGATCGAAAACCGTTAACAACAACATAAAATTCACGTTTTGACAAATAAGATGTTAGCCATTTCAGCAAGGGACCAGTGATACCATACGTTGCTAGTTTGTGAATCAGTATGGAATGAGGAATTTTATCGAAGGCCTTGCTGAAGTCGGTGTACAGTACATCAAATTGTTTATTTGAGTCGATAGATTCAATCAGGGACTCCGAAAAAGCCACTAAGTTTGTGGCAGTAGACCTTGAGGCGTGTTGGTGATCACTGAGATAAAGTCTGAAATGGCGTTGGATGCAAGGACAGATCATTGACTCAAATATTTTGGCAAAAGTGGAGAGAATCGCGATAGGACGATAGTTGGTAATTGCGTCTCTTCTGTCCGACTTGTATACAGGAACAACCTTGGCCTTTTTCCATTCCGATGGGAAGGTTCCAGTAGCTAGCGTCACCTTATATATTTTTAATAGCGGCGTAACCAAGGCAGTTGCACAGGCAGAAATAAACAAGGTTGGGATTCCATCAGGACCTGCTCCTTTCTTGATGTTAACACTTTGCAGCTTTTCGAGCAGAGTATCACTATCCAGTTCTGGTATTGTCAGGCACTGGCTATTAGTTTCTAAAGTGCCTAGAAAATTTGAGTCATGCCCAAATACCGTGCCTTGTTCAGGGGTGTAAACAGATGCAAAGTAGTTACCAAAGAGATCACAAATGTCCGAACCATTTGATGTTATAGTTTGACCGTCAGTCATCGTTAATGTATACGTACTAGAACCACCGCGCTTAGCTTTTATATGAGTCCAGAATAGTTTAGGAATATATTTAATTTCTGACTCTAAGTTTTCCATATATTTACTGTACAAAGTTCTTGCCAGGTTTTGACAACGTTTTGAGACTAGTTTTAGCTCCAATTCATCTAATGGGTTCTTATATTTCCTAAAGCGTAATCTTAATTTATTTTTCTCCTTGAGTGTTCTTATAATTTCTTTATTAAACCATGGAGGGTAACGACAAGTCATTTACTTACAATTTGGGACAAATGCATCTATTGCACTATTTAACACTTCAATAGAACTCCTTCAACATACTGTCAGCATCATTAATGTTAGCAAATTGTTGATTCCAGTCATGTTCGTTAATATAAGTTCTAATATGTTCATAATTTGCCCTATAAATGTTTTTTCTCTTGTTGAGACTATTGTATGGGAGATTGGATTCTTTCAATAATGACACAGTAAGCTCAAGCGGAGGATGTAGTTTATCAACAGAAGTTAAAGAGCAACCGCTTTCACTCACAGTGCACGTAGATATGGTTGACAAAATCCAAAGTACGCCCAGAACAGTTCTTTACGAAATTGTACTGAGAAAGTCTACTTACGTTCATAAATTCCAACAATCTTAAATTAGTGCTAGGTAGAGAGCTGTTAACGGCACTCGGAGCCCAATCTATTTTGCCCAAGTTAAAATCCCCAATTATACAAATTGGTATATTTGCTGTTTCAAACACGTTATTACAGTGTTCTATAAAGTGGTCAATTGTTGGAAGACATACAGGTGGAGGAAGGTAGACCGCACAGAGAGCCAACTGCCGTGATTTATGTGCAGTCGAAATATCGATGGTAACCCAAAGATCTTCACATTTACTGTGCCATTTATCAATGCACTTTGAACTGATTTTAGTTGTAACAGCAATGAGAACTCCGCCTCCATCTTTATTAGGATGGAAGCCTGTTGTCTCCCTATCTCTTCTGTAAACAACATATCTATCATCAAATAGTTCACTACTGAGTACACTACTATTTAGCCAGGTTTCGGTTAAAATTATTACATCATAATTAGTGCAAGAAAGGTTAATATAAAAGTTGTTAGTCTTAGTTCTCAGACCTCTACAATTCTGGTAATAGATTGTTAAATTGGTGAATTTTAAAGTATATATAGGTACTAAGACATGACATTAATATGAGACCAATTACTTGATTTTACTCAGACTATCCATGTTTTTGATAAGTATGTATCCTGCTCCGTCTACCTTTCTCACAATTTTTTTGCCATTTCTGACCCAAACGTACTTGTAGTTCAGTTCCTTAGCCTTAATCCTAGCCGCAGCGTGAAGAGTTTTGTTGCTGGGCGAAAGGTGTTCAACAACATAGACTGGCGCTTTCTGACCGGCAAATCCAAGATGTCCACAATTAAGTTTATTCTGAGGGTTATTTTTGGTTGTATTTAATAACGGACGCTAATAGTTAGTCGCGCAGCCTTAGTGATGCCAACTGAACTACTATGGATTTCGGACGTGTACTGGATGGATTGGTTTTGGCAACTCGCGTACAATACAATATGTCTTTTTCTTGAACATCACAGTTAACAGCTTGCCCAAGTTTGGTGACAATAGTGTACACATTCTCGTTTTTTGTTTCAGGCATACATTGTACCTCAAGATTACTCGATCGAGACTGCTGCTCTATGTTATTAATTCGCACATTGAGATTTAACATAGTTGTCTTCAGTTCCGTGTTTTCCATCTCTAGCCACTTTATGGTTTCGTTTGAAACCTTCTGATTACTCTCAAAATCTTCAAATTGTTTGTTCATGAATTGCATAGATTTTACCATTTCCTTCATTTCTGACTTAACTGTTTCCAATTCATTATTCATAGTGCTGACCAAATTTTCATTGAATTGTGTCAACATATCGCTGAATTCTGCCTTAATTATGTCTTGGATAATAGATAGAATATCTTCTTTATTATATAAAGGTGATGGCGGAGATGGAGATCCACTGGCCTGCCTCTTATTTCCCCTATTTTTAGACACATTACGGGATGGGGTCGAGTCGTTAGTAGATATTTTAGATAGCTCCGCTTCACTGGCCATAATGATAATTTAGAAAGAAAAAACCAGACTTAAAAAACAATATTGGTTAACCTCTCCGAGGCAGTGTAAAGTAGGCAGGAATCACTGCGCAGTCTTCGATAAATAATCTTTGGTGCGAGCGCTCTCATGAGTCACTCAACGCGGGCGCATGCCGATATGCTACCTATGTTCCCAGCGTAACCACGAGAGTAGCTTGTACTGTGCGTAAAAAGTCTTGTCATGCACTCACCGGTTGACCAGCAGAGATTCAAATTTTTTTGCAGTTCACATCACAAATCGTTCTGTTTACACTCTTTTTGATAATTTTTAATATGAATAACACTTGTTGATGTATTACTATATACTTGGAATGATTATAAGTGTAACCCCCAGTTTCCCAGCTTATAATTATCGGAGAATTAATGTGACAATTTGTCACGCACGCGTTATCTGCTGTGATTGGTTGAATGAATTGTCAACAGCCAATCACAGTAAACACACATAAAGCTTCCGTCCAAAAGCACGGAAGCTTTCTGGGGGCTTCACAGGCTTCGCCGAGCGACCTCACCGTGCCGAGGATTTCTTCACGTTGGGAAACCAGTCCGGGATGACGTGGGCAGCTCATTCCTCGGCGTTAAAACAGCACCTGTAAAGTGGGCTGTCTGTGGCGCCTATGTTAAAAAGATGTTTGTTAAGAGGGCTATGTGCTTATTGTCTCTATGATTATTCTGAGGTAATTTCTACTTAGGCTTAGAAGTTTTTTGGTTAATCGCGGGTTTACATTCGGTAGGGCCGCTCTAGACTGTCTACAGTCTGTAGCCCGTGACCATCTGTTGTTATGCAGTTCGGTTGATCTTTGGCAAATAAATGCACGAATATGCGAGAAAGCCAGGAGGAGAAGTGGGTGCGGGCCTAGCACTATCATCTCAGAACCCCTCCTTGCAAGTTCATCCGCGGCATCGTTGCCTAAAGATCCACTATGTGCCTTGATCCACAGTAGGGTGATTCGATTGGATGTCGTTATACTCTCCAGGGCAAGGTGGCATTCAAAGATTAGTTGCTGTTGTTTTTTTGTTTTCTAGGGCTTTGCGCACTACCAGACTATCTGATAGAAATCTAATTCCATAGTTATGGATACCTAACCTAAACGTTTTTTGACACCGAATACCGAAATTGAAGTCATTTTTCACGTTGTTGTGTTTTTATTTGGTCGGTTGTATTTGTTTTTTATTTTTACTTTTTTCTTGTGGTACATATCTATAATGCCTACAGTTATGCCAGAATAGATTATCCGAATAACATGAAACTTGAAAACAACCGGTAAAATTGGAATGCACCAGGGTGAACTGTACACATCTGCATACCCTTTAGAGCATACTGGCGTGATGTTATGTTATGAAATGGTGTAAACAATAAACAGACATGCGATCGCAGCAATCCCGAGAGGTTTGCCGTCATTTATTGAACAGTTATGGGGGCAACCATTTGCTCTTAGAGTAAGGTTATTTTGAGTGTGCGTAAGGGAGATATGTATACATGTCATATACATCTGTCCCTTACACACACTCAAAGTAAATTTACTCTAATTGCTTATGGTCACCCACTGTAGTATATCTTCGAAGTAGTCTATCAGATCTTTACTAAATTTAAATGAGACCATTTCGGAATAAACTTCTATCGAACAAAAAAATAATTTTGCAGATCCGACTATACAGGATGGAACTTCTTAATGCCACCTAAAGGGAAAATACTCTAAATACTGTAGATAGAAAATTTTACTCAAATAAAACATTCCTTTATTTTAGAAAAGAAAGAAAACTGCATTCAAAGATTTTTGAAAAATCACTTAAAATCTTTAAAATGTATATGTTCCCTGTACTTTTATTGCATCGATCATTAGAGTCAATTATAAGGATGAAATCTCTCTAACAAACTAGATAAATTAAATGAAAAGCAAACCATGTAAAAATAACTGTTACTAAGAAAATCTGCCATTCGCGAAAATAAGTGATTATTATATAAAAAAAAAATGCTTTTTCCAGATTTTGAAAGGTACAAATGTTAAAATTAATTTATAGTGTACTAGCGGACGCCTCTCGGTTTCACCCGCGAAGTTCCCGTTCCCGTGAAAATACAGGGATAAAAAGTTGACTATGTGACCCGTGACTATACTTCTTAAAAGATAGCTTCATCTCTGCGACATATGTCAAACTGACGTATACGTTAAGTTAGCCTGTCAAGCGCTATTGTTACTGTATTTATACTGACAGCTGTCGCAGAGATCAAGCTATCTTTTATGAAGTATAGTGTAGCTTCCCAACGGTAAAATATTTTTTTAAATCGGTCCAGTAGTTTTTAAGTTTATTCGTTACATACTAAAATTCGAAAATACAAATCTTTCTTCTTTATATATATTTGTATAGATAAAAAATGGCTCATAACTATCGGTTGGTTTTAGCTTAAAATCGGCTCAAAGACATTACTTTTATGTTTTAAATGCAACTTGTATAATAGCTGAGTTAATCCTAAAGATAAATCCATATCTGAGGACAATTTCAGTCAGCCCGTAGTATGCCGTTGACAGCACATCATCATAATATACAGGCATACGCACCACACAATATAATAGTTCAGCTCACTTGTTTAAAAGAATGGGTAACTATAGTATCTGTCGCTCTCAATGAGACTGCACCCTTCATCATCATCATCTTTTTAGCCGAAAGACGTCCACTGCTGAACATAAACCTTCCCCAAGTCACAGATAATATAATACTAGCCAAGTGTCACCACATTGACCGGTCTCATGCGTCTCGCATCCAGTGGACTAATTGGTCCACCTAGGACCTAGTACCCTTAGTATAACGCTTCTCTTTTGTTTCAGATTTCGCCGTAAGCTTAGGATATCAACTTATATTCTACACTAGCGGCGGAACCAAAACTGACACCGTTCTTTTTGAGTCCCGTAACGTCACAGCAATAGCATACGATGAAGTACACAACAGAATGCTGTACGTCGACAAACAGAGCGACAACAACGCCATATGTGGATACTACTTAACATCCAAAGAAAACAAATGTTTCCTGTAGAGTTTCGATAGCAATATTCATAGCATCGCCTACGATCCAGCAACGGAAAAAATCTTCTTCACTGATATCAATAAAAAAAGCATTAATTGGATTTCATTAAAACCCGGACTTAATACCAATGTTTACCATTTAATCGAGATGGATGATCGGACCCCTAGTGATATTGCCATCGACAGCTGTAGAGGGTAAGTTCCCAGTGGCGGTCTCATAAACAAATTGGATCACAACAAGATCACTTATGAACCGGTTATCATTTTAAACTTAGAACTACACAAAGTCAACTTATCTGTGCTCTTGGCGCGATGACGTCACTCTGTCGTTTGACTGTCGCTATTGGTGCACAAGGCGAATGCGGGATGCCGCACGGGTACCAGGGAATGAAGGCGCATTCTAGCGAGGTGCACAGTAAAGTTGACCGTTTAGTAGGACTGAATTGGCTGCTAGTTTTAGGACCTGGCAACTGCATATGCAGTTTATGGTACTTATTTTAGTTCAGTGGGTAAATTACAGTTCGTTCAACATTACTTTTTTAAGTCGTGTTTACCCAGTGGCTAAGATCTCGCTTCTCTTGCTTGAAGTCGTGGATTAAAATCCAGGCAAGTACTTACCAATGTGACTTTTTCAATTCATATGTACTTTCTAAGTTTATCTTGGACTTCGCTGACCATGGTGAAGGAAAACATCGTAAGTAACCTGGATTTATAGTTGACCGAAAGAGAGCGAAGCGTCTCCGTTTAGCTTTCGTATGTTCTGATGTCCAGCTGTTCTCTCTGTTGATTTTTTTGTCGATTAATTGATTGAGCTGAATCGGCAAAAAATAAAAAAACTTAATTCAAAAAATCAAAAAACCCGACTGCTTCAAAAGCGAACTAAAAAGTCGGAAACAACAGCGGCACACACAGCACAGCAGGCGGAGAATACACCAGATTTTGGTCAGCCAGCCCGCGAATATGTATCCTCCGACTGCACAGCATGATTTTTTCCTTGTTTCCGACTTTTTAGTTCGCTTTTGAGGCAGTCGGGTTTTTTGATTTTTTGAATTAAGTTTTTTTATTTATAACTTTTAAGTTAGGTTTTTTTCGAATTAGATACATTTAAACATATAAGTGTTATATATTTTTGAAATCATCTCTTAAAACCCTTCATTTTGATACCCCACACAATGGGTTTGGAAGAAAAAAAAAATTTGGGCCCCCACAATATGGCAACCAAAATCCGCCATTTTTCTATTGTAAAATTTTAATGTAGCCTATGACACTTGCAGGGTTAAGACGCACAGATTGACGTATGAATCATCAAAATCGGCCTACGCGTTTGGTCTCCTAAACGCCATATAGGAACAAACATACATACATACATATATACATACATACATACATACATACTTACATACATACATACATACATAGACTGATAAATACATTACCCTCCTTCGGCAGTCGGGTAAAAAGACAGACTCGCGAGGGCTACAGCTCACAGAGTCTCTAGTTACTATAAGTTTCAACTTCATTGGTGTAATTGCTGACAGGCATTGCAGTGCGAGGATAAGTGAATAAATAAATAAAAATTCACGAAACCTCTGTCTATTTTGTAATATTTAAAAGTGGTATTTTACTTACAGGTACATTTACTGGTGCTACGGGAACAATATGGAGAAAGCTCGTCTTAATGGTTCCGGAAGAGAGGCCGTGCGCTATCCTTATCACTCATACGAAGTTTTTAACTTGGCTATCAATACACAAACACAAAAAATTTACTTTATAGATGGTGATGGTGTTTCTGTTCACTACTTAAATTATGCAGATCTGGACGGACTTAACAATCATGTCCTTGAGGATTATATAAAAACTGGAGGAAAAGCGATGACCGTCTCAAAAGATTACATCTACTGGTGGAACAGTAACGGGAGTTACGACTCTGTTTGGCAATATCCAAATAACCCAGGGATTGATGAACAACCCAAAAAGATAATAAAGTTCTCTGACAGTGTACTCGGTTTAGCCGCAAACTATAAAATAGATGATCAAATCAAGGGAATTCACGATTGCGATGCTCTGTCGAGTCTGTTACCAATCACTGAAGCTCCTGCTACCATCCAGCGGAGCGATGTCTCTGTGTGTGACAACTACTGTCTGCAAGGTACCTGCAGCATTAATGATGAGGGGCTTCCTAAATGCAGGTAAAACCAACATCTTACACTTTAATAAATAAAGGTGAAAGTTTGTGAGTGTGTTTGTTACTTCAAACTAGACTACATATCTAAAATAAATTAACAACTTATAGAACTTTATTCTCAGGGTAGAATTTATAAAGTAGTTTACTTGATTTAATAATAAAATTATATATAACACAGCGGCCTCCGTACGGCTCTTTAGTCACCCGCGAGGCTTTGACGAGACATAACCTGTGCAAATTTTGTTCGTGCTCGAGTTCTGGCGAATCTATTGACCGATTTATAAAGAGACCTCAGTGTAACAGAATCAGTAGGTTAGGAAAGTTTTTTAACAGACTTCAAAGAAGACCTAAATAGTCGTCATGGGTGTATTTTATTTTGATTTTTGGATAATTAGTCAAAATAAAAATAACAATTGGGAATATTAGTCAAAATTAAAATTCAAAACGGCGCCGAACAAAATTTTTGATTTTTTGTCATGGGTGTCACTTTCATGGTTTTTCGGGTCGCTAAATGCTAATATGGGGTCAAAATGACAAAATCAAAATGGCGCCGAACGAAATTTCTAAAATTATCGTCATGGGTGTCATTTTTATGGTTTATGAGGTCGCATGATACGAAATTGAGGTCAAAATGAAATTTCAATATGGTGCCGACCGAAATTTCTGAGATTTTTGTCATGGGTGTCATTTTCATGGTTTTTGGGGTCGCCAAATGCTAATATGTGGTCAAAATGAAAATACAAAATGGCGCCGAACGAAATTTCTGAAATTATCATCATGGGTGTCATTTTTATGGTCGCTGAATGTGAATATGCGGTCAAAATACAAATCCAAGATGACGGCGAATGAAATTTTTGAAACTTTCAACATTGGTGTCGGTTTCTTGGTTTTCTGGGTGGCTAATTGTGAATATGGCGCCAAAATGAAAATCCAAGATGGCACTGACCGAACTTTTTAAACTTTCGTTATGGGTGTAAAATTCATGGTTAAAATTATAGTTAAGATGAAACTGACACCCACAACGAAAATTTCAAATATTACGGTCGGAGCCATCTTGTAATTTTATTTTGACAACAAATTCGCATTTAGAATAGAAAAGAAAGAGAATAGCAAACATTTATTGGACATAGACACAACACAACAACAACAATCACAAAGTAACAGAGAAGAATAGTAAAAGTACAAACAAGGTAGAAGAGTGATTGCGCCGAGCGTGCCCACACCGAAAGGGTTACTAACTCAGCATTTGCTGGGCGTCAGACCTATCGCTGATTTTCAGTTGGCACCCCGCTAGTGACACGCGGACGTGGGTAAATAAAATGGATACTTAAAATAATGTCATAAAGTGAATATGTGTGCTTATCTTATAAATAAAAATAAAAAAATGTAAAACAGATGATAGCGACCCCAAAAACCTTGAAAATGACACCCATGACAAATGTTTCAGAAATTTCGGTCGGCGTCATCTTATATTTTCATTTTGACCTCATACTCACAATTACCCTCCCCGAAAACTATGAAAATGACACCCATGACGAATGTTACAAGAATTTCGGGCGTTGCCATCTTGGAATTTTATTTTGACTACAAATTCGCACTAAGCGACCCCAAAAACACTGACAATGACACCCATGATGAAAATTTCAAAAATTTCGGTCAGCGCCATCTTGGAATTTTATTTTAGCCACAAATTCACAACTCACCATCATCATCATACCAGCCGAAAGACGACGTCCACTGCTGGACATAGGCCTCCCCCAAGCGTCGCCACATTGACCGGTCCCGTGCATCCCGTAACCAGCGAATCCCCGCAACCTTTACCAGGTCATTGGTCCACCTGGTGGGAGGCCTTCCAACGCAACGTCTTCCGGTTCGCGGTCGCCATTCCAGAACCTTTCTGTCCCATCGGCCATCCGTTCTGCGAGCAATGTGCCCTGCCCACTGCCACTTAAGTTTGGCAATTCTTCGGGCTATGTCGGTAATCCTGGTTCTCTTGCGGATCTCTACATTTCTGATTCGATCACGCAAGGAAACTCCGAGCATAACCCTCTCCATTGCCCTTTGAGTGACTGTAAGCTTTCTGATAAGACCCATTGTAAGCGACCACGTCTCAGAGCCATATGTCATCACTGGCAACACACACTGTTCATAGACTTTTGTCTTGAGACACTGTGGTAAGTTGGACGAGAAGATACCGCGCAACTTCCTGAACGCTGCCCAGCCGAGTCGGATTCGACGATTGACCTCTTTCTCGAAGTTGGCCCTACCCAATTGGATCGTTTGTCCCAGGCAGACATAGTCGCCCACAACTTCGAGTGTAGTCTCCAACCTTGAATGTTTCCTTCAATGTTGAATGCCCATGTTACACCCACTCCTAGTGGGTGTAACATGGGCATTCAACATCACCTTGGTTTTGTCCATGATCATCCTAAGACCCACTCTTTCGGAAGCTCTACTGAGATCATCGAGCATTGTACTGAGGTCCTCCATGGTCTCAGCCATAACCACTATATCGTCGGCAAACCGAAGATGAGTGATGTACTCGCCATTGACGTTGATGCCTAGCCCTCTCCAGTCTAGAACCTTGAAGACATCCTCCAGTGCAGCGGTAAACAGCTTCGGAGGTATGACGTCTCCCTTTCTCACACCTCGCTGCAGAAGGACGGGTGCCGAGGTCTGATCCTGGAGTCGAACTGACATGGTGGCGTTTTTGTATAAACACTTCAACACTTCAATGTACCGGTAGTCAATTTGGCACCGTTGAAGAGACTGCAGTACAGCCCAAGTCTCGATCGAATCGAAGGCTTTCTCGTAGTCAACAAACGCTAAACAGAGAGGCAGGTTTTACTCTGCGGTCTTCTGTATAACCTGCCGCAGCGTAAGTATGTGGTCTACGGTGCTGAAGCCTTTACAGCATCCGGCTTGTTCGGGAGGCAGGAAATCGTCAAATCTGCGCGCGAGACGATTCGTGATGACTCTTGAAAAACAGCTTGTAGAAATGGCTAAGGAGTGTGATGGGCCTATAGTTCTTCAGTAGGGCATTGTCACCCTTCTTGAAGAAGAGTACCACCACACCCCTGCACCATGCCTGCGGCGTTTTCCCCTCAAGTATGACGGAACCAAACAGCTTCTGAAGGGCCTTAAGTACTGGTTTTCCACCCACCTTCAGGAGTTCGGCCATAATTCCGTCATCACCCGGTGCCTTGTTTTTGCTGAAGTTGTTTCAGAGCCATCCTGATATCATACAGGCTGACGTCCGGAATGTCTTCGGTATAGTTTCGGGTCAATCTAGCTCTAGAGTAATTCGCTAGATTCGCGACGGATTTACTGGTTAAGTGTACAACTGCCCGTAGAATCTCTCGATCTCCCTCAGAAGCTCCGGTTTGGCGGACACGATCCTGCCATCATCAATCTTCAGTTTCGTGAGCTGGGTCTGCCTAATAGACAGATCTCTTGCAAAGACCTTGGAGCCCTCGTTCCGCTCAATCGCGTCCTTAATACTTTCAGTATTAAAGCGGCGAAGGTCGCTTTTCAAGGACACCTCTCCTTCATGAGCTTGAGAGTAGGATCAGAGAGGTTTTTCTTCTTATCTGTACGGCGGGTCTTGAAAAACTTAAACCCGACCGTATGGGCAGCTTCCACGAACCCATCGCTGTATCGTCCATGGAGCTCCCTAGGCACTCGGAATAAATTTTGGAGCTCGAGCTGAAAGCTCTCGGGGTTTTGGACCTGGATCTGTGCTGGACGGAGCGTGGACTTCATCAGTCGAGACCTTTCAAGCTTAACAATAATGTTTAATGTGCCTCTTACCATGCGGGGATCGCTCCCGGTTTTCACCGAATTGATCACAGATACATCATTGAACATTTGCTTCTTGGTTGACATGATGAAGTCGATCTCGTTTTTAGTTGCACCATCGGGACTTTGCCAGGTCCACTTCCTGTTCTCACGCTTTCTGAAGAAGGAGTTCATCAAGTAGAGGCCCTCCTTCTCTATAAAACTAGCCAGTACCCCCGTGGTGGTGACCCCGGTGGTTCCAACGTCCAACTCCAAATCGCCCCACTTGCAGCTCATCCTCGTCTCGTTTGCCCAGATTCGCGTTGAAGTCCCCCATGACAACGGTGAAGTGAGTTTTGAAACCATGAATGGCTCTTGAAATATCCTCATACATGGCCTCTACCTCGTCGTCGGAGTGTGCCGAGGTCGGGGCGTAGACCTGTATGACTTTCAGCGAATATCTTGCGGATATTCTGAGTATAAAGTGCGCCACCCTGGTCGACACACTCTGGATCTTCACCACGTTGTTCACAAGGGACTTGTGGACGATAAACCCGACACCACCCTGGTACTGCCGGTCACCCTCTCGGAAATAGAGCAGGTTACCGGATTCGAGGATTATCGAGTCCTCCCCCTCTCTTCGGACTTCAGATAACCCTATAATACTTCATCGTAACCTGCTCAATTCTTTCTCGAGTTCGGCTATCTTCTCGTCGGTCCGGAGTGTTCGCGTCTTATATGTTTCCAGGTTCAGTCGTTGGTGTTAGTTGGGGTAGCCCGCTGTAGTTGGGGATTCTTAGCAACCCTTCGCCTCAACCGCTACCGTAGCCGAGGGTAGACGGGCTGCCGGGCACTTGGGGCCGTTTTTTCGGTGTGCTATTCATTAGTTTTGGGGGGTTTTGCCATAATCGCCACGCTTGGCAGGCGGGTTGGCACACACAAGTGCACAGAGAACGCTGCTGCCCATTCTCTGGTGTGCAATTAGCGACCCCGAATACTATGAAAATGACACCCATGACTAATTTTTCAAAACCTTCGGGCGGCGCCATCTTGGAATTTTATTTTGACTACAAATTCGCAATTAGCGACCCCAAAAACCCTGAAAATGACACCCATGACGAAAGTTTTAAAAATTTCGGTCGGCGCCATCTTTGAATTTTATATTGACCACAAATTCACTTATGTTTACAAAAACATAAGTAGTTAGATAGTCAAATAATTGAATAAATAAAATACGATTTAAGATTTTTTTAAAACTAATAAGTACAAACTAAGTTTTTATTTGTTTACTACGCATTGTTACTTTCGTATTTTATTTTAAAAGAAAAATAAACCTTCTCTGCACACCTTTACAGTGGCATTTTTGTCGGCTTTACGCACACGCGAGCGCGGCGCTCGCTTCGCGGTACCAGTGGCGTGTTAAATACCTACTTTGTCAGGAAAAGCCAGCGTTAACATAGCAAATTCACTCTTGTCTCCACAACGTAATGAACATATTTCTTCTGAGATAAAAAGAAGACGCGCGAATTCAAGCGCACTCGACGGACCTCGCGGCTCAGATGAGCCATCAACGCTGATAGGTGCGCGCTCATTCGCAAGAACCTTTGGGGGCATGTAGACAGGGTTTAAAGTCCCACAAACCTCCATAGAAAAGCGAGGATCCTCCGACCAGACGGGTGTTGTGTCTGGTCCGGGCAACTGCCCAACGGTTGTTGTCGGACTGTCGTATGTGTTCTAATCGCGCTGAAAACTTTGCTTGCGCGTTGCAGGATTTGTGTGACGCCATGTCATTAGTTCGTAGGTGGTGGCGTTGGTGCCGCTACAAACCCAATCGACTATTACGCGAACCAACTCGTCTTCACTCGTCAATCGGGAATCGTAAACTGACTTGTGCCGGAATTGAGCGTGCGAGCGAAAGCACGCGAATTCACCCGACTACGCGTTCATTCGCGCAACTTCGCTTTAAGGCTTAAAAATCACTGCGGTTTTATTTCGCACGTTTTTTCCACTCATTCTGCGACACAAGAAATTGTATGATGATACACCCATTACGGTAAAAAAAACATGGTAATAATACCGCAAGAAATCCGTGTTTTGCCACAGAATCCACCGCATCGCGCCGAGGTTTAAAGACTGGTTTTCGAGGCTTTGTGCTTTGACGTGTATCAAAAGGTCGTCGTCAACAACAAAGTTATTTTTTTTACTTGGATACTAGTCTTTTGGCCAATCATTAATTGAAAGTAATTTATTTATTTCTACTGCACTACAATATTCTTACCTACCTGAAAGGAACATCTACATTTAGACAAACTGTATTGTTAACTCATTTACTGCAATAAATTCAACAATGATATTATTACTTAATATAGTTACTATTTGTCACTTAGCAGATAAAATATATAATGGCAACACTAAGCTAAATAAATTAACTAAAAAGTCAAATAACTTTTTATTTATTATGTTTTTTTTGCCGTTTTGAACCAGCCCGAATTATACTTTAAAAAACGTAGACAATTAATATAATGTCTTTCGTATATAACTCACTTTCAGACGCTCAAATTTAAGTCAGCTAAGATTTCGCCATTGTTCTTTGCGCGAATGTTTTGACATCTATGAACAGGTAGAAAAAGACAAACATTGTGCGGTATTTTATCCGCAGTGCGTGTTAGTTACGATTCAGTACGTGGATAAAAATTCGCGTGGTTAAAAATTGCAATGCGTGCTACCTTGTGAAGAATTTGATGCTTCGATGCGCTTTTACTCTATGCTAGTATGAATTGACACTAACCGGTTTCATCTGAATACCAATACTTTACATGGAGCGACTGCATATCTGACCTCCACAACCCAGTAACTGGTTAATGCGATACCACTTGGCAAGACTGGTGTCAGATTTCAGGCTTCTGACTACACGTAAAGACTGTAAAAGGTGTTCAAATGACTGCTGCAACCAACGGCTTAGCGTGCTGCCCGAGGCACGGAGGATTCTCGTTATGTAAAGATGGGCACCAATCCACGGATTGACCTCGGCAACCTTGGTTGCTTAACCTTGGAGAGCGACCTGTGCGGCTGTTATTATTTGGCCACGATATTATATAAACTCGCGAGCAATGAAAAAGTTCCAGTGACATAGCACCAAATTACTCCTAAACGGGATAGACTAGCTTAATTACGCCGTCTGCAATATTGAAGTACATTTAACAGCGCATCTGAATATTACCAACTAAAAACGTAAATATTGTGTTCAAATTTTAAATTAAAAAAAAATAAAACCAAATCTCTAATTAGGGGTTTTATTAGGTGGAAACGTAGGTTTTGATAACTCAGTACTTGGTGTTTCCTCCATGTGCTCTCAACACAGCTTCTACGCGATTGGGCATGCTGAATACCAGATTCCTCAGCATATGCTGAGGAATGTTCTCCCATTCATCGATGAGCGCGTAATTCAAGTCACGTAGCGTAATTGGAGGTGGAACTCGTTTTCTCACACGTCTGTCAAGCTCGTCCCGAGCATGCTCAATAGGATTCAAATCGGGGCTCCTTGCTGGCCACTCCATTTTGTGGATTCCTACGTCCTGAAGATACTCATTTACAACTTGAGCAGTGTGGGCCCGTGCATTATCGTGCATGAACACTGCATTGTCGTCCATATTGGCCAAAAACGGACCAGCATGTTCATTGAGAATCTCATTGATGTATCTCACAGCAGTTAGGTTCCCGTTCTCGATTGGAACTAACGCTGTTCGACCATTTGCAGAGATACCAGCCCATAGGTAAACGGTACCTCCGCCGTGTGACACTTTTTCTTCAAAACATGCTTGTGCAAAACGTTCTCCTGGTCATCGGTATACTCTTTTCCTCCCATCATGATGGTACAGCATAAATCTTGACTCATCAGAGAACATCACTCTGCCCAATTCGTCCTCACCCCATTCTGTATGCTCGCGGGCGTTTCGGAATCGGGCATCTTTATGATGCCGTTCTAGTTTTGGGCCATTTGCTGGCCTGTAAGGCTTCAATACTCTTTCGGCAAGACATCTCCTGACTGTCCACTCATTTATTGGCTCCCTTCGAACTTGCAGAAGTTGTTGTTGAACCGCAACTCCCGTCTGATGTCGATTTCTTAACATGGCTGCCGCAATGAAACGATCTTCTCGGACTGTTGTGCACCTTGGCTTGCCACTACCTGGTCTTCTCAGGTTTAACCCAGTCTCCCTAAACCTTTGGATCACTCGTCGGACAGTAGCATGTGTCACGCCCATATTCTAGACGTATTTCTTTGGTTGGTCCCCAATTCCACGATAGTGATGATTCTCGTACAATCCTCGGGTGATAGAGGCATGATTTATGGGTACGAGAACCATAAGACTTTTAAATTTAAGAATTCTTTCACAACGGCGAAAACAAGGATGAAATCAAAAGCAAAACAAAAAACGAAACAAATGTATGCCGAAATTTTCAAACCCCAAAATTTTGTTTTTCAACTTTTTTATCCATTGCTTCAGAAAGACCAGTATTTAAAAGAGTTTAAGTTTGCATAATAAAATAGATTTCATTATACTTTTTAATTTATGGAGCTAGGTTCTATGTCTTAGGAGATATTAAGTTGTTTGTCGGCATTTTGTGGGTGGAACTTTTTCATTGCTCGGCAGTTTATATCTCTCTTTAAACAATGTGTCCGGCAAGTTAAATACACTTATTAGTATCGATATTTCAGATTTTCTGTGCTATGCCCGTAAAAATAACAATAAATGCACATCTCTATACAAAATCCAAAGTTATGGTCGCTAGACTATGTGGACATCTTCATAAGTAAATCAAATAATAAAATTGCTCTATCTTTGAAAGTGTTGCTTATTTCAGTTGCAATGCCGGTTACACTGGGCCAAGATGTCAAGTCGACGTGTGTCTTGGCTATTGTTCCAACAACGGTGACTGTTCCTTGGATGAGAACAGCGAGCCAATTTGTCAGTGCAAAGGAGATTATTTCGGACACAGATGCGAGATATCAGACTGTCTGAACTATTGCATGCACGGCAACTGTAGTCTTAGTGATGAGGGACATCCTACATGCAGGTAAAACATACTCTACTTCCTCTGGTGGTTTTCTTGTTGAATGTCATCATCATTAGCCTTTTAATATTATCACTGCCAGGACACAGGCTTCTTCTCTGTGCGAGGGAAAGGGCCGTAATCCACCAGACGGGCCCAGTGCGGGTTGGTGGATGTCACATATCTTCGAATTTTTGGTCATAGGACATTCCGGGTTCCTCACGATGTTTTCGTGATTATCGTTTAATGTAGTTAAGTTTAATATTTGCATTATTTCAGCTGTGACGCTGGTTACTCAGGAGAAAGATGCGAGGTCTCCGCGTGTCATGGCTACTGTCTGAACGACGGCGAATGTTCTCTTAACGAGGAGGATGAGCCAGTTTGCCAATGTGTTGGAAACCACGAGGGATCAAGATGTGAAGCCGATATAAACGAAACTACCCTTACGTACGAATTAACGAAAAAAAACCTCACTCTAACTGATTTATTGTCTACCGCGCGAAATACTTCGTCAAACATTTATTTAACTGTCAATAATTATTATAATTTTAATACCGGTAGCGTAACAATAGGGGGGCAAAAAGAGCGAAATGTCATGGGTCCCCGGCCTGAGGGAGCCTCAGCCCGAGCCCCTGTGAGCACAGGAGGACACTAACATTTATTGTAAAATATAGAAAACTCTTATAATTTTGTATTAAATCATTTATTTATATAATAAGTACTGAGTACCAATTTTACAAATAAATGATCAAGGTTTCAAAACATTTGGAAGAAAAAGCTTTTTGTATGTTACTTGATTATTTTTAAGATTCTCTATCGTACGGTCGTTCAAATAACATTAAATGTACTTTTCTATGAGACCTAGGTCCAAAGTTATAGTTGTTAATCAAGTAAAATTATATATATTGAAATAAGTCGGATACTAAAATTGCTCTATCTTTGAAAGTGTGGGGATTGCACCCGTTATGTGGGGTTGTTTTATCGGTAAAATTAAGTGATTATACTGAACTCAAAGTTTTATTGAATGGATGGACATGGAGATAATGATGATGATGACATAAAACATAGGATAATATTATCATTACCCATATATTGGGGATGCCCAGTGGTTTCGGCCGCGACTTACAAGTTGTAGGTCGTGGGTTCGAGCCCAGGCAGGCGCTTTACTTTGTGTAGATTATTTCTTCACCACTGCTCTCAAAACGGTGAAGGAAAACATCGTGAGGAAACCGGCATGTCCTAGAACCAAAAATTCGAAAACATGTGACATCCACCAACCCGCACTGGGCCCGCGTGGTGGATTACGGCCCATTCCCTCTCCCTCACAGAGAGGAGGCCTGTGTCCCAGCAGTGGGAACATTAATAGGCTGATGATGTGTGTGTGGGGATGTAACAGCTACTACGCTACGCCACTGATTAAGACAAGATGCTTCTGAGAGTGAGAGTTTAACCATAACATCTAAAATAAAATTGAAATAGTAACACTACTTGTCAACATGCAATCTATGAATCTTGCTCTCAACAAATTTCTTAGTGTGCGCGTTATGTATGATTTTAACGGGAAAAATAAAACGAGTTGTTATTTTATAAAAATGTTTAATTTTACTCACAAAAAAAAAAAACGCTATACACTACCTACAATATTTGTTCATACATAATTATTAGAAAATTCGGCAAAAAACCTCAGTTTTTAAACTAGTTACAAAAATATATTTAAGTATAAAAATAAGTACATATAATTATTTCTTAAAATTAATAATAATAAAAAAAATGTTTATAAGCTTAGCTTACTACCGGGTTTAAATACAAGCATTTTTAAACATAGTTTTAAAATCATTATTTAGTACTTTAGGCGATTAACACACGGCACCGCGCACCGCCGCGGACGCGGAGAGAAGAGCACCGCTCGACCCGCGCGGTCGGGCGGTGTACTTACGTGTGTTAGGCATCAACGGATTTATTAGAGGCCAATGCGACATGAGATCCGCTTCACCGCCTACCGCGGCGGTGCGCGGTGCCGTGTGTTAATCGCCTAAATGGTTCCAATACTTACTGGATGTGATATAGATATAATTCGTTATTTAATTAAATTGTACTTTATTACGTTACTAATATAAACTGGAAATAAAAACACACTTACAAAACTTTGTTTGATTTTGCGCTCGAATTAATCTCAGTAACTACTCTCACGAAAAAAAAACAACCTTAACCTCTTGCCGCCAAAACAACTGTTAAAACCTTAAAAACCATTAAAAGTACGTTCGGAAACTGATTAAAGAATTGAATGAGCTTTAACCTCACAAAATTAACTAATGTATTAAGAGAGAAAAGGACTTATCAGCCAAAATATGTTGTACCTACCTGTCTTTTTTCTGCCCTTAATCACACCTGAACAGGGAAATCTCAGTGAATTCCCTGTGTCTATCGTTCGGAAACCCACACGAAAAACTGACTAATAAAAGACGAATCTAGTCAAAAATGCCATGGTAATTAAAGTGACTATTGAATAGAAGCTGCGGTTAGCAAGGCCAGCGATTGGCGGGGCAGTACCCGTGCACGCTTGCAAATGTCTGAACAATTCAATGTAGTAGTTCCTTGCGGGTGCCGTAAGGCCAATGGTGGAATCTTTGAAGAGCAAGTCGGTGGCTCCGTTAAGAGGAGGGAAGATTCTAAGTTGATCAACTGGTTGCCACCGGCTGCGGTGTATCTGAACTAGGTATCCTGAAGAGGAAAGATCATCGAAGAGGGTGTTCAAGGCGTTGTAAAGAAGGTCGTTTCTGTAAATAGAATAAAATATATGAAAATCAAGTCGAAGATATCGGGATAAATATTGCAGGTCAAAATTTGGAGAGTAAACATTACTCTCCTTCGGGACAGTCGGATAAAAACGTCTAAAATAAGTGAATTCTTAGCAGTGGCTGTAACTCCAAAACTGCAAGACTAAGGCCTTTTTCATTAATTGCTTTAATCATCAAGCTTGGTCTGCCTCGCTTATATTTTCTCTCTGAGACAGTTGATCGTTATTCACACGTCACGTTGCAATATAAAACTTGCACTCGTCAACCCACAAATCAGGTCCAGTTGAAAACCAGCGTCAGGCACTAGTCTGGCATTTTTGCTGAACTGGGCCTTTTCGGCGCAGCCGTGAGACACACTTGCCTGCTAATTTATTTCATCGGACTTATTTTTATTTGTTTTTATCTCATATACATGTATCTGGTAGATTGTGTCTTTTAGACTGTGTTATATAAAATGTGTTTTCTTACTTTCTTATTTATATCCGACTGTTAAAAGCTGACAGCTTTCAATATTATGCACTTAATTTTGAAAGGTGTCTTTTGTAAACCACGTGGTTGTATGTCAACCTACAAAGTTCAGATAATGACTTGTGCTGCAATTATGGTTCCAGTGTGTGAGAGGCAAGGCGCTATAAAGAACGAATAGTACTATGCCCTTTTCACCAACGAATCATAATAGGATTGTCTCGTCATAGTATGGCCCCTTATGATCAGCATATCGATGTCCCCACTGTAATGACGCAAGCTTCCTCTCTGTGAACGAACAGGCTGTCACTATCATATGTTTAGGGTCATACATAGGATCCTGTCCAAAATATCAAAAGTCAATTTTTTTTTTAATTACACGATTCATATGTTTATATAACTCTATCATATAAACATGATTCATTGAGCTATGCTCCTAGATATATGATAGTGTTAAACCCCCCTAATCCACCAAGCGGACACAGTTCGAGTTGGTGGTATACCACGTGAGAAATGAAACTGTATTGCCGACCTCAAAAAAACCTTAGTAGAGGAAATCGACGTATTTTTCATAGAACCTCGTTTCTTAAACGTACCTCCTGGTGATGACCTCGGCATCCACAACGTAGGCCAGAAGACATCCATCATCGATACAATGCCAGGGCTGGCAGCCAGAGAGTTGTTGCGGCAGAGAGCGCGGAACTGGGTCGCTTGGAGACCCAGGGCGGTCAAGTGAGCTGGGGAGTTAAGGTGAAGAAAATTAGCACTGAACTCAAGCTTTTTAGAAAATACTCGGTTTTTGACGTTTCTGTCAAAGTCAAAGTAAATGATTTGAATCTGTGTTGTTCTTTCAGTCAGCCAATTACAGTAGTTTACTTGTACAACCTGAATCATTAGAAGGAGTAATCTAAGGGAGCCCGGATCTCATCAGTTATTCTGCTATGTATATATTATTCGACACTAGCATCCCGCCCCGGCTTCGCCCGTGACAAATTATATACAAAAACCTTCCTCGTTTCTCACTCTTTCTATTGGTGAAAACCGCAGGAAAATCCGTTCAGTAGTTTTTGTGTTTATTGTGAACATACGCGGTGGGGGGACTTTGTTTTATAATATGTAGTGGTATTACACTTGGGGTCCCAAACTTAACAGAGATACCGGAATTCCAGATGAAAAAACCCAGTAACACGTTACTGCTTGACCAGGGAATCGGACCCAAGACCTCATGCTTCGGAGTAGCGCTTGCAAGCACTAGACCAACGAGGAAGTTACTTCATCCTTCTTTAACCCCTTGACTGCCCGGAACGTGGATCCACGCGACACACAATGGCTTTTTAATTGTTTCTGTAATTATCGCATTCAACCAGTTAAATCAATAATTATTTTTGTCTTACCACTCATATTCCTGGTGTTCAAGAAGGCGACGTGGGTGTTGGCATCGTTCAGACACGCCAAAGAGCCGTTGTTGCCGTAGTACCTGTTGGTGTTGAAGTCGTAGGAGCAAGTAGCTGTAAAATAAATAGGTTCACAATGAATAAGTGTCTGCTTGTACCTAGGTACATGAATCTGTTCACATCTATATTGTGGTCGGTGGAAGTCAGGCCGCGGGTGATGATGACGATGATGATGATGATGGCCGATTCTGGCAAAAATCGGGTTAATCAGTCACGTCGGTTGACTCATGGTTGATTGAATCCTTTCCTATTTCCTACTAAATGCAATAAATGTGAATGTTTATGTAAATGGATAGACGTTTGCTACTCTTTCAGGCCGTTTTTACACATGAGCTATGTACACTGCCACGGTTTTGAAGAAGAAAAATCTTTTCAGAATCCTGAAAACTAAGTAGGTATTCGCTTACTCAGACCCCAAGGCCTTAAATTCAACCCTAAACGACTTAAACAATTAAATATAAATGAGACCTCCCGACACGAAGCGCTGTATGCTGCTGCGGTCTGCTACAGACTCGACAAGTTTTCACGCCTAGGTCCGACAAAATTCTTGTCGTGTACATGATGAATTGCTCCTGTCTGCAGCAAACACGGTGAATTTTCTTAGCGTATACAAGCGGCGAGAGCAGTGGTGGCCTAGTGGTTACGACCCCGGCCCGGTTAGGTCGTGGGTTCGAAACCAAGCAGGCGCTTTACGTCGTATAATTTATTTCATCACCACTGCTCTCAAAACGGTGTAGGAAAATATCGTGAGGAATACTGCATGTCAATGAATAAAAAAATCGAAGACATGTGTCTTCCACCAACCCGCACTGATCCCGCGTGGTGGATTATAGTCTACTCCCTCTCTATGAGAGGAGGCCTGTGTCGTAGCAAAGGGAACATTAAAAGACCAGCGGCCTCACGGGCAGATTCCGTTCTGTATTAGTTCATAGGATGTCACGGGCAGACTCTGTTCTGTATTAGTTCATAGGATCTCACGGGCAGACTCTGTTCAGTATTAGTTCATAGGATCTCACGGGCAGACTCTGTTCTGTATTAGTTCATAGGATCTCACGGGCAGACTCTGTTCTGTATTAGTTCATAGGATCTCACGGGCAGACTCTGTTCTGTATTAGTTCATAGGATCTCACGGGCAGACTCTGTTCTGTATTAGTTCATAGGATCTCACGGGCAGACTCTGTTCTGTATTAGTTCATAGGATCTCACGGGCAGACTCTGTTCTGTATTACTCGTAGTACATAGGATACTTTGTATCGCGGCTACCCGCAGCCTAATTGCGTAAGTGAATTTGTCAAGGTGAACATCGCGTCTTTCATCTCGCATGACTGAGATTGGTCGATTGATGGCGGTCAAACCCTTTGCCTTGCTGAAATACGCAATTACGCTGTGGTTTCCTTGGCATAATTTCCGACTTTCATGCAGTTGAATCCACTTGTAGAAGCTTAAAGAATAATAATCTAAACTACCTATCACACGTACGGCGATGCGTCATCGGTACATACATGGTAAACACCCCACGCATACGCACTAAACGGTTTGGGAAGACTTTAAATATGCGTACAACTAGGGAGTGGAATTCCCTGCCGGAGTCTGTATTTCCTGGTATCTATAAACTGGGAGTCTTCAAGTCAAGAGTGAATAGGTTACTTCTAGGCAAGCGTGCTTTGCGTTGCATTGCTTACCATCAGGTAAAACGCGAGCGGTACAAAAATAAATCTTCAAATTAATCAGAAAAAAAAATCTCATTCAGTAGAATACCTATATTACCTACATAAACAAAAAAATCAAAAAACCCGACTGCTTCAAAAGCGAACTAAAAAGTCGTAAACAAGGAAAAAATCATGCTGTGCAGTCGGAGGATACATATTCGCGGGCTTGCTGACCAAAATCTGGTGTATCCTCCGCCTGCACAGCATGATTTTTTCCTTGTTTACGACTTTTTAGTTCGCTTTTGAAGCAGTCGGGTTTTTTGATTTTTTTGAATTAAGTTTTTTTTTTATAACTTTTTAGTTAGTTTTTTTCGATTTAGATACATTTAAACATATAAGTGTTATATATTTTTGAAATCACCTCTTAAAACCCTTTATTTTGATACCCCACACGATGGGTTTGGAAGAAAAAAAAATTTGGGCCCCCACAATATGGCACCCAAAAGCCGCCATTTTTCTATTATCCAATTTTAATGTAGCCTATGACACTCGCAGGATTAAGACGCATCGTTTGACGTATGAATCATCAAAATCGGCCTACGCGTTTGGTCTCTGGAACGCCACATAGGAACAAACATACATACATACATACTTACATACATACATAGACTGATAAACACATTACCCTCCTTCGGCAGTCGGGTAAAAACAGATTCCTCGATGCACAACGGGCTTCAAGATAATTTTAATCGTCTCGTTTAACAGCGATCCGCTATACATTAGTTGATAAAAATACTAATTATATAATTTAATATTACTTTATTGATACAGATAACCTTTGACACAAAAATACTTAGCGATTAGATTACAAGTTCAGTTATGTAAAGATAACTTAAATAATATGCAGTATACCTACTTGTAATATTGAGCAGAGCTATTTAATAACAGCCGACCGAATCGATCTTCAAGGTTGAGGTTCAAGGTTTCCAAGGTCGGTTCGTGGATGGGTGACCATCTTTACATAGCGAGATTCCTACGTGCCTCGGATAGCACATTAAGCTATTGGTACCGACTGTCATTTGAAGATCTTTGGCCGTCGTTACGGATAATCAGAAGCCGGGCAATCTGAAGCTGTCTTAACAAGGGGAGTCGTGTTAGGTACCCAGTTACTGGGTTGTGCCGAAGGGCCTTCCAGGCCTTCCACCAGGTGTATAGATGATATAACAACAATGTGATGGTAGTTACGAGAGTTCTAGACGTAAAAATGATAAAAATGAGCTTATTACCAATACTTCTTATTACCATAGAGAAATATAAAATTACCGTAGTTATTGAAAAAAATCTAAGAACAGATATGGATGCTAAAATAGTTTTTCAATAGGCTTGGCACGCGATGATGGGAAGAGACCGGACGGGATGGCCATAATGCCTTGAAAACTGGGTAGGCCTTTGGTGTGGGATGCAACATGGGTCGATACCTTTGCGCCATCGCTTCTTCTTAGCACGGCGGGCTGTGCTGGGGCGGCTGCTGATGGTGCAGAAAACCTCAACCAAACCAACAACCTTATTGGCAGTTATATGTTTGAGCCGTTTGGGGTTGAGAAACTAGGTCCATGGGGTCCGAGTGCTCACCGAGTGTTTCGAGACATAAGTAAACGGGTAGTCGACTGTTCACGTGACCAGAGGGCTGTCGTTTTCTTTAGCCAGAGAATCAGCATTGCCATTCAACGTGGCAATGCTGTGGACGAATTTTTTGGACATCGATGTGGACGAATTTTTTGATGCGCAATGAGCCCCTTTCCTTTTCCCCTTTGTATGTAATTTTGTTTTGTTATTAGTCATAAGATTAGAAATATTCAATTGTATATATTATTTAATTAATAAATAAATCAATAGTATTCAGCACGTATTCAGTCATTACATTGCTTGTTTTATTAGCATTTATAATATTCTATTTTATGCGATTTATGTTGAAATAATTGTTGAGATAAATTTAAAATTGCCTCCTTCACTTTCAAAACTGTATGACAGATATCTTTTTGTTCGATAATCTTTTATTTGTTCTATTTTTTTCTATTTAATGTTATCAACTTTGTTTATTTCATTCACTAGTTCATTCTTTTTACTTTTAGATTCAACTGGGTTGCCATAGCTTACGCATAAATTCAAGAGTAAAGAACGATTAGTTAGTCCGAGGTTATTCCATGTTTATTAATAACATTGCTCAAGCTTAGTTAATCCTTAGTCATCTACCTAGCCTTTTCCCAACTATGTTGGGGTCGGCTTCCAGTCTTACCGGATTCAGCTGAGTACCAGTGTTTTACATGGAGCGACTGCCTATCTGACCTCCACAACCCAGTAACACGGTAACACGGTACCCCTTGGCTAGACTGGTATCAGATCTCAAGCTTCTGACTACTCGTTACGACTGTTAAAGATCTTCAAATGACAGCCGGGACCAACGGCTTAACGTGCTTTTCCGAAGCACGGAGGAAACTCGGTATGTTGCAATGGTCACCCATCCACAGACCGACCTCGTCAAGCGTTGCTTAACCTTGAAGATCGACCCGTGCGGCTGTTATTATTTAGCCACGATAATCCTTAGTAAATAATAATAATAATAAAAAATGTTTATTAGTGCAAATAAAGGTTACTTTACAGTTTACGTACAGCTATATTGCAAGAATTATTTCATTGCAATCATTTTGAGTAATGAACCCTGCCTCTCAAACTAGGGCAACCTGTATCTTGAGAGACAGTAGGTATTCAGGTAGGATTTTATACAATATTAGCAATCATTATACAATTGGTGGTAGGTACATAGTCGTCGCAATCACAATTTATTATAAATAAACTATTTAAGCAATTTAAGAATAAGATTAATTAATAAAAAAATAACAGTAAAAGTAAAATTAATCAAATGTAATAGAATAAAATAAAGTAAAGTGTGTGTAGGGTGAATACTGGGGTGTGAAGTGGAGTTTTTTTTTAAAGTTTTGTTATAAATCATTTATCTAAGAGTATAATAAAGAGTATTCTATTCTATTCTAAGAGGTAGGTGAGTAACGATTCTGTGTAGGAATAGTCCTGGTGTAGTAGCCACTCAGTGACTTTACATTTAAGTTTGTGTCTGTTTAGGTCTTGTATGCTGAGTTGTTTGTGAATTTAATTGTATATATGGGTGCATAGTGTAAAATGTTGATGCCACGCAAACGTGGTTTTATGCTGTTTAAAAGTGGATGGGATCCTCCGTTTGTTAGTTTTGGTAGTAGGTATTTTGGAATGTGTTCTAAGGGTGGATTTAAGCACATAGAGTTGTCGAACTATTAATACCTTGCAGTCCGAGTATAACTCCATAGTTGGGTATCTGAATGGTTTCCGGGTCATAACATTAAGTATCGCTCTCTGGGCACGTTCAAGTCTCAGAAAGTTGGTCTTTGTAGCACCGCCCCACACGGAAATGCAATAGCCTAGGATCGATTGACACGATGCAAGATAAACCATATTCAACGTACCGCGGTTTGCAGACTCTCTTAATGACTTAAAAATATGGATAAGTCGCATGGTTCTAGGGATCAGGGCGTCAAGTTGTTTATCTCAGCGTAGTCCGTCGTCTATTTTGACACCCAAGTACCTAACGTCGGTTCGAGTGAGCGCTGGACATCGACAGGAGGGAGAGGGGTTAGGACAAGTATGGGCTGTTATAATGAATGAGCAGGGCGGTGAGGTGTTACGCCTAATAGCAAAAGGGACGTAAACTGTTTTTTAAACGTTAAGTGTGAGCAGATTTGCGTGAGCCAAGCCATAATCTTAGCCAATGCCGATTCCGCATTGGACTTTACATTGTTCCAGGTACGTCCACAGACAAGAATAGCGGTATCATCTGAATATGAATAAATTTTACAATTGGAGAGACACATATTGCAGAGGTCATTTACGTATATGAGTAACAGTAAAGGCCCCAGAATACTACCCTGAGGCACGCCATATGACATTGTTCTCTCACTGCTAAGGTGCGTATCAATATTTACCTGCTGCTTTCGATTTCTGAGATAGTCCTTGAAAATCTCGAGTTTGATGCCACGAATACCAAGGTTTTTCAACTTTGAAATAAGTAGGGGAACAGAAACTGTGTCGAACGCCTTCGAGAGGTCCAGGAATATCCCTATACATTTCATTTTACCGTCAAGATTAGTCGCGATGTATTGAGTGAGATCAAGTACAGCATCCCCTGTCGAGATCCCGGTCCGGAAGCCATATTGACTATCGGATAGAAGATGATATTTATTTAAAAAAAATCTGAGACACTTGTTCAGGATCTTCTCTAAGATTTTGGAGAGAGCAGGCAAAACCGAAATGGGCCTATTGTTACTGACACAGCTTCTGTTCCCCCCCTTGTGGATGGGATGAACTATAACTTTTTTCAGGACATCCGGAAATACTCCCGTACGAAGGCAGAGATTGAAGAGGTGAGTGGTTGGAGGAACCAGCGCATGGCGACAAATCTTCAGTAATTCGGGACCTATACCATCCCAACCGATAGCACAGTCGTTGCGCAATTGCATCACCAGAGACTCAAACTCCGCTTGATCCACTTCTAAAACCGCAAGAGTGTTCAGAGGGGAGCGATTTCTGGAGGAAGGCGGAGAAGAGTTTGCTGAGGAGGTATGCAGATCAGCAGCCACGGGTTACCAAGTTACTTCCCATATTGGTAAAGTACTCACAAACCTCGTCAACAGATGACCCGGGACTCGCACTTATTTCAAGCAGCTCAGAAGGACCAGAACGTGTTTTACTTGAGTTGGTGATATTTTTAATGGTCCTCCATAAAGCTTTTGGATTATTTTGGGCTTTTTCAAGCTCATTTCTTTCATACGCTACTTTTAGTTTTTTCAATAGAGAATTACAGAAGTTCCTATATCGACACTTTGTGGATTTGAGAACTAAGTTATTAGGCGCTTTTCTGGATTTGATATGCAGCTTATCACGGTTCTCTATACATTTAAGAAGGCCAGGAGTTATCCATGGCTTAATAGTTCTACGTTTACGTGGTATTGCAATATGCTGTGTATGTTTGGATGCTACTTCGGTTATCATATTAACAAATTTAGTCATTAGGACATTTGCGCCATCTTCTTTGTATAGAATTGCAAAGTCCGTTTTTCCAGTTCTATCTTGTTAGTTACTCCGGGATTAGCTAGTCCAAGAGTAACGTCGGAGTAAGCAAGTAATACGCCATTTTATTAATAAGACGGCTACAGTCTTATTACAAAAAGCGGTTTAACTAAAAACCCAGGTTTAAATCTCTATAAACTACGGTTTAAACAAAAATGATATTACAAATAATGGTTTAGCGATAAACCATAGACCATATCATGGTCTAACGCTAAACCTCGGCGGCCCCTAGTTTAACGATGGTCTAAGTCGTATCTGTCAAAGTTTTTCTTTTAGGTGATAGTATCTTTTTCATTTATCATGATAAAAATGCAAAAGTAAAGTCAGGGTAAAAGACTAGTATGTGCGTTTTCTTTTAGTGGCAAATAAAATACATATATTTAGTACCAATCGTTATTGCGTATGTTTAAGGTTGAGAATTTAACTACATAATTATGTTAGCGCTAGGTAAGCATTTTCCATAAATAGAGACAAATTTGACTCAGGCTTTTTAGGAAGTCTTACTTTCCTTTTATGGATTAAAAATGACGAAGATTTGTTGGTATTTAAATCGGGAAGTGGGCTTCTGGAGAATCATTACATATCTTTGCCGGCCAATATCAACATCGGGGACTACACTGTTAAATAAACACATTACCCTCCTTCGGCAGTCGGGTAAAAAATGTAAGTCATTAATACATTATTTTTTTGTTCTTTGTAATGTAGTACATTAATAAGATAATGTTCTATTCATTCGGAAGTGAATAGTGGGATCTCAGTGTCCTTGTATCGGAGTGGTTTATACCAAGCTGAATGGTTATTAATTATTATTATAATTAATTCAGTGAAACGTAACGGTTGAATATCTATTAACTCTAACTAAAACATGTGGCGCATTATACGCACTGTTTGTTTTTTCGTCACATTATGCAAAACTACCTAATAATTTTAATTTACTTTCCTTGTTTTCTATTGTTGTTAGTTTTCACATTGAAGTTTTTTCATGACAATATGTTACAGAACAGAATAAGTAAACGTAACGATTGCAAGCCAGCCTCCTGCTGTTATTGATTGAAATTTTAAGCGTATATATTTAATTTTTTCAGGTCCTATCAAGTAAATGCTGAAGCTTTGTTCCCATCCGACGACGAAGTTCAGCTGCGTGAACCTAAGAAGAGGTCAAAGAAAAGGAAACAAGTGACCTCCCCGTCGTGCTCACTGTCGGCACCGAGTACATCACGAGCAAGTCCTGCCCCTATGTGTACGCAGTCTTCATCATGGGGTAAGAAGAAGAAGCCGGTTATCAGGCCAATCGCTCCGAAGAGGGCAACGGTTCAAGATATCTTCGGGAGCGATAGTGAAGACGACGCGTTGGATCAGCCCTCAGCCCCGGGTAAACCAATTCCGCAGCTACAATCCTCCATTAGTAGAAGACTCGCCAATGGGCATTCGCGTCAAGCATTCGATTTTAAACAAGGGACACACTATGTAGAGTTAAAAGTTTATAGTTGTGATGAAATAGAGAAGGTGCAACCCCTGAATAGATGGCGTCATGCAATTGTCTGTGTCAAAAATCGTACTGACCAAAACACAGACGCGTGGCAGCACTTAAGTAACTTTATTATTGCCACCCGGAAAGAGTGCCGCGATTGCTCTCCTACCTTTATCAGTAATTATTACTGATCATTTAAGAAATAATTACTGTTAGAAATGTACTTGTTTAATTATTATCTTGCGTAGCCACTATCACATTATCCTGAATAAAGGCTTTCGTAAATCTGTACTAGTTAAATCTCTCAATTGAGAGAAACTTTATAGCATTTAGCAAGTATCTTTTTATGTCCCATCGAGAAAGGTTTGATTACCTCTGACGTTTTGATTATTCAGAATGTTGGAAAAGAGAAACTTTCTTAACCAGGAAGGACGCCTGCATTCAGGATAGTGCATTAACGATTTTCGTTTATTTTGTGTATCTTACTTACTTATTACCTATATTGTACTTGTAGTAACCTAGTTATTGATCGAATGTTATCGTATTCATTACCTAGGTAATTTTTTGACTTGCTTATTTACTCACATGATTATAATATTTTGTATTGTTTTTATTGGTTTTATTTACAATCAATACATATAATTAATGTTTATGATGTTTCTTTGTTTACAGTTACACACCCTTCCATCGCAAGATCTAATAATTTATTGAATTGTAGATACTGTTAAATTGAAATACCTAAAATCGAATTTCAATATCACTTGAGAACGAATTTTCATAAACCAAATTGCCTATTAAAATCTGAATTTGAGAATGCCGATATAATTGCTACGGCGTTTAAAAATAGAATAATTACATACCGAATTAATCCATCAGAACAGTATCTCACACCAGAGGATAATCAATCAATATCCCAATGGATAATCAAGAACATGTTATAAAATTAATTAATGTTAGTATTGTAAAACATATTTGTATTAAAGTGAACTTCGAACTTTTTGCTTACTTTGTTCTACCAAAGTCAGGAGAGCAAGAGCTGAAATCATTTAATACAAAGTATGTATAAATACATCGCTGTATCGATATTAATGAATTATATTCAAATGTTATACATACATTTCAAAGAAAACTATCTGAATATCTGAATTTAAACACTGTGAATCTGGTGGGACTTGTCTCTTCATGAGTCATCTAGAGATTCATATTAACAAATACAATCCTTTGAGAGGTGGCTCGTATATTGAGTTACCGAATGTAGTGAAACACTCAAAAAGTTGTATTAATGTACAGAACAACGATAATCACTGTTTCCTGTGGAGTATTGTGGTAGCATTATTTCCACAAAAGAGTAATGTTTGCAGAACGAATTCATATCCGCATTACTCTACAGTGCTGAATATGGATAATATGACGTTTCCACCATCATACACTGATATTAGAAATTTTGAAAAGAACAATTCTAACATAAGTGTTAATATTTATGGATTAGACAAAAACATTGTAACTGGGGGGTGACCAGAAGCTCATAGAGTAAGGTTATTTTGAGTGTGTGTAAGGGACAGATGTATATGACGTGTATACATCTGTCACTTACTCGATCTCAAAATAACCTTACTCTAAGAGCTTGTGGTCACCCCCCAGGTCCTTTGTATGTGACTAATGCAAGAAAGTGCAATCATGTGCACTTGTTATATTTTGAGAGCGAGGCAAACCAAGCTGTAAATGGCCTTTGTCTTGCGGTTCTGGAGCAGCTATTTGTTGTAGACGTTTTTTACCCGACTGTGCCGAAGGAGAGTAATGTTTACTCTCCAAATTTTTACCTGCAATATTTATCCCGATATCTTAGACTTGATTTTCATATTTTTTTATTCCTTTTTCTGAAACGACCTTCTTTACAACGTCTTGAACACCCTCTTCGATGATCTGGATACCTACTTCGGATACACCGCAGCCGGTGGCAACTAGTTCATTAACTTACAAATCTTCTCTCCTCTTAACGGAGCTGTATTATTATTTATATATTTTTTGTTATTATACCTGGTCTCCAACTGAGCCCAGTATCTTTTATAATTCGATTCTGAAATTGGTATATTTTATGACGAAGGAGCTGCTCGGCTTCCCCAGTCAATTATCTGTTTAAATAATGTAATTTTTGAACATTATCAATAGTGCTATTTTTATGTATTGCTGATACAAATCAATCTCGGAAAGTCGACCATTCGGTATACTTCTCCGAAAATGTTGGGATAGTTATTCTAGGTGCCTAACTTTATAGACATTGTTTTACCTACGGAACCATTATTTGATGATGACCCCGTAGCTGGAGAAACATCACTGCTCTTAATTTTATGTAATGCAGTTTTGAAGCCACATTTCAAATCTAAATATTATTCCTCTGTATTATAATAAACTTCACTTATAGTGTATGGTAAAGATATCAACTCCTTAGGTTCAAAATCATTAATAATTTGTTTATGTGTTAAACTAAATTGCGCCCATAATTCTTTCACATTTTCTAATCTGGTTTCTAAATATTGTTCGGTAATTCTATCCTTTGGCGACTTTTAAAATTAGTTTTACCTCTTGACAACCGAGCGTGAATATCATCTTGCACCTTAACATGTGATTGCAAAGGCATTTTGAAGTAAACAATAAAAATATAAGTTCGACAAAATTTTACAAGTCAATGTAAATCTACTAAAAATTGGGCATAGGTTCCCCCGGTTCCCCGTCTGAACCTAATTTGGCTTAAATCTAATAAAGTCTAAACATGCACACATTAAATTATTTTAAGTCCAATTTACTACTCGAAAGTTAGTCAAAATCTTGTAGGCAAGGACTATTCACTCACTTCCTTACGACCTCAGTCGTCTGCAGCTTGCTTGCTGCTGATTTATACTCCTTTCACCGTACTTCCCCGCTCCTGGAACCGGTATTGCTATCTCCTTCTCTCATCATGTAAGACCACTCACTCACTCGGCAGGAACGTATGGGGTTGATGATGCTCCGTCCAAATAGAACACACCTGAACTGCACAGCCCTTGCCACATTCGGCTCCGAAGGACCATGAAGAACCCTCGAACTCATGAGGGTTAGAACTGGGGTTTGAATGAAAAAAGGTTTTAGTCTGTACTTGGGAGTGTGGATCACTGATGCCGACACTTTGACCCCAGTCTGATTATTCATAGATGTAGTGATTACACCGTAGAATACAGGTTATAGTAGTAGTAGTGTAGTAGTTACATTTTTTTTTTTATATAATGGGCGTCTCGCAGATTCAATCTAAGTGATTAGCTACTGCTTAACCGGGCTATCCTGTGGAAACTAAGCAATATAGTCTCCAGCCAGGCACAAATTTCTAAACCTAAGCGACTACGCTGAGGGCTACCCCAGTTGGGGTCAAACCTCGGCTCAGGGCGTCGCTGGGGGGACAACTATGGCTGGATCTAGATTAATAATTTTACTTTCCGTTCGTAAACAACCTACGTGGAGAAGAAACGATAAGACTCCTTTTATATCTAATAACTTAAATAATGCTCAGCTAACCACGGGCTGGCGGGCATTTATTGAAGGAACATACGACGGGCGTCGGTGGTGAGGACGGAACGAATTGGTTTGTATGTTATTAGTGTTTACTACTCCCTGCGGCTCTTAAGGAGCAGAGTAGCAGGGTCATAGGGGTTATAGAATATGCCTCAGTTGGCGAAATCATAGAAATTTTGAAGGGTACGACTTAATTACGTACCCATTGACCGTTTCTGAATACGAGGCTATCTAGCTCCTCAGTTATAGCTGGGTACTTATTAAATAGTACCTGGGACTCTGCTGGGCTGATTACATCTGCTGATTGGATCTTTTCGATCTCAGCAGCCAGCGATCGGGCCTCGTCTGGCATCCAGATCGCAAACGCACCGATGATAATATCAGCGACGCTGCGTCTGGCATTAGGCTTAATTGGGGACGGGCTCGCGGCGGCGGCAGTGTGGAAGCCACATGGCGGCCTTGAGCGGGCATGGGGGCTGTAGGAAGGGCCTGAGGGGCCGGGCTGAGGGTTGGTGCCGGGATGGGGTGATCCATTAGACCTGGGATAGTGTGTTGGTTTGTCAGGGGGGCCACCTTTAGGTGATTGAGTTTACCCCATGGTGACTGCCTCTGCGGGGTCCTCTGAGCGCTTGGCCATTTTAGGCGCAAGTTTGGGGGCTCTGGAACACCCGTTGTAATCGGCCGTGTGACTGACTTAGTCACATAGCACGCAGCTGGGAGGCTCCGTGCATTCGGCGGGGTTTTAGGGACGGGTGCAATACTGTGTGCCATGAACCCCTCGGCACTTAACGCACCTGGGGATGGCGTAGCAGTTCTTCTGACTGTGTCCATAAAGCTGGCAGCGTTGACACTGACGAACTACGAAGAGACGGTAGGGTTTCTAGATAGAGATACCTGACAGGGAGCAAATTGCTCCTGCAAATAGCTTTATGCATACGGTGAACTGATATGACTGGGCAGATATACTGCCCAGTCATATCAGTTCACCATTCAATAGTAATCTTTGTGACTGGGACTTTTTCCGCGATAAGATCCGCGCGAATATCATCTATAGGGATTACAATATGTTATCGGCGGAAAACCTTAACATCGAGATTCAGAAATGGTTCGAAATTGGACAACGCCATCTAGTGACAAATAGACGAACAAATTTGCATAAGAAACGCGGTGTTTTCCGATATACTTGCTATGCGGCTAGACATAACCATTATAGTATTTAAATAAGAATAAAAAAATGCTTGCTGTTCAAAACCGGTAGTTAAGCTAAGCGTACTACTTTTTATTATTATTAATAATAAGAAATAACTTTGTGTACTTATTTTTATATTTAAAAAATATTTTTGCAGTTAAAAAACCGTAGTTTTTCCAAATTCTCTAATTATTATGAATAAACAATTATTGTAGGCAGTGTAAACTTATTTAAGAATAAATAAATGCTGTTGTGTTAACAGTGTATAGCGTTTGTATTTTTGTGAACAAAATTAATCATTTTTATAAAATAACAACTAGTTTTATTTATATTATCCTACTCAGATCTTTTTTGTTTAATATGGCTTGCTGACTGGCTAATAAAATGCACACCATTGCAAAGAAAGCTAGCTATGACATCCTGGTTTGAACACCATCTCAGCAGATGGTAAACAATGCGGTGACATACCCAGTAACCTATTCACTCAAGACATCTTCTACTCTAAGGTCATTGCACTCATAGCTATCGGAAAATCTCATCTAAGGCCGGTGCAGATATGGCAAAGCGCAGATGTTCACTACCAAACAAATAATAGCCTTGCGTAAGCGAGAATGAAGATGAATATAAATAAACTTCGACTACTTAGCTTACATCAAGAAGCGACAATGTCTGAAGAGGCCAGTTGTTACGTTTTTTTTGGCTTCGTGTCAACCCAAGTTCAACCAAAAAACTGAACTGGCGACGCAGCAGCTGCACACTGAACACAAACCATTTGGAGCCACTTTTGTCATCTTTATAACTCGAAATATATTTAACATAAACTCATGAAATTTAGTTTATGCATTAAAACCCCTTAGATTAACTAGAAACCAAAATGACTCAGAAAGTTGAAAATTTGAGTCCAGCTGGGTAATTATGTGCTTACAAAGGAAAAAACTGTGCTTTTTTACGATTTATATGAAATATTTGCCAAGCAAACGATTTTTATTAACATCTAGCTCCTTTCGAAATTATAGTATCAAGAATTTCGCAGGAAAATAGATTACATGATTAAAGTTCTCCTTACACCCGACGACGGTGTAACCAAAAGGAGAGTTACGATTCTTGCTCGACCACGGCAAAGACATAACGGGAGTTATGATTCTTACCCGACTACGACGAAGCCAAAAGGAGCATTATGATTTTAACCGGTTTTTATGTATGTATCGTACTATATGATGACGGACGTAAGGAATAGTACCATCCCATATCTTCCTGTGGGTGTCGTAAGAGGTGACTTACCAGAGAATACGCAGCAACATTCTCTGTGCATTTATAAATACCATCGCCAATCTGCCTGCCAAGCGTGGCAATTCTGGCGAAACAACCTTTTTTTTTTAAAACGTTGCCCCACACTAGGAATTTCTCTCTGAACATATAAACTCACAAACACAACACCCAGAGCCGGAACAACTATTTGTAGATCATACAAATATTTGTTCCGTGTGGGAATCGAACCCGCGACACGCAGCGCAGCAGTCAATCGCTCAACCACTGCGTCAACCGTGCGCCCGCAACCTATGAGACCAACCTATGAGAAGCACAAATAAAAAATGGCCACAAGTACCCGGCAACCTGTATACCGTCGACAACGGTAGCGGTCGAGGTTATGGCATGGCAAGGGATTCTAAGAATCCCCGAAGTATATTCCTCTACCCCAGTAAACACTGACGACTGGGACTGGCAAAATACAACACGCGCACACTCTGGACTGACGAAAAGGTCACCGAACTCGAAGAAGAATTGAGCACGTTACGATAGAGGGATTACTGTATTATAGGGTTATCTGAAGTCCGAAGAGAGGGATAGGACTCGATAATCATCAAATCCGGTAATTTGGTCTATTACTGAGAGGTTGAACAGCAGTCCCACCCAGTGTGGAGTCCGGTTTATTGTCCACAACTCCCTTCCAACTTGGTGAAGGTCGAGGGTGTGTCGATATTCACTGAAGGTCGTACATATCTACACCCCGACCTCGGCACACCCGGACGACGAGATAAGGACGAAAAGGATATCTTTAGAGCCATGCATGGTTTCAAAACTCACTTCACGATCCTCATGGGTGACTTCAATGAATGAAAGAAAGAAACACATTTATTTGTCACAAGCCACTAGAGCACACAATATAAAACAATGAAAAACTAAAAGAAAACTTAAACTATACAACAAGAAAAAAACCTTTTTCAAAAATTACAACCGACTTCCAAACAAAAACACTACAAAGTGAAAAATAACTTCAATTTCGGAAGTCGGTGTCAAAAAACAGAAACGAAAACAGAAACACCAAAATACAGAAACGAAAACAGAAACACCAAAATAGGGTGTAATTTTTGTAAAAAGTTTTTTAATTTTCTCTTTTATGCTGTGGTACTTAATGGACCAGGGTCTATGTTGAAATTAAATAAAACAAGCTGTATGTGAGATATTAAAGAAATTATTGTTTTATTTGAAAGGCCCATTTATGACGTTATTTATGAAATATGACATCGTTTAAATGTCCACCGCGGCTTCGAACGGTGGCACAGATCCGAAAGGTCCAATTTTCAATTACTCTACTGCATAGATCCGGCTGAATCTGAGAGATGGCCTGCGTTATGTTGACTTTCAGGGCATCGGTTGATTGCGGATTATTGGCATAAACCCTGCGACTTGAGAAAACCCCACAAGAAAAAGTCTAGCGGGGTCAAATCGCACGATCTTGGTGGCCAATTCACGTCACCTCTGCGAGAGATAACCCTACCATCGAACCGTTCATGCAGAATGTCCATTCATTTATAATAAAGTTTTATCATTTGACGTGCTGCTCAATCGTGTAACTTGCCATGGTGATTTGGCATCAGTAACTGAAGAAATAACAACGCATTTGACAGATGCCGTCAAAACAACATGGCCGCCACAAACTGTCAACATCGACCCGCCCTATTTGAAAGACCCTTTACCTATAATGCCCAAAGTGAAGCCAGAATAGATTATCCCAATAACATGAAACTTAAACAAAACTGTGGAATGAGAGTATACCTGAACTGTTCACACCTGCGTACCCCTTTAGAGCGTACCAGTGTGATGTTAAGTTATGAAATGGTGTAAACAATAAACTGACATGCGATTGCAGCTATCCCGAGTGATTTGTCGTCTTTTATTGAAGAGTTCTGATGTATATCTCCGAAGTCCTTGATCAGATCCTGATGAAAATTAAATGGGACCACATGACAAGCGCCGGCGTTCAAATAAAAAAAGAATCATTAAAATCGGTTCACCCAATAAAAAAGTTTTGAGGTAACACACATAAAAAAAATACAGTCGAATTGATAACCTCTTTCTTTTTGCGAAGTCGGTTAAAAAAGAGAAAAAAACAATATTTATATGACATTGTGTGTCCCACGGCTGCGCCAAATAGGACCAGCGCCAATGCGAAACTGGGTAAACGAGAGGGTGATGAGCTGCAAATGGGTCAATTTGGAGTTGGACGTTGGAACCACCGGGGTCACCTACTGGCCAGTTTTATGGAGAAGGAAGGCCTTTATATGATGAACTCCTTTTTCAGAAAGCTTGAGCCTTTGACCATGCGTCAAATTGGGCTCAGTGTTCAACAGAGTTTTGGCATATGCAATTGTAAAGGATTCGGTTCGTACATAAAAACAATAAATTCATAGCTTTAAAAAAAAACACAAAATAAATATATCTTCATTGGTTTATTTCATACAATATTTATTAAATACAACTCAAGTAATAGGTTACATTGTAATGTGCTAGGATTTATATTAAATAGTGTTTGCTACCGTCACATTTACATCAACACTGCACCAGCAAAAGTACTGCTATGCCTTTCTTGCAACTATAGTGAGAAACAGACGGAAGTATATTAGGAGTATATCGAGTCGAAGGAAAACTCTTTAGATATTTTGGGACCAGTAGGCAGACACACCAATAGCAGCGTCAGTGGTGTTCATTTGATCCTACAAAGTGCAAGTGTGTGGGCACTTGGGGCACTCACATTGCGTGTCTGACGAGTCTATAAAAGCAATACATACAGCATATACGCCATCGATTGAGTACTTTCCATACAGGCCACTGCAGTTGACGGCCAGGACTGGTTACTGAGAAACACGATCTAACTAACTGTCAAACCTATGTGTTCGCGACGAAGCGTCACCAGAAATGTTATAATTTAAATAGTTTGAGTTAACTTAGATTCAATGTTCTCGAGACCTCACCTGGGATCGCGGGCGCAAGTAGTGCGGAGGGCGTACTGCCAACGCGGCATTCCTGAACACTTTTTTCTTAGTCAATATTGCATAAAAACATGATTTTAGTGTTTTATAGTGTTTATTGTATGTACTTGATCTAGAAACAGTAAACAATAGAAGTGAATAGTGAAAGCTAATAGGATTTCACCCCAACACTGAAAGTACTGAGGTATTTTCTCAAATTGATTGGGTTATAGCCATATTATTGTCATTTTAGCGCATCGTTCCTACCTAGGCCCTGTGTGCATCTAGATTAAAGTCATTTAGTTCTTGTAAATAAAGTCCATTTAGTTGAGACAATACGTTTGCACGAACCAATTTTGTTGATTTTTCTTTTAACATTTTAACGGGTTGTCTCTTTCAGGTGCGCTAGAAAACTGAAAGTTATAGATGTACTTTCTGAAATACTACTTTTCGATAGCCTGTTAGAATGACTACCAAGCCGTCTTTGTAAAATAGAAATTGCTTGGATAGTTTGGGAGAAAATTAACTTGTAAGGTTGTGATATCACACAATTTTTATCATATTGGCACTTTCGGGCTCGGTACGTGATTAAATACGTCATTAAATTATTACCCTTCGATATTCTGCTGGAAAAGCTACCAGGCCGTTTTTGTAAGGTGGGAATAGCTTGGATAGTTTAAGAGAAAAGTAACTTGTAAGTTGTTTGTAAAATCAATAAAATAATACCAATTCATTCCTTTCCGTACTCTCACTGAACAAGTAAAATTTCAAAATTTAAAAACCCCCGACACATTTATCTTACGAAAACACCCCGATTCAAACAGTAAAACGCCCATAACTTTTGAACGGCTGAACCGATTTTATTCAAACATAGCTAAGAACACTCTCGACAAAATCACCTTTCAAACAAAAAAAACTAAATCAAAATCGGCGCTATGATGCCACAGACAGACACACAGATACACAGCAACACACGTGAAACTTATAACACCCCTCTTTTTCCGGCGGGGGTAATAAAAAATATGTTTTGTTTCCGATGAAAACAAGGGGGTTTTTATTGATTTTAAGAATGTAAACAAAGAGAAAATTATGAAAAATAAAAACAAATTTTGGGAGCGTTTTGGGTCCTCACTACGGTAACGTCTCGGAGGTCGTAAGCACACGAGTGCACCGTCCTAATTGTAGTCATCGCTAAACTTCTTCCCCTTTTCTCTTCTCTTCCTGTAAACCTCTTGGGACCGCAGTACCGCTTCCCGAACTCTAATTAAGAATCTGATCTTTCATTCCCTACACAAGAAATCCTTACACATCAACATTTAGCAGTCATCGATTATCACATCAGTACTCCTGGAACTGAGCCTATAGGGACAGGACGTCAGCGCCCTAGGGCAGGAGACTTAAATCCTCCCGATGCCGTGCCCAGCAATCACACCCGTCCGGCACAGATGATAACAACCCACACTCTCAAAGATAGAGCAATTTTAATATCCGACTTACTATTTTCTTTATCTTCATAGGTTATTATCTTGACAATTTATTTGTATAATAGGTACGTACTAAGATATGTAGTAGGTTTTTATATTTAATAAATATAAAATTAAAAGACTTTTCTAAATTTTTTAATAAATTTTAGTGTCCTCCGGTACTCAAGGGTGTTTGGGCCCCGTCAGACCGGGGACCCAAGATATTTTGCTCGTTTTGCCCCCCTATTGTTACGCTACTGTTAATATAATTATAATAATTATTATTCATTGTTAAATAAATATTAGACGAAGTATTTCGCCAAGTAGATAATAAATCAGCTAGAGTGAGGTTTCTTTTCGTGAAGTCGTACGTAGGGGTAGTTTCGTTTATATCGGCTTCACATCTTGATCCCTCGTGGTTTCCAACACATTGGCAGACTGGCTCATCCTCCTCGTTAAGAAAACATTCGCCGTCGTTCAGACAGTAGCCATGACACGCGGAGACCTCGCATCTTTCTCCTGAGTAACCGGCGTCACAGCTGAAATAATGAAAATATTAAACTAAACTACATTCGACGGTGCAGGAAAACAACGGGAGGAAACCGAAATGTTCTAGGACCATAAATTCGAATACATGTGACATCCAACAACTCGCACTGTGCCTGCGTGGTGGATTACGGCTCATTCCCTCTCACAAAGAAGCAGCTTGTGTCCCGGGAGTGGTAATATTAAAAGGCTGATGATGATAACATTCAACAAGAAAACCATCAGAAGAAGTAGAGTATGTTTTACCTGCATGTAGGATGTCCCTCATCACTAAGACTACAGTTGCCGTGGATGCAATAGTTCATACAGTCTGATATCTCGCATCTGTGTCCTGAATAATCTCCTTTGCACTGACAGACTGGCTCGCTGTTCTCATTCAAGGAACAGTCACCGTTGTTGGAACAATAGCCAAGACACACGTCGACTTGACATTTTGGCCCGGTGTGACCGGCATTACAACTGAAATAATCATAATGTGTCCTTAAAATTATTTATGCTATGTGTCCGTGCATGTAACAATAAAACTTTAAGGCCGTTAAATACACTTAATTTTATCGATAAAAATCCATATAAGGGGTCGTCCAATCCCAACCCTTTTAAAGATAGATCAGTTTTAGTATTTGACTTGCTTATGACGATATCCACATAGGTCAGAGACGTTAATTTAATGTTATTTTTACATCCATACCACAGAAAATCTAAAAAAATATTTAACTAACGCACAAAAACTATAAATATGGAGCCATAAAAGAGAATTTTCTAAACAAATATTTCTTACGTTTTTATCGATAATGTTATGTGTATTTAACGGCATTGCCGAAAACATTTTTTAAAGAGAGATATATATAATATAGGAGATCGTGGGCAAAAAAAATATTCCCATAATTTACATTGACAAAACGAAAGGAGAATGCTCATCGATGTATGGAATCCCGAACCAAGCTGCATCAAAATCATACTTTGTTTTTTATAGACTACATTGACCATGTTAACTCCTACAAAACTTCTTTTTGAAAACAAAACCCGGGTTTCGGAGTTATTTCATAAAATCGAAAATAACCTAAAAACTAGGTCTATTTTGTTCGACACTATCAACGACGTATTTTATTATAGATACGTTATAAATGAACGTTATAGTTATTTATTCAAATTCAAATTCAAATTCAAAATTTATTTAATAAAGAACAGTAATAAAAAGATTTTTACATTGGCCCCAAACTAGGCAAGCCTGTATCTTGGGAACCAATTTTGAGGGTAAACATTTAGAAGATTTTAGACACATGTTCGGTTTCAGAGAAAAGTAAAATACAAACAAAAAATAATAATAATACAAAACAATAAAATTTTAGGAAAATAAAAGTAGGTAGTAAACAATTAAAAAGTTCCCTGATATAATATTTCTTTATACTTTATAAATTTTAACGCTATTTTGTAACTATGAGTTTGAGTATGAATGTGAGTATAAAATGTGTGAATGCGAATGAGAGTGTAAATGTGAGTGTGACTGTGAATATGAATGTGGGTGTGAATGTGAGTATGATTTGTTTTAAATTTTACTTTGCCACGGAAATTATTTTTTCAGCATCGTTATAAGATAGGCTCAGCAGCCATGAAGTTATTTTAATTTTTGCCTGTTTCAGAGTGAGATTTTTTATGTTGCACTTGTTGATAACTTCATTGTATACATGAGAATGCAGAAAAAGTGGAAGTCTTTGTGCGTATGCGGATTTAGTTGCAGGAGTAGGGATCCTGAACTTGCGTTTGGCCTGTAAATTACTTAGGTCACTCCTCCTAAGAGTTCTGCTGTGGGTCTTTGTTGTTACCTTCAGTATGTACATTTTCCTTACGCTTAGAACTAAAGTTTCCGAGTATAAGATGTCTGTAGGGAAACGGTAAGGCTTGTGTAACAGGGTTTTGAGAACTGCGCGTTGTGCTCTTTCGAGGGTTATCAGGTGAGATTTTGCAGCTCCTCCCCAAATTGTTATGCAATATTGTATTAGCGACTGACACAGAGCCACATAGACAAGTTTTTTTACATCGTCGCGTGCACAGTCTCGTATCATTCTCATAATATATATTTGCTTCCGTACGCGTTTAACTAGTTCCGTAATTTGTGGTTTGAATGACAGGTGCTGGTCGATGATAACTCCCAAATATCTCATTACGTCTACTCTGTCAATGTTATTGCATGAGCATTGGGTGACTGTGTTATATGTGCTGTGACAACTTTCTTTGTGGATTTTAAGACTCCATAACGGTATTTTTGTAGCCAGTGTTTTCCTAAAAGCTATGAACTTCGTTTTTTCTACATTCAGTGTAAGCAAATTCCTGTTGAGCCAGTTTGCGATTGTGTTCACTGCTACTTCTGCTTTCCCATAGACGTCCTCCCAATCGGTTCCGTGGATTAGTATCACCGTGTCGTCTGCGTAACAGATTATGTCAGCACTTGGTATGGTAAGATTGAGTATATCATTCATATATATTATAAAAAGTGTCGGTCCAAGTATGCTGCCCTGTGGGACTCCGAAGCTGATTTCCTGTTCTTCGCTGACTATATCTTCAACTCTGACGCACTGCCGTCTCCCACTCAAATAACCACGAAGCCAGTCAAGTGCTGTTCCTCTTATTCCGAACCTTTCAAGCTTTCTAAGGAGTATTGGGATAGAGACGGTATCGAACGCCTTAGCAAGGTCCAAAAATATACCAAGGCAACGTTCACCACCATCAGTATGTTTGGATATAATGTTCGTCAACAGTTCGACCGCGTCAGATGTAGATTTGCCTTTTCTAAACCCAAATTGCCTTTCTGAGAGAAATGAGTTGTTTTCTAGGTAATTAACTATGCGAGTATTCATTAGTTTCTCCAAAACTTTTGAAAAGATGCTAAGCAGAGAAATAGGTCTATAATTATCCGGGGAGTTCTTGGGTCCGGCTTTATGAATCGGAGACACCACTGCTACCTTCCACTGCTCGGGGAAAACCCCTGTCGAAATACTCAGATTACATATGTAAGTGAAAGGTTCTAAAATACTGGTTCTTATCACTTTGATTAGAGACGGTTTAATTTCGTCCAGCCCAGGTGCACTATCGTGTTTGAGGTTTCTTATAATAGTGTCCACCTCAGTCATATCTGTCGGTGTTATGAACATTGAATCCGCCGGTGATGTATTACAATCAATATTAGCTGCTAGTGCTTCTTCAGTACTTCTTAGACTCTGCAGTATCTGTTCAGACAAGGTTTTGCCTATTGTAGAGAAGTAGTTGTTGCAGTGTTTAACTGATTCTTTTGCAGAACTTTTGGCTTTAAGCAGTTCGGCCGAGTCATTTCTTTTCTGTCGCATGTCGCAAATATCTTTTATTGTTGTCCACAGTTTCCTTGTATTTTGACTGTTTTCTTCCAAGGCTTTACTTTCGTAATTTTTCTTCGCTTTCCGTATGATTCCTATAAAAAAGTTTCTGTATCTAGTGTACGAAAGTTTAAGGGTGTCATTATTAGGGTCTAGATTTACCTGTCGGTGCAAACTATCCCTGTGCCGCATACATCTCATCAATCCTGGAGTGATCCAAGGCTTTAAGTTGTATTTCGAGCGGCTACTTTTAATTAAATGTGTGTGTGAGTTTACTACTGAACTGACAATATTAGTAAAACATTCTAACGCCTCATTCACGTTACTCTTGCCGGTAACGGTGCACCAATCAGCCTTCTTAAGATCAGCAGAAACAGCATCAAAATTTGTCTTCGGGATAATCCTTTTCTTTCTATTTGGTTTTCCATTTGTTATTTTGAGCCCGGCCATAGCTAAATCATGGTCCGTTACCGCACATTTGGCAACCACCCCCACCAGTGAATCTTTACTTCTTATGTAAATGTGATCCAAACAGCTGTCTCGCCTAGTGGGTTTTGAAATGGCGGGAAGTAAGCCATGTTGTGCCATCAGAAACTGATACGCTACGTTATCAGAGTTTGGAGTCTCCGTCAGAATGTCTATATTCAGGTCTCCCAGTAGCATCAACCTGGAATTTTCTTTGAATTTGCACAAATGAGAGTCGAGAGATACCAAAAACTTATCCAAATTAACGGTGGAAGGGGATCTGTATATCCCAAGAATCTTTATAAAACTGTTTATGCTTACCAGTAGACAGTCTGCATCATCTATCTCTGGTTCTGATACCGACGCTGAGACTGAGTCTCTCACATAAATGATTACTCCGCTTGCCCGGTTTTTATGGCGAGTTGTGTGGAACACGTTGTAGCCTTCAATTTGTCTGATAACAGAACTCTCATGCAGCCAGCACTCGGTAAGTACAATAATATCGTATTCAATGTCTAATCGTTTCAGCGCTATCAGGAAACTGTCAAAGTTACACTGTGCACTTCTGATGTTAAGCGTAAGTATCTTGAAGTTGTAATCGCAGTTAAGGTATTCTTCACATGATTCGAGACTATCGACCAAGTGACAATCTATGCTAAGACTTTCATCAATGTTATCATATATTTCTAAGTTACCCATGGTAAAGAAAGCAATTTAATAAAGGATGGGGTATAATTAATATTGTCACTTATTATTTTATAAAACTGCAAAAAAATTGTGCAACATTTAATCAATGTTTTGCCTCTATCTTTAAAGCTGCGTGTGAGTATCAAATAAGAGTTGGTGCGAGTTTTAAGTGTTGTGTGTGGGTGAGTGAGTGTGATAGCGTTTGATGTAATAATACAGATTTCGTGCAAAAGAAACACAGTTATTGTACAAACAGTAAATCTTATCTTGCTACAGGAATAAAAGGGATATAAATTTCTGTTTATGCTCTTATTTATTGGAGTCCGAGGGTTATTTAAGAAGAACGCCGGGGTCTGGGTTTTGTCTTGGATTTATTAAACAAAAGAAACCATTACTGGTTAGTCGATTCATCAAAAATCGATTCTACTGCATTCTACATCTTTATGACCGGCTGCTGTGAACGGACAATTAACCATAGATAAATTAATGATACCAAATCTTTTATAAGTAAATGATAAGATTCTATTCTAGTTTTTTTTAATTAATGTAGAATTGGAATCGTATAATTTTTTGACAGTGGTCATGACACTTTCAAAAATCAAGGTTACGTTAATCATATCATGTGAAACGGAACGTCCTTTATAGAGAGTAAAACAATATCCATACTTTTAAACTCAAAATTAAATTCCCTATTCAAAAATCAAATCCGCGACGCGTAATGTCGTAAAAAATTATGAAACTAATTACTATAAAATTATGGTCTTGATGCGTGAGACTTTTTGGTAGGTACCACTTTTGGTCATTCTCCTTTAGCATAATGATCATTAACGCATACTGATATTAGGCATACATGCATTGCTATAATGTATACAAAAGACAAAGGATATTTATTTCAATTGGGCCACCAAGCGGCACTTTTGAATGTCACAATTTAAATTTACATGGAATAAAAGTTGATAATACCGTGCATTCGGAAAATAGCTTGTTATGGAGAAGAATGCACAAGAAACTCCATACTTACTCTTTAAAAAAAAAAGATGTTTACAATATTTAGGTACATAAGTACATACATTAATAAATTCACATATGTGAGGACAATGCACCCAGAATAGCACTACACACTATACTACGTAAAGGTATAAAGTATTAAAAGTACTCACACATGTACTGTGCAGTTATATAATAGGTACTAGAAAAACATTAACATCCGAAGCAGTTATGTTATGACCAATCCCAACTGACGGCGCCCGTTCACGAACATGATGCATGAATCGGCACCACCCAGCTCAACCATCATGAAGGGAACCGAATGATCCAACACACGCGCCACCATCAGAGAGACATTTTAGAGAGCATGACACACTCAACTGCCAGGGCACACACAAGTCAACGAACGACACATAGGTATAGCAAATGGTAGATTTACAGTTGGGTACATAGTACCCACACACGTGCTGTGCAGCTATCCCCCAACTTATAATATGCCTGAGTGCATAGTGTGCGTTTTATAAAAAAATTATATTTCGTCTCATTCAGTTCTAGAATGTGGGGAGGAATTTCATTGTAACATTTTGTACAGTACCCCATGAAAGATGAGGCCACTTTTGCCAGTCTGAAACCTGATTGAACTAATTGGTCCCTATTTCTAGTAATGTAATTATGTCTGTCTCCGTTTTTTACTAAAAAGATGTAAATTATTTCTCACGTACATGATGTTTTCATAAATATATTGACAATGGAACCGTCATGATGTTAATGTCCTTAAACAGTTCCCCTAGAGAATCGCGCCGGCGAAGATTGTTAATCGCTCTGATGGCTCGTTTTTGCAGAATAAAAATAAACTCAATGTCTGCAGCCCTTCCCCATAGTAAGATACCGTAAGACATTATACTATGAAAGTAACTAAAATAGACCAGCCTAGCGGTATCCACATCAGTAAATTGACGAATCTTTCTGACAGCATAAGCTGCCGAACTCAGCCGCCCCGCAAGTGATACTAAATGAGGACCCCATTGTAACCTTGAGTCTAGCGTGATCCCCAGGAAAACCGTTTTATCGACGAATTCGATCTTCTCCTTGTTTAATATAATGTCACAATCAGTACTATGTATATTGCCATACATACTGTTGGCTTAATAATAATGCTGTATAATCTTAAAAAGCATAATGTTATAAACGCATAATTATTTACACATAATTTTCTTTGGAATAAAACAAACATATTCGCGGCTCAAAGGTGGCTCAAGGGCCACCCCGCCGCACCGTAACCTAGTTAATTTGATTCCTTATATCAAATATATTTTATAAGACATTTTAAGCTTAGGTAAAACAATTTTTAATCGATTCAAATCGATATTAAAATTTAAGATATTTTGAAAATAGACATTCAAATATCTACATATTTGAATTATCGACGTTTTATGTACCCATAAAATTTTATGACGAATAAATATTATGCCTTTTATATTTTTGCAACTCCAAATTATGGCGAAACAAATAAGACCAAATGACAGTTATGCTAACCTTTGCATTATGCCAAAGTACTATTATGCTGATAAAAGTTATGCGAAAACGTTATGCCAAAAAAAAAGCCATGAGGGCGATTCCCCTCGAGAAGCATGGTAAGCAGTTGGTCGCAGCGTCATTTGAACACCTTTTGCAGTCGTTACGGGTAGTCAGAAGCCTGAAATCTGACACCAGTCTTGCGAAGTGGTACCGTATTAACCAGTTACTGGGTTGTGGAGCTCAGATATGCAGTCACTCCATGTAAAATATTGGTACTCAGCTGAGTAAAAGCTCATCGAAGCGTCAAATTCTTCACAATTAAAGCGAAGTTGCAGGAATTCGCCCACACGCTCAATTCCGATACAGGGAAGATTACCTTTCCGACTGACGAGTGACGACGTATTGGTTCTCGTAATAGGCGATAGGGGTCGCGCGAACGGGCGCGCTTCTATCATCGTTGATCGTGCTCAGACCCGCGAATTCCGTCGAATGCGCACGAATTCGCGCGTCTTTTTTATCTCAGAAGAAATACTTACATTATTTTGTGGAGATAAGAATGAATTTGCTATGTTAGGTTTGAGATTGACGCTTCGATGCGCTTAGACTCTGCGCTAGTATGAATTGTCCCTAAGACTGGAAGCCGACCCCAACATAGCTGAGAAAAGGCTTGGCGGAACAAGTGACCTTACAGTTATTTAAACAAGGAGATCAACACTCTAACGCCATCCTTTGTGGAAGAGAAATAAATATTTATGTTATGTTATGTTGTTAACAAAAGGGGTAGAAATATCGGATACTAGCTTCTGCCAGCGGCTACGACCGCGTAAAAAGTGTTTTATCATCCCAAGGATAAAAAGTAGCCTATCCGCTATTCCAGACTTTAATCTATTCATGTACCAAGTTTCATCCAGATTCGTCTAGCCGTTTGAGCGTTAGGAACTTATAAACATACAAACACACACACACACACACACACACACACACACACGCTCACAAACTTTGCCCTTTATAATATTAGTGTGATTATATTTAAGAAGTAAGAAGATATTTGTTTTACCTGCATTTAGGAAGCCCCTCATCATTAACGCTGCAGGTACCTTCCAGACAGTAGTTGTCACACACAGAGACATCGCTCCGCGGGGTGGTAGCAGGAGCTTCAGCTGGTGAACAGAAATATAAATCCAAATTAGGTTACAATGGCACAGGCGTTCCACAGGGCAGTATTTTGGGGCCCCCACTCTTTTTGCTATATATCAATGACCTGACAAAAGTAACTGACCATCCCTGCATACTCTTTGCAGATGATGTCTCCGTAATTATCCCTAAAACTAAAGAAAACTATAATGAAGAAATAAATAGTACCGTAGACAAAATAATAACTTGGATGGAAAAGAATAACCTTAAACCTAACATAGATAAAACCAAATATGTACAATTTCAAAACAAAAACTGGACTAAAATGGATTTAAACATAACTTATAAAGGTAAACAAATACAACAATCAGATAGTATTACTTTTCTTGGGATAGTTCTAGATGAGAGGTGTTCTTGGATTAACCATATTGATATGATATGTGGAAAACTCAGTAAGTTTGCTTATGCTCTATGGCGTTTATCTAATCTTACAAGTAGACAAGCCACATTGCAGGCTTATCATGCATATGTTGGTTCAATACTGCGCTATGGTATACTGGTATGGGGGAACTCGGTGCATCTCGGAAGAGCTTTCATCGCACAAAAGCGGTGTATACGTGCGATTTGTAATGTAGACCCACTCACATCCTGTAAACCGCTGTTTAGAAAACTTAGACTACTTACATTAACTGGTATTTATATTGAGGAAGTATGTAAATTTACCAAATCTCACCCTGAAATGTTTGAAAAATTGGGAGATAAATGTAACTTTAAAACCAGATATCCTAATAGATTAATAAATCCTACAAGAATAAAAACGGAACTATATAGGCGAAGTTGTTATCCTATGTGTATTCAGATCTATAACAAGATTCCTAACCAAATTAAAGAACTTCCAATGGTCCGCTTCAAAAGGGCTTTACGCAGGTGGTTAATTGAGCATCCCTTCTATAATATAAAAGAATTTCTTGATTATAAATTAAATTAATGTTCGAATTCTACCTATACCAAAAATTTGCATGTCATTATGTTATGATTGAATATGTTAAGCTACTAATACTACCATTGTAAGAACTTTTGTAACCATATTTATCTGCAAATAAATCTTTGACTTTGACTTTGACTTTGACTTTCAGTGATTGGTAACAGACTCGACAGAGCATCGCAATCGTTAATTCCCTTGATTTGGTCATCTATTTTATAGTTTGTGGCTAAACCGAGTATCCTGTCAGAGAACTTTATTATCTCTTTGATGTATATACCATCACTTGGGTTCTTTAGATATTGCCAAACAGAGTTGTAACTACTGTTACTGTTTAACCAGTAGATGTAATCTTTTGAGACGGTCATCTCTTTTGGTTCAGTTTTTATATATTTTTTAAGATCCTGAACGTTACGTCCGTCCAGATCAGCAGAATATAAGTAGTAATAATAACCACCATCTATATAGTACATTTTTTGTGTTTGTGTATTGATATACAAGTTAAAAATGTTGAATGCAAAGCCATCATAAGGATAGTACACGGCCTCTCTGCCATAATCACTAAGACGAATTCTCTCCATACTGTTTCCGTTGGACCAGTAAATGTACCTGTAAGTTAAATACCACTTTTAAATATTACGAAATAGACAGTGTTCGTGATTTTTTATTTATTTAATCGTTTATCCTCGTACTGCAATGCCTTGCAACAATTACACCAATGGAGCAGAAACTTATAGTAACTAGTGTTTCTGTGAGCTGTAGACCTCGCGAGTCTGTCTTTTTATTTTTGCCGATTCAGTTCGATCAAACAATTGACAAAAAAATCCTTTCATTTTCGAAATAAGCTTACGAAATTGGATTCTTTAGTTTCGAAATTTCGTAACTGTGGAGCTAAATGTAATGGAAAGTCAGAATAATACTTAAACTAAACTCAAGCTCAGCAAAATATACCTTGATACCGTAGACCTTGTCAAAGTATTCCCCTCACTGGCCACCCAAAGGGTAAAATCGGGACCCTATTACTAAGACTTCGCGGTCCGTCTGTATGTCTGTCTGTCTGTCTGTCACCAGGCTGTATATCATGAACTGTGATAGCTAGACCGTTGAAATTTTCACAGATGATGTATTTCTGTTGCCGCTATAACAACAAATACTAAAAACAGAACAAAATTAATATTTAATGGGGCTCCCATACAACAAATGTGATTTTTGTGCCTTTTTTTACGAAAATGGTATATAAGGAACCCTTCGTGCGAGAGTCGGACTCGCACTTGGCCGGTTATTATTTATTTAACACCATGGTTAGCCATTTTTTATTGTAATGTTAGCACACATGGCCGCTTTAGATTCGTATTCAGACTCATTTTCAGATGATCCTCTTTTGGTTTCAATAATAAATTTCATAATTGTATAAAAAATTAAGATAATAGTTATTTACATTAAATCCAGTTTCGAAATTTCGAATTTAGGGGTGTCAATTTCGAAATTAATAAACATGCAAATATGGTTCGAAATTTCGAAATTTCGGATTGCATGCCCTAGTGGCGCCCCAAGTTCGCCTCGTGCGCCAATATCGAGAGTCAAACCTCAGAGTGACGTCAGCGCACCAGGTGCACAGACAAGTTGACTATGTGTAGTTCTTAGTTTAAAATGATATCCACTTCATAAGTGATCAAGTTGTGATCGAATTTTTAGGGTTCCGTACCCAAAGGGTAAAAACGGGACCCTATTACTAAGACTCCGCGGTCCGTCTGATTGTCTGTCTGTCACCAGGCTGTATCTCATGAACCGTGATAGCTAGACAGTTGAAATTTTCACAGATGATGTATTTCTGTTGCCGCTATAACAACAAATACTAAAAACAGAATAAAATTAATATTTATGGGGGGCTCCCATACAACAAACGTGTGTTTTTTTTTGCCGTTTTTGCGATAATGTTACGGAACCCTTCGTGCACGAGTCCGACTCGCACTTGGCCGGTTTTTTTAATAAATCACCACTGGGAACGTACCCTCTACAGCTGTCGACGGCAATATCTCTAGGTGTCTGATCATTCATCTCGATTAAATCGTGAACATTGGTATTAAGTCCGGGTTTTAATGAAATCCAATTAATGCTTTTTTTATTGGTATCAGTGAAGAAAAAATTTTCCGTTGCTGGATCGTAGGCGATGCTACGAATATTACGATCGAAACTCTTCAGGAAACATTTGTTTTCTTTGGATGTTAAGTAGTATCCACATATGGCTTGATTGTCGCTCTGTTTGTCGACGTACAACATTCTGTTGTGAACTTCATCGTACGTTATTGCAGTGACGTTTTGGGACTCAAAATGCACAGTATCAGTTTTGTTGCCGTCGCTAGTGTAGAATATAAGTTGATCTCCTAAGCTTACGGCGAAGTCTGCAACAAAAGAAAAGCGTTTTACTAAGGGTCCTATGTCCTAGGAGGACCGAGTAATCCACTGGATGCGAGACGCGGAGACCGGTCAATGTGTTGACACTTGGGGGAGGTCTTTATTCAGAATTAGACGTCTTTCGGCTGAAGTTAAGATGATGATGAAGGGCGCAGTCTCATTGAGAGCGGCAGATACTATAGTTACCCGTTCTTCTAAACAAGTGAGATAAACTATTATATTGTGTAGTGCATATGCTTGTATATTATGATGATATGCTGTCAATCGCGTACTGAAACTGTTCTCTGATATGGGTTTATCTTTTGGATTAACTCAGCTATTATATAAATTGCAGTTAAAGCAAAAAAGGGATGACTTTGAGCCCTTTTTAAGTTAAAACTAACTTTGTTGTGAGCCCTTTTTCCTACAAAATAAATTAATTTTAACATTGGTACCTTTCAGATTCTGGAAAAAGGAATGTTTCTTAGATATAATAATCACTTATTTTCGCAAATGGCTGATTTTGCTAGTAGCAGTTATTTTTTACTGACTTCCCAAAAAGGACGAGGTTCTCAAATCGGATGTTTATAAAATATATATGTGTCGGAGATGGTTATCAATGAAGTTTGCGGGTAGTCAACATAATTTGTAATAACTTGTTTTCTAATTTCTAATTTAAGTGATTTTACTATCAATTATTGCCTAATAAATCAAATCATAATTTATTGAGTACTCAGTGTACGCACAGATTGATTTTTGGCAACTTATTTTGATAATAGTAATCGATGGTAAAGTTCAAAACAATTGTTGACATGTTAATTTGATTATTCTTTGTGTTATCACCATTATTTGCTTACGACAATTATTCTTGTATTACTTGATAATTTTAGAATCTAAGTCTTATTAGATTTAGCTCATTTTAGTGTTTTGTATCAAGTTAACATGTGATGTACTTCCGTACGTCATCGGACAGAGTTGTTGTGGAGGGATAGCAAGGTATTTGCATCGGTATGCAAGTTAGTCTGTCTTCGGATTAGACTCAAAAAAGAGCTCCCCTGCTCCCGACGAAACTGTTGGTTTATTTGGTACAGCACTGCTGTATATTTACATAGCTGTATTGGCTTGCTGATGGCGAACGATACACTTTGTATTTGGGTGGCTTAGGCTGCTGTACGAACTGTAACCTTAAGGGTTTGTTCGATTACCTGTATTGTTGTTACCGTACCTTTTTAACCTACTTTATCTTGTTACTTTTATTGTCTTATTATATTGAAACTAGTACTGTAATTAAAAATCTTGTTATTTTTTGTAGTCTTGTTTATCCCACTGGAATGGGAACGCCAGAATCCTGACCATATAACCCACTCGGCCTCCCCTGATCCTACATATGTATATATATTTATGTATATTTATTTTATATTTGTTCGGGCATAACTCCGTCATGAATAAACGGATTTGCAAAATATTTTCTTTAGTTCGAAAGAAGTTTATTCCGAAATGGTCCTTTTTAAATTTGGTAAAGATTTGATGAATTACTTCGGCGATAAACAACCGAACTCTTCAATAAATGACGGTAAATCTCCCGGGATTGCTGCAATCGCATGTCTATTTATTGTTTACATAACATAACATCACGCCAGTACGCTCTAAACGGGTACGCAGATGTGTAAAGTACACCCTGGTACACTCTTATTCCACCGTTTATGATCAAGTTACATGTTATTCGGGTAACCTATTCTGGCATCACTGTGGGCATTATAGGCACAATATTATATTATTATTTTATTATATTAGTAAGCTATAGAACTTGTCCAATAAGTACAAAAAACGAAGAACGAACGAACGAAAACGGGAACACCGACTTCCGAAATTGAAGTTATTTTTCACATTTTAGTGTTTTTATTTGGAAGTCGGTTGTATTTTTTTGTAAGAAAGTTTTTAATTGTCATCAAATTTTGTAATGTTATTATTCTGAGTTCTACATATTTAATTTATTTAAAGAGGTTTATCTGTAAAGATGCACTGCTCGAGTCAAAGCTCTAGAGCCTTGGACATCAATGCCGAGTTGCCAGCCTGACGGTTCACTATCGGTTACATTTCAGGGAGTGTGCGATGGAAATGCTCAATTAGATTCCGCCTAGCCCTTTGCATTATTGGACTACAAGACGTACGGTAATGCGCCATCGGTACATGGTACACATCCCACTAATACGCATAAAGCGTTATGAAAATATTATACTTTCATTGTGCGTACATCTAAAGAGTGCAATTCCCTGCTGTCTTTGTTTCCTAATAGCTACAGCCTATAAGTGGTCTTTAAGTCAAGTATGAGCAGGTTACTTTTAGGCAAGCATGCTACACCGTAGACCACATCATCGGTCACCATCAGGCGGGATAGTGGACAAACGCAAGCTTATCTTAATATAAAATAAAATGAATACGATTTCAACTATTCCACGGCTGACCCATTAATACCAAGTTTACATAATTTATCGATAAGAATGGATTGATTTACGAAATCGAAGGCTTTACTTAAGTCTATTAAAAAAATACAAGAAAATACAACCGACTTCCAAACAAAAACACTACAAAGTGCCCAAAGTGTCAAAGTGTGAAAGTGCTGTAAGACCTTGCTTTTTGCCAAATTTCATGATTCTAGGTCAACGGGAAGTACCCTATAGGTTTTCGACCAAACCTATAGGGTACTTCCGGTTGACCTAGATGTGACAATTTTGGTTAAAAGCAAGGTCTTACAGCACAAGTAAAGGGAAAATGCCGAAAGATCAATTTTAACTCACAAAAATTGACCGTAATCTTAGTTTTCGCGAAAATCTAAATTTGCCCATATCTTTTTATCGTGTTGACTCAGGACCTTCATTTTTATACACCTAGTGAAGACTATAGTCCTCATTATCTGGTTTAAATTTAAACTTGCTAGATCCATCCTTTCCTGAGAAAATCGGTGGTGACAAGAGAGCGATCTTATAAGGGTTCCTTTTTTACCTTTTGAGATACGGAACCCGGCAAAAGAATAATCAAAATCGGTTCCCCTAGTAAACAGTTCTGAGATGACAAAATACAGTCGAATTGAGTACCTCCTCCTTTTTGAAATCGGTTAAAAAAGTGCTGAGGTAACACTTTTGGAGTTAATGTTATTTATTCATGTCATAATTGCAAATTTATGGGCAGCGAAAACTGGGTTCCATTGAAATTCATATCTAGCAATCGTATAAATTATTTTTAAAACAAGAAAAAGTGGCAACATGATTTGTTTTAATAAAAATAATAACAATAAATTGTAACTTCTCTTAAATCAGATATTCTCTTTTTCTTCTAGAAACAGTTGGTAATCCTAATACCAAACAATGCTTCGTAATAAGGAACCAGTTAAAATAACTCAAGCTAATAACTCTTACTAAAACCAAAATCGGCGAATGCTAGACTTACCCCAAGAATGCGCCGCTCCAACGTACCACGTCACCAACACCAGAACGAACTGTGCTCTACACATATTATTGTTCTTCAGATGTCCAAGTTATTTAATCAAATGTAGATGGTGTGACCACTGCTGGTGATCACTCCTGGAATATTAATACAAAGAACTGGCTTTTTGCGACATATATAGGTACATGTCTTTTAGGCATTGGTCGGTGATAAGAAAGACTCTCTGATAAGCAACACTTCTCCTTATTACAGATAGGTAGGTGACCGGGAGGGGTCACGTAAACAATGTGTCACGTTACGATTCTGCCGGAACTTGTGAAATAAAGATTGTTGATATATATTAGGGAAGTTTCTGGGTAGAAAGATCATAATTCTATTTAGTCCGTCAGTGAGATTATCAAATAATATTGAACACGTATTTTTTGCTTTCATCATCATCATATCAGCCGAAAGACGTCCACTGCTGGACATAGGCCTCCCCCAAGTGTCGCTACATTGACCGGTCCCGTGCGTCCCGCATTCAGCGAATCCCCACAACCTTCATCAGGTCATCGGTCCACCTGGTGGGAGGCCTTCCAACGCATCGTCTTCCGGTTCGCGGTCGCCACTCCAGAACTTTTCTGCCCCATCGGCCATCCGTTCTGCGTGCAATGTGCCCTGCCCACTGCCACTTAAGTTGGCAATTCTTCGGGCTTTGTCGGTAACCCTGGTTCTCTTGCGGATCTCTACATTTCTGATTCGATCATGCAAAGATACTCCGAGCATAGCCCTCTCCATTGCCCTTTTTTGCTTTACCATATCGAAAAAAAAAAAAGTAAGTTAAAGCGCATCAAAGTTGGCGGCGTGACGTCACACGATTTTTCAACGAATTATATCGTCATCACTTTAAGTTTACGGGACACAAAAAAAAAAACGTGTCCAATATTTTTTATTTATCTACCTGACGGACATAAAACAAATTTTCAGTAAACTGCCGTTTTTGTTTAATTGTTGTACCCTTGTTGTTTTTTAGGGATACGTCTGTTAATGCGGTGATTCCAGCCTTCGAGGGCATCTGTTGTTCTGTGTCTTTGGTTTGCACAGCCCAAAACAGATCGAAGTAATTTTTGTTACCACTGATTTTCGTAATAGCAGAATATGACATTTTGCAAAATTCCATTACGTCATTTTGCGAATTTGGCATTGAGCGCCGAATCCATTTCGGAGTATCGCTGTGTCAACAGGTTATCTCTGTAAAGACGAAAGTGAACGAATGATAAACAGTGTGACCTATGCCCTGTATAATATAAATCGGTTTATTGTTCGTGTTTTCATTACCATTTGTTATAAGTTGATGTCGTTACAATTATTTATTATTAACTAATCATTCCAAGGATACATATTTCCGGGGTAAAAGTATTCTATGTCCTTCCCCAGGATATTAAATCTATCTCCTTGCCAAAGGCGAATGGCAGGCTTGTATGGGCATTTCGTACCGCTAAAAAAATTTCGTGTTTGGGGATATTTTTTGTTTTAATTGGTAGTTTATATGATAGATAATCCCTTTTTAAATTCTTAGATTTTTAGAACTTGGGACGTTTAAGTTATAACCAGTTTTATTTTTTAAGGTACTCCACACGTAGCCACCACGACACAAACACAAAGCACAATCTATTAGCTTCCAGCCTACCATTATGTTATTTTTAAGATAGATATTTAAAATTGATAATTTGTAGATAACCCTGTAACTTTCATTTATTTTAAATTAATTTTCTTGAAATTGTGAGTACCACCTAGTTAATTGTAAAAACAAACTTCGGAAGAGCGAAGTGTCCTAACACAGACAATCATTTGCCTAAAGGTACACTTCAAACACTAATGTATCTATTTCTCACTGTTAAAGCAAATAAATTATTATTATTGGTAATTATTATTATTGGTATTGGTATTTTTTAAGGTTATGTACTGGTGTACCAATGTTACATAAATGTTACATAATGTGTAAAGTAAATGTTCTAAATTGTTTTTTGCTATCTTTGTAGTGTTATCCTTACCATTAAGTAGGTAGATTGAGATGAGGATTGTACCTACTCAGGGCATTATAAGATACCTATGTCCAGCAGCGGATTGCAACAGTTTGATAATGATGAGTTTGATTATTATATTTAGTGTTATTTGTATTTTTAAATAATCAATTATCACTTCAATATTTGTGTTATTTTACACAAAGCAACTTCTAAAACATAACTGCGTTTAATGTACGATTTAAGAACGTTTATTTATTAAAATCTTTTCACTGATATCATTAATTAATCCGAAGTTCTAAAAATAGTTAACTTGCATAAAAATAAATGGCTTAGTTGAATATAATAAGTAATTGTGGTACAAATTCTATATCTGAACAACAAAAAAAGTATGCGGTACGAAATCTGCCATTTACCTTTCTAGACGAACTGTTTAATCGTGAAAAGTTAACAGACAGACAGAGTTACTTTAGCATGTATAATATTAGTATGGTGTAAACTAGAAGACATGCTGCGCGGACCATCTTTCAAACAATATAATGATCATAAGTTTTTAGGAGAAACGCTACTCGTCACATTAAATTGATAATTCAATGATATAAAAAACGTGTTAACAAAAAAACTTTTTTACAAAAAAATACTACCGACTTCCAAATAACAAAACAACAAAGTGAAAAATAACTTTATTTTTGGAAGTCGGTGTCATTGGGGTTGGTTAGGTACCAATTTTTGCGTTATGGACACCGACTTCCAAAAATAAAGTTATTTTTCACTTTGTTGTTTTGTTATTTGGAAGTCGGTAGTATTTTTTTGTAAATAAGTTTTATTAACTTTTTAGTTGTACCTACCTAATAGGCAAGTAGTTACGTAAGGAACCTATAATGCCAATATAGAGTACCCGAATATCATGAAACTAAAGATAACCAGTGAAATGAGAGTGTACCAAGGTGAACTGTACACATCTGCGTACCCCTTTAGAGCGTACTGGCGTGATGTTATGTTATGAAATGGTATAAACAATAAACAGACATGCGGTTGCAGAAATCCCGAATGATTTGCCGTCATTTATTGAAGAGTTCTGTTGTATATCACCAAAGTTCTTCATCAGATCTTGATGAAAATTAAAATAGGACCAATTTTGGAACAAACTTTTTGAAACAAAAAAATAATTTTTAAAATCGGTCCACAAATGACGGAGATATCGGTGAACATAGATAAAAAAAACATACATGAAGTCAAACATAGAACCTCCTTTTTGGTAAGTCGGTTAAAAAAATACAACTCACTTCCAAATAAAACACTACAAAGTGAAAAATTACAACACCACCAACCACCACTAATCTATTCTGGCAACACTGTGGGCTTAATACCAAAGTAGATTACCCGAATAACATGTAACTTGAACTTAACCGGTGGCATGAGAGTGTATAATGGTGAACTTTATACATCTGCGTTCCCGTTTAGAGCGAGATATGTGTGGGGTAACTCTCCAATGATTAAGTTCTTTTAGGCTACGAAATATATTAAAATTTCACTTAAAATTATAAAATGAATTTCGTATTATTTAGGTTTAATCAATTAAGTGTCCGTTCCCACCGAAGTTAGGTAAAGAAAGACGATGACGTGGGAAGAGCGCTGTCGTAATGCGATCGGTCACTTTGTCGGTACGATGTGCTGAGCTTGCAGGTTGGCCTCGTACACCTCCCCTGCCAAATGAGCAACTATTTGGTGACCTTGACGTCAAAAGTTGCAGCTCGTTTTAACCGACTTCAAAAAAAGGAGGAGGTTCTCAATTCGACGGAATCTTTTTTTTAATGTATTTTCCCCGATTACTCAAAGTCGCCTGGACCGATTTTGAAAATTCTTCTTTGGTTTGAAAGGGTATTTTTCTTAGGTGGGCAGATGATCATCAGTCCAGGATCTGATGATGGCATCCTAGAGAAATCGAGGGAACTTCTCAAATATTTTAGGCATATATATAGCGATTTTTTATTTTTATCAACAATACAATCATTTGCACTCAGAAAGTATCATTTGGCGAAGTGGAACTGATGAAGAAGACTACTGATACCCACTGGAAGTCCTTAATCAAAAATCAAAAATCATTTTTTTTATTTCATATAGGCCTACATGGGCACTTATAAAACGTCGACAAAAGGTGCACGGTTCGGGTTGGTCGTTTCCTATGGAGAAGAACCGGCAAGAAACTCCATGGTTACTCTTTTAAAAAATGGTTTGGTTTTACAATATTTCCTTGTACTTAGATATGTGGGGACAACGTAGGCCCGACAATAAGTAGTAAGAAAAAATAAAAAAAGATTACATATTATTTAACCAAAAGAAAATAAAACGAGTTAACAAATGTTAACAAGCATCTAGAAGGCCTACAATGTTCACACATTTACAAAACAATCGGTAAAGGAATCTATACAAAAGTAAAATATTTTTTTTTACTAAATCTAACATCTGGCACAAATATTTTTATCAGTGCTGTAACTATTCTTAACAAAGGGCTATGAAGATGATTGAAAACCATTGTAAAAAGAATAATCAAAAGAAGGAATAGTTTCTAATATAAGTGTGAAAAACTTTATCGGAAGTCAAAGATTTTTCGTAATATAAACTATATAAGATATCTCGGCTTTTTCTTATGCCCACAGTGGCCCATTCACTAAATTTTGATTTGGAATTGTTGACTATAACTGTTTTTACAGGACACGTTTTATTGAATTCATGGCAAATTGAAAAGAAAACAACGTGCCGTAATTTATATTGGGGTCTTTTGAATCAAAACTGGCGTTACAAAGGTTACTAAAAATGTTATTATTAAAAGAATTTAATTTATTTTTAGTAAGCGTCTTTATCGAATTGATTTAACTAGGTTTAATTTTATATCCGACTCAAAAGATACTAGTTGACCAGTATGGTCTGACCTAACGCCACTAATTACAAACGAATCTTTTACTTTACAATTAGTGAATATATTATCTATGCACGAAGCTGAAGTTGCTGTTATTCTTGTTGGTTCATTAAATAAATATTTTAAGTTGAATGATTTGAACAATGAAATGAGCTTACATTTTTCAGGTGAATTGACTAACAGATCTTTATATAAATCACTAAATAGAGACTAACAGATCTATATTTAAATCACCACAAACAAAGACTAATTTATTATCTCTGAAAGGTTTACATAATAATTCTTCCATTGAAATTAAAAACAATGACAAGTTTGATGCTGGTGGTCTGTAAACACACAAGATAGTATGCCCCTCGACCTCTAAGACAAATCTAAGCTTTCTCATCGACACTGGTGCAAACATATCGGTCATTCCTAGAAAGCGCTGCGAAATCCTGTGTCCTTCGGTGAAAAAACATTAGACCTAGATTTCAACCTGAGACGACCATTCAGATGGAAGTTCGTCGTAGCAGCAGTCAGCAAGCCCATCATCGGAGCTGATTTTTTGGAGGCATGTGGACAGGGTGTTAAGTCCCACAAACCTCCATAGAAAAGGGAGAAGCGATCACAAATTTTCCACTACCCACCCCCATTGAACAATTATGAAGATTTCTTGGCACCGTCAACTTCTACAGAGATTGCATTCCAAAGGCAGCCAAAATACAAGCACCTCACAATGCATATTTACACAATAGCAAGAAACGAGACAAAACAAAATTGAATGGAACGACGAAGCCAAGAAGTCATTTGAGTTATGTAAAGCTGGCTTACAAAACGCAGCAATACTAGCTCACCCCTCACATAACGCACCGATTGCATTGATGACTGACGCCTCCGACAATTGCGCCGGTGCTGTACTGCAACAATATGTACACAACAAATGGCAGGCAAGTCAAATATAGCACATTCGACAGAGAATTGTTAGCTATTTACATGGCCGTGAAGCATTTTAGAAAAATGTTCCAAGGAAGACATCTTATAATATTCACCAACCACGAGCCGCTTACCTACGCGATAAATAAAACATCGACAGACAGCGAGACACCACGCCGAGCCAGACAACTCATGTACATATGCGAATTTACAAACGACATACGTCATATAAGCGAGCAAGATAACATAGTCGCGGATTCATTATCACGAATCAACACAGAAACCATCACCTGTCCTACAACGATCGACTACAAGCAACTAGCTAATAAAGAGATAGCACGTTTCATAACTTAATGAAGCAAAGCAACTTGCAATTGAAGCGCATAGTCCTACCAAACACAAATTGCAAAATACTATGCGACACATCCACACAACATATTCGCCCGTACCTACCAGAAACATTTCGCTGAGCAGCGTACGACAGTGTACATAACCTCAGCACGGTAAAGATATCTACAGTATTCTTTCTTCATACAATCGGTCGGAACGCGAGTCATGACTAGGTGACTCGAGCTCAGCCCACACTCGATATACTTCCAGTCGCGGACGCGCCGCTGGGACGAACGAACGGTGTGATGGTTTTGTAAGCAGTAAGCGTGCGATTTGTGAATATTTTATTCAAATACGTTTGTACGTATTTGAATAAAATATTCACAAATCGCATGCTCTCTGACATATTAATATTAAGTACTTGTGTACTTAATATTAATATGTCAGAGAGCAATTATTGCCTATATTGTGCTGTTTTTGGTTGCTTGAATTCTTCTATAACGCACCCAGAGATAACATTTTTTTAATTACCAGGAACCTCCGAAAGGCAAGACAATAAAAAAATATATAATAATACGTAATTTGTTTCTTTTTTAATAGGTAGGTATTCGCTTTTTCCACCGACTAAAATACCTTTTTTTTTATTATTATCGATAGGCTCGCGTTTGACCACTACCTCGCCTGATGGTAAGCGATGATGTGGCCTACGGTGAAGTACGCTTGGCTAGAGGAAACCTATTCACTCTTGACTTTAAGACCCCAAGGTTGTAGCTATCATTAAACAAAGACTCCGGTGGGGAATTCCACTCCTTAGCTGTGCGCACAATGAAAGTATTAGCAAAACGCTTTGTGTGTATGGGTGGGATGTCCACCATGAACCGATGGCGCATGGCCGTACGTCTTGAAGTCCGATGATGGAAAGGGCTAGGCGGAATCAAATTGTGCAGTTCCGTCGCACACTCCCCGGAATGTAACCGATAAAAAACCGACAGGCTGGCCACTCGGCGTTGATGTTCGAGGCTCTGGAGCTTTGACGCGACCAGTGCATCGTTGCCAATAAGCCTCGTGGCCCGTCTGTCAATCGACTCAAGTGCATTAAGCTGATATTTGGCAGATCCGTCCCAGAGGTGAGAGCAGTACAACATGCACGACCAAACTTGCGCTTTACACAAGTTGAGCAGCTGTTCAGGTGTGAACTACCGTCTCACCTTTGCAAGAATCCCCAACTTTTTTGCAGCCAACTGAGCTTTCGCCTCAATGAATGGACCAAAATTGAGGGTCAATATCAACGTCAACGTATACCTGTTTTTCTTTTTTTTTTTTGCGTGGAGAAATGCTCATGCATACTGCATTACTACTGCCGTGACCCCGTGTATGGTACCCTTGGTCCCCCTGTGACGGGTCAAGGTCAATGGCCCCGCCACCTACCATTTTGCGGCCGCAGAGGATAGGGAGAGCGGCTAACGCTATACCGACACTCCTCTTCCCCTGCGGCCCCACCGCGTCCGCCATCTGACGGTGGCGACCCCGTCTAGGCCGTGGAAGGTAGGAAGAGAGGCGCACCGCAGTACCGGCACTCCTCTCCCGCCAGCCTCCAACCCTCAGCCGCGATATCGTATGGGACCTGGGACGCTCCATAAGACATCGCGGCCCGCCTCAGTTGCGATGTCGCCTGTTACAAAGCGGCACCGCAACCTACTAGTTGGCCGCTACGTCGTCGGCTTAATCGGCAAAAGCCCTGACGAGCGGCCCCTCCTCGGGTTCCTGTTTGCTTCACCGTGGGTGACCAAGCCTCGGTTACTGAGCCTCCCCGCCTTGACAATGCGGGAACCCACCGGGGGGGAACGTCAACGTATACCTGGATTAATAAATCTAAATAAGTGGATAGGGTGATAAAGTCACACACGAGTCACCTACCTACGCTCGGGCACAGGCTCGGTTTAAAAAACTAGTAGCACAGTACTAGTAGGTAGTTTCCTAGGCTAGGCTATCTACTTACTTATGTACTTAGCTAATTACATATATTATTTAATTAGACAAAACATCATTATGAAATGATTACTTTTGGGATTAATAAATGGTAGATAGTAAGATTTAAAATAAGTTTAATAAAATATTATATTTACCTCAGATTAGAGAAAAGAATCTGAGATATTTACAATCACAAAATTATAAAGAATCAAAATAAAAAACCAAAATCAAAATTTATTTATTCAATTAGGCCATTAAGCGGCACTTTCGAACGTCAACTAATAATAATTGATTCTACCGTCCATTCGGAAATGTAGCTTGTTGTGGAGAAGAATGGACAAGAAACTCCACACTTACCCTTTTAAAAAAAAATGTGTTTTACAAGTATTTGGTTACATTATCTCGTTGAAAAAAATATACATATATGTAAAAACGATGTAAAAAAAATAAAAGTAACGCACTTAAAAGCTTCTACAGTAAAACAAACAATTAAAAATACAATAATAAGGTAATTAAAAACAGGCGGAGGCAGTTAAGTTATGACCAATCCCAACTGATGGCGCCCGTTCACGAACATGACATATGGATCGGCACCACTCAGCTCAACCATCATGAAGGGAACCGAATGATCAAACACACGTGCCACCATCAGAGAGACATTAGAGAGAGCATGACACACTATCAACTGCCAGGGCACACTGAAGTCAACGAACGACACAAAGGTACAGCGAATGGTAGATTTACAGCTGGTACATAGTACTCACATAAGTGCTGTGCAGTTATAAAATACAAAAATAAATTGAGTTTATACAACACAAATACATTCATACAGTCTTCAGCAGGTCCAACAATACTTCAGAACTTTTCTGCGTATAACTTGTTATTGTACCCTAGTGACTGTGGAGCTGGACTAGCGTTGAGCCAAGCATTTTTATCAGCGATGTAATCCCCCAAACTATAATATGCTTGCCTGCATAGTGTTCGTTTTATAAAAGTTTTGAATTTCGCCTCAGTTCTAGAATGTGAGGCGGTATTTTATTGTAACATTTTATACAGTACCCCATAAAAGATGACGCTACTTTAGCCAGCCTGAAACCTGGTTGAATTAATTGGTCCCTATTTCTAGTAACATAACTATGTCTATCGCTGTTTTTACTAAAAAGATGTAAATTCTTTCTCACGTACATGATGTTTTCGTAAATATATTGACAAGGTACTGTCATGATGTTAATGTCCTTAAACAGTTCCCTTAGAGAATCGCGCCGGCGAAGATTGTATATCGCTCTGATGGCTCGTTTTTGCAGAATAAAAATTGACTGAATGTCTGCAGTCCTTGCCCATAGTAATATACCGTAAGACATTATGCTATGAAAGTAACTAAAATAGACCAGCCTCGCGGTATCTACATCAGTAAAATGACGAATTTTTTTAACAGCATAAGCTGCCGAACTTAACCGCCCCGCAAGTGATATTATATGAGGACCCCATTGTTACCTTGAGTCTAGCGTGATCCCCAGGAAAACCGTTTTGTCGACGAATTCTAGCTTCTCGTTGTTTAATATAATGTCACAAACATAACTTTTGACATTCGGCAAGGCAAATTTTACACACTTTGTTTTTTTAAAATTATGAACCAATTCAGAACTTGCTGCAATGCATTATTTACGGTGACAACGTTACTCGTACGTCTATTTATCTTAAAAATCAAAGAAGTGTCATCAGCAAATAACACCATGTTTAGTTTGTTTTTCAATAGATGGGGTAAATCGTTAATGTATACTAAAAAATAAGAAAGGATCTACAATTGAGCCTTGGGGTACCCCCATTTTCACGTTCGACCCCGACGAATTGACACCGTTTATTTGGACTAATTGCTGTCTATCATTCAAATAGGAATTTACTAAACTTAATGCTAAAAGGCCTAGCCCGTAATGCTCAAGTTTCAAAAGCAATGTTTCATGATCAACGCAATCAAACGCCTTCGACAGGTCGCAGAAAAAACCTATGGCATCTTGTCCCTCCTCCCACGCATCAAAACTGTGTTTTAATAAGGTGACACCAGCGTCGGTTGTACAACGTCCTTTGGTGAAACCATACTGTTTCTCGTGTAGGATTTTATTCGTATTAAAATGAATGAGCATTTGATTTAGCATTATCTTTTCAAATACTTTGCTGAAAACCGGCAGCACGGACACTGGCCTATAATTTTATTATTTGTGTCTTTACTGTCCCCGGATTTAAAAAGTGGTATAACCTTGCTATGTTTCATTAGATCCGGAAAGACTCCTTGATCTACACACAAATTAAAAATTAAATCTAAATACGGCGCTATAGTCTGAATAATGGAGGTACACACTTTGATGGACATTCCCCATAGATCTTCGGTCAGTTTTACCTTTATTTGCTAAAAAGCCTTTAATACTGTTATTGGGTTTATATGTGAAAAGTGAAATTCAGTCGGGCAGGCTGAAACGTTATCGTGTAATAAACCAGAAGCGAGTGACGGCGAAGAATTTAAGGGTTCAGTAGTTTTGAGAGACTAGTAGTGCAAACTATTCGTTAAGTCTACGCATAGTATATATAGCATAGTCTTAGCATATACAAGCGGCGTGAGCATTGGTGGCCTAGTGGTTACGACCCCGACCCGGTTAGGTCGTGGGTTCGAAACCGAGCAGGTGCTTAATTTTTAACCGACTTTCCAAAACGGAGGAGGTTCTATTTTCAATATCTTTTTTTGGGTATTTTCATCGAATTACCGTCAATTGTGGACAGATTTTGATAATTATTTTTTGTTTGAAAGATTATATTCCGAAATTGGTCTTATATTAATTTGGTGTAGATCTGATGAAGAACTTCGGAGATATACAACAGAACTCTTCAATAAATAGCGGCGAATCTCTAGGCATTGCTGCAATCGCATGTCTGTTTGTTGTTTATACCATTTCATAACTTCACACCAGTACGCTCTAAAGGGGTACGCAGATGTGTACAGCTCACCTTGGTACACTCTCATTTCACCGGTTATGTTCAAGTTTCATGATATTCGGGTAATCTATTCTGGCATTGTAGGAACCTTCCTAAACAACTTGCCGATAAGCTAAAAACTACAAAGTGAAAAGTCAAATTTTTTTTGGAAGTTCTTTTCGGTGTCTTTGATACGTATATTGGGGTAATAATGTACTACGTATTATCTCAAGAGGTACGTAATATTTTCTGCGTGATGTACACCGATTTTCACTTTGTATTTTTTTTATTTGGGAGTCTAAGTTTTTGGTGTTATTTATTTTATCACATCTGCTCTCGAGTAATTCATTAAGTCATCCTACATGCTTACGGATCATTAAGGAGTACTTGCAGAAAATCAAAATGAATAATATTTTTATTCTGCAACTCGTCCGATTATACTTTTTCTAATTTTGATAGTAACGTGGGACGAGTTGCAGAATGAAAATATTATTTATTTAGATTTTCTGCAAGTTGTCCTAAATGGGCCGTGCGTAGGCATGTAGGACGAGCTGATGCATTCAACTCCTGCTCTCAAAACGGTGAACGATAAAACATCGTGAGGAAAACAACACGCACTAGAACCAAAAATTCGAAGACATGTCAGTTGTGACATCCACCAATCCGCACTGGGCCCGCGTGGTGGATTATAGCCCACTCCCTCTCTATGAGAGGAGGCCTGAGTCCCAGCAGTGGGCACAATAAAAGGCTGATGACAATGATGATGACAAGCATCCTCACGGGCAGACTCTGTTCTGTATTAGTACATAGGATACTTTGTATCTCGGCAACCCGCAGCCTAATTGCGTAAGTGAATTCAGCAAGGCGAACATCGCGTCTTTCATCTCGCATGACTGTGATTGGTCGATTGATAGCGGCCAAACCCTTTGCCTTGCTGAATTCACTTACGCAATACGGCTGTCGTTCATTTGCAATAATTTCCGAGTTTCACACAGGTGAAGCCGCTGGCAGAAGCTTAAGAATAATAATCTAACCTAAAATCAGACGTACGGCGATGCGTCATCGGTACATACATGGTGGTCACCCCAACCATAAGCACTAAATGGTTTGGAAATATTTTCATTATGATTACAGCCCAGGAGTGGAATTTCCTGCCGGAGTCTGTATTTATTGATAGCTACAACCTGGTAGTCTTCAAGTCAAGAGTAAATAGGCGATTTCTAGGCAAGCGTGCTTCACCATCGACCACATAATCGCTTACCATCAAGGAAAAAGCAGCCCAACGCGAGCCTACCAATAATAAAAAATAAAAACATATTTTGACTCTAAGATAAAAAAACTATTTTCAGTTATCCCGGTGCGCAACGGGCTTCAAGATAATTTTTATCGTCTCGTTTATCAGCTACCCAGTCAAAGCTCCTGAACTCCTGACCTATGCAAATTCCACTATACATTGGTTGATAAAACTTCTTATTATATACAGTACTAGCTGTCCCCCGCGGCTGCGCTCCCTATGCTATCCTATGATACCTACCCTACCCTATCCTATCTATCATACCCTACCTACCCTACCCTATTTACCCCTACCTACCCTAGCAAGTTTTTTTTTACAATAAGTTGCAATGTCCTTCACTAGGATGCCATCTATCTCCTTACCAAATTTCATAGAAATCGGTTCAGTGTTTTAGGCGTGAAAAGGTAACAGACAGATAGATAGACTTGTCTTCGAATCCATACTAATATTATAAATGTGAAAGTAACTCTGTCTGTCTGTCTGTCTGTCTATCTGTTACCTTTTCACGCTTAAACCGCTGCACCGATTTAGATGAAAGTTGGTATGAAGATAGTTTGAGACCTGGGAAAGGACATAGGCTATATAGGTAGGGTAGGGTAGGGTAGGGTATGGTAGTGTAGGGTAGGGTATGGTAGTGTAGGGTAGAGTATTGTAGGGTAGTGTAGGGTCGGGTAGGTTAGGGTAGTGTAGGGTAGGATAGTGTAGGGTAGTGTAGGGTAGTGTAGGGTAGTGTAGGGTAGTGTAGGGTCGGGTAGAGTAGGGTAGGGTAGGGTAGGTTAGGGTAGGGTAGGGTAGGGTAGGGTAGTGTAGGGTAGGGTAGGGTAGATAAATGTTTGGTCTTTTTATGGCAAAACAAAGTTTGCCGGGTCAGCTAGTTTATAATAATATGTAGTATGGATACCTACATGTAATATTGATCAGGGCTACATAATAACAGCCAACCGGATCGATCTTCAAGGTTAAGCAACACTTGCCAAGGTCGGTTGGTGGATGGGTGACCATCATTACATAGCGAGATTCCTCTGTGCCTCGTATAGCATGTTAAGCTATTGGTACCGACTGTCATTAGAAGATCGTTGACAGTCGTTACGGATAACCAGAAGCCAGGCAATCTGAAGGTGTCTTAACAGTTACTGGGTTGTGGAGGTCAGATATGTTTCATTCCAGTTATGTTATTTAGGGGGGGCAGTCTATTGCCTTATACCGGGCACAAATCCACACTCCGGGCTGCTTCTACTATTGAGAAAATGCAGATGGGAAACCAAAAAAACTTTGTCTGACCCGGGACTCGAACCCAGGACCTCGTGCTGAGCAGTGCACCTACCTAACACTTGTGATCACTAAACTAGAGGTGGTCTGTAACAGGTTAAATTAGGTATCTGTTACACCTGTTCCAATTCCAGGGAAATAGCAGTTCCAAAATCCTGTTCCAAAATAACAGCCTGTTATTTTGCAACAGCTTCTAGTACTAATAAATAAAGCAGTGTACAGATTCATTTTGTGAAATCTCCCCATACTTGATAAATTTTCCCCATATTTTGTGGTGGCATTTTGTAATAATAAAAGCTTATAATAAATAAATGATAAGCATACAAGAGCAAAACACAAAAATTTGCGATAAAAGAGTTATTTATGTAGTTTGGCTACCTTTAATATGTATTTTATAAACTTGCTCATAATTTTTCAATGGCTTATATATTTGAAAATATTGTGAACAAAAATGCCCAATATTAACCGACTTTTCCTTTTTCCCCGATAGTTTGCACTTTTTCCCCAAAATTGGGCAATAATACCCAATCTGGATATACATTCACAGAAAAGAACCACAGATGATGTGACTTTTATTGCACTTTTGGATAAACGCACGATATTACACTATGTTCTATTTTTATTTTTAGCACGACAATGTGATCTGTGGGTTTAAAATAAATATTTCACCATCATATTTTTACATTACATAAAATATTATAAATAAAATACAATCAATATTACATTATAAAATCGAAGGTTTACACATTTTTTTATTCAATGGTAAGTTCATAATTGTGTATCCGAATGGGTAACAGTGACAGGCAGAGAACAGACGCTATCTCTTTCTATTACAATAAGTCAGAAGAGAAAATAGCTTTTTTCCAGTCCCAAACTGGTACAGGCGCAGATCATGTTTGTTTTAATCTCTTTCTAACAACGTAAACATCCCTAAGCTAGACGAGAGAAGAGCTTGTTATGTTACACAGACACACACACGCACACACTAGTTACGCCAAAGGTATGTTTTGACTTGTGACCACGCGGAACAGATTTTGACTGTTACTGCGACTGTGACTGTTACCTACATATCAGTTATCTGTGACTGTTACTGCGACTGTGACTGTTATCTACATATCAGTAATCTGTGAATGTTACTGCGAGTCTGCGACTGTGACTGTTACTGCGACTGTTACTGCGACTGTGACTGTTGTTGTGGGTCGTGGAACTTGTGGAACAGGCAAAAGAAGCAGGAACTGTTATTTCAATTTATGGATATCTGTTCCATGTTGCTATTTTTAAATACCTGTTTTTTTTAACTGTTTCGATAAATATGCCTCACTCCTACACTAAACCAGCGAGGGAGTTCTCATTTAGATTTAATTGTTTGACTCATTTGAGGTTGAATCTACGGCCTTAGGTTCTGAGTAAGCGAGTACCTACCTACTTAGTTTTCAGGGTTCCGTACGCAAACGGTCCAAACGGAGTCCAATTTATTTTGCTCATCTAGCCATATGTCTATCCCTCTGTCACTAGAGTCTAGCGGCTAAACCGTTGAAGCTATAGTCTTCATATGTACACTATTTATTTATATATCTTACTGAACCAAAGGCAAAAAGATATAAAACAAAAAATGTCACTGTATATAGGACATACATATTTTTTTCCTTTTGCTCTCAGTTTCTTAATTTTTTAACTTTTTCAACCTCGAAATTTGCAGTTTCAGTGCTTCTATTCCTGTATGCAGGGTCTAAAGTAACCTTACATAAAGGAGATGACGGGAGCCGAGTTCGCTCGCTTTGCTCACTCACTTCAGCTCCCGTCATCTCCTTAGAACCTAATCTATCCGTGTCGGGGTGCCCTAAGCTACCGAGCTTGCTTCTTAATTATCGTATTTCCCGACCGTTACGTAGCTATATTCATAATGACCAGACAATGTGATAAATATTCAGTTTTAATCAGTATTCATTACATTTTTCGAGTTTTGAGAACATCAAAGCCATTATCACAAACTGTTTACAAGGAGATCTTTCAGGTACATACTAAAAACGTCTTCGGTTTGTCAGCCGATTATAAATTGAAAGATCAATTTCAGGGGATTTTGGAATGCAATTAGGAACTTGCATGTGAAGGTCTGTTTTGTGTTCATGGTTTAAAAGTTATTGGTCAATCTTATTGCAAATGCATGTCCGGTTATACCGGTGAGCGATGCGAATGTAGGACCACTGAAGATGGACTTCTTAAATGCAGGTAAACCATACTCTACACCTTTTTTGGATATTTTGGTTTACATATTTCACATTATGGTCACAATTTATCTATTTCAGATGTAATGCTGGCTATACCGAGGAACGTTGTGAAGTGAACCTGTGTTACGGTTACTGCTTGAACAACGGCAGCTGTTCTTTAAACGAAGAGGATGAGGCAGTCTGTGAATGCATTGTTACGAAGGTGATAGGTGTGATGTTCCAGTACGTCCAAACAATGGTGACGGTTCCGTAAACGAGGAGATTGAGCCAGCCTGTCAATGCGTTGGTAGTCATGTGAGTTCTAGACTTAAAACTGATAAAAATGAGCCTATTATCATTACTTCTACGCACTACTTACCAGAGGGAAATATAAAAATTACCGTAGCTGTTGAAAAAAATCTAATAACAGATAGGGATGCTTAAAATAGTTTTTTAGCCTAACAGGAAAATTTATAAAAAACATTGGACCCGTATTTATTATATTGTCACGTAAACAAAAAATAACGAGTCTGAACTCCTAAACTTTGATGCGCTAATCTTTGTTTTTTTTTGATAACGTAAAAAATACGTGTCCAATATATTTTGATAAGCTATCTGACATACTATATAGAATAATTATTTTGGTTCCCAGGAATCTAACTGTCAATTTATTGAGTCTACACTCTTTCCTCGTTTAGTAGGTATAACAACGCGTTTAGGGTGCTGATGGGACTGCCCCACTTCTGTAGTGCGTCGGGAACGTTCGCGTATAAACGAAAGCGTTGCGATTGTAAATACGTCAATAGTGTTCGGGATTATCAAGCGCTATCGAAATATTACGTGTGACTAAATAGCATTGCGAGCATCGCCATCACTGACATCGAATGACACTTGTCTAGTGCCTAAGATAAAGTCAATTATTTTCAATCCAACCATATTCAGTATTATAATGATTTTGATTCAGTGTAGAATGTTCTACGAAGATTGTTTCACGTTATCAAATGCACGAACGTGTTTTTGTAGATTTTGTAGTAAAAAAACCGTTTTAACAAAAAAAGATAAGCGACTTCCAAAACAAAACACTACAAAGCAAAAAGTAACTTCTTTTCGGAAGTCGGTGTCTGTGGCACCTGTTTATTTTCGTTTTCAACACCGATTTCCGAAAATAAAGTTACTTTTTGGTTTGTAGTGTTTTGTTTTGGAAGTTGGGTTATTTATATTTGGTAAAACGTTTTCTATATTTTTTCGGTACCTTATTTATTACCGTGAAAATACGCATTAGGATAACTCAAAAATTACTCGCCAGATATTGATCGAATGATAATATAAATAGGACCAAACGCAACAGCTTTCAAATAATAAAAGAATCGTTAAAATCGGTTCACCTAGTAAAAAGTTCTGCGGTAAAACACATAAATACAGTAGTAACGTTATTTAAAACGACTTGGAATATTAATAATAGTGAAACGGGAAGATCTGGAAATCGAAATATTGACTACAGCATGTCTATTAATGACAACATCTTAAAATCAGACTCACAAGTCGCAGTGGCCTTTGAAAATTTATTTTCATATATTCCCATACTCCCATACTCCAACAGAAGGTGATGAGTTAAAGGATTTAGTAGTTGACTAAATCCTTTAACTCATCACCTTCTGTTGCTCAGTCTTTGCTAAAAGAAAATGTTAATACTTGCGATGCTTGCTTTTTTGAACATATTACTTGTAGGGACATAATTAAAACCTTTCACATTTTAAATGTTAAAAAGACTGCAGATCCGTGGGGTCATTTCTGTGGCAGTTGCTAAGTCTATTATTGACATTGTCACTCTTACCCCCAGTTTCCCAGCTCAAAATTATCGGAGAATTAATGTGACAAATTGTCAAGCACGCGTTATCTGCTGTGATTGGTTAAATAAATTTTCAGTACTACCTACATTTAGTAAAATATTTTAGAAATTAATTTTAGAGCAATTGCAAAGATTTTTTATTAAACATAAATTATTATATAGCAAACAGTTCGGTTTTACAAGGGGTCGTTCAACTACTGATGAAGAGCTTTGAGGACATATTTATAATGCATGGGAAGATAAGTGCGATGCCTTGGGAATCTTTTGTGATTTTTCCAAGGCATTTTATTGTGTTTTTCATGAAACTCTAATCAGGAAACTCCGCCACTACGGGATCGGGAACAGCGCTCTGGATCTTTTTACTTCATACTTGATTAAGGTTGAACTAGTCGAAGGCACGAACTATTTTGTGCGCGGGGTTAAAATGCATGCTATCTTATCCGACAACACGTTCGAGAGAAATAGATGCTGTGATGAGGAGTTAGAAGCTAGTTCGTGTACGAATTAGCACTTTTGCAAGTTTGTAGGGAAATGGATGATGATTTAGGACGAAAACGAGCGCACGATTTTTTATGTACAGACCTTTGGGAGTCTAGATATCATGATAAAACTACTAAATGTATATTTTCAAAATAAAATTATTTGCATTGTTAAATTACTTATCTATCCCTGTATGGAGGCCGTTTTGCAATTTTCCTTCTTCTTATGGTATTTATCTCCGCCCAAAGATGCGTTAAAATTAGTGTTGAAATATGAAACTTTCGACGCTCATAACTTTCAAATATATATTTTTTTTACATTTTTGTTTCCATACAGGACTAGATAATGATGAGACAAATTGATATCATTTTTTATTTTGAACGTACATCGTCAAACAGTGGAGTAATATCTAGACTACGTTTGTATGGAAGAATTTTCAGCTAGTGTAACCTTAATAGGGTTCAGAGTTTTGACCTCAATGGAAAAAGTTCTCCCGGATCTATAGTAACAATGGTAGTCCCGCAAGGCTCAATTCTTGGTCCTTATTTGTTTCTTATTCATATTAATGACTTGCCTTACCTCATAAAGGATAACCATGATATAGTGTTGTTTGCGGATGATACTTCACTTTTGTTTAAACTTAAACGTCAGCAGCTGGTTACTGACGACTAAACGAGAGCCTCTAGCCAGGCATAACAAGCTAAACCTAAGCGACGACGCTGAGTGCTACCCCCTTTACTATGAGGTCGAACCTTGGCTCAGGGCGTCGCTGGGGGGACAACTAGGGCTGGATCTTTATAAAGTGATTTTACCATCCGTTCGGAAAATACCTACGTGGAGAAGAACGGGCAAGAAACTCCAATTTATTAAGGCGCTATATACGCCCCAATGTTAACGTACTGGCCGTGCGCCCGCTCAATGCCAAAATATCAATATTGAACCTCCTTTTGAACAGTTTTGTTTGCAAAATATTATTTGATTTACATATATATGTTAGTTATGAAGAAATTCCAGCCATCAAGTTTTCTGTGTAAAAATATTTTTAAACATCCAAGACGTTTTGGAGGAGTTTCCAAAAGTTAGAAGTTTTCAAAAATGTCGTGTTGTTAATTATTTTTTTTAAAGCAATACTATTAGTTACACGAAAAAACCTTGTGTTCAAAATGTACATGAGTCAATAATAAATATATATTATTTTCAAACCTTTTAACCGTTTTACGGCACTAAAGGGTATGTAGGACCTTAACTAACAAATAATTTAGCTCAGCATTGCGCGGGCTGGCTTAAATATCATGACAGGGACGTCGCGGCGGGCCTCGGCGGCGAGGACGGACTAAAGGCGGTTTGTGTCTTCTAAGTGTGCTGGTCTGCTTACTGCTCTCTTGGAGCAGGGTAGTGACGTCATCGGGGGTAGTGAGTGCATCGGGGGTAGTGAGCCTCTCTTAACAAATTCGGGAGATTTCGTATCGGCTGGCCGCTCGGATTAGGGGGTTACTAAGCTTGACCGGAGTTTCAAAGAGGTAGAAATGTATTTTGACCAGCTCTGCCTATAGGCAATTATTTATTCTGTGCTATAGGCACAGCGATACGCCGAGATATTGGGATAATTTGTTTTTTTGGGTTATTCCATCTGGCATTTCTTAGTAATAACGTGACACATTGTTTACTGTGACTCCTCCCGGTCACCTACCTATCTGTAATAATGAGAAGTGTTGCTTATCTGAGAGTCTTTCTTATCACCGACCAATGCCTAAAAGACATGTTTATATGTCGCAAAAAGCCAGTTCTTTGTATTAATATTCCAAGAGTGATCACCAGCAGTGGTCACACCATCTACATTTGAATAAATAACTTGAACATCTGAAGAACAATAATATGTCTAGGGCACAGTTCGTTCTAGTGTTAGTTGCGTGGTACGTCGGACCGGCGCATTCTTGGGGTAAGTGTGATCTATCTCTTGCATTCGATTTTGGTATTAGTAAGGTTTATTAATTTTAGATATTTTAACGTTTAAGTTCCTTCAACTGTTTCTAGAAGAAAAAGAGTATGTATCTCTGATTTAAGAGAAGTTACAATTTATTGTTATTTCATTTATTTATTGTATATACATACTTTTACATTTTTAAATAATAAAATAAAAACAATATAAAAAAAAACATTTAAAAATACAAAAATAGTAGCCCCCCGGTATCGGGAACAGGGTCCAAGCTACCATTGGTCAGGGCTCCTGAGAGAGGAACCTACTGACTATACGTGCCGTGTCCAGGAGTACCTCTTTCTGGATTAAGCCCTTGATCCAGCTACCCAACGAGAGCCTCCTCAGATGTTCGTCGAGGCTCTTGGATATGCCATTGGCCGTCACGACTATCGGCACAATGACACCTGTATTCACATCCCACATGTCGACAACCTCGCGAGCCAGATCAAGATACTTACTTTTCTTATTTCTCTCAGCCTTCAAGAGGTTCTCATCATGGGGGACCGCTATCAACAATCATTGCGCGACGCTCTAGTCGGTCTATCACCACTATGTCAGGCTTATTGGCAACTTATTGTTATTATTTTTAAAACAAAACTTGTAAAGGGACCCTATTACTAAGACTCCGCGGTCCGTCTGTCTGTCTGTCACCAGGCTGTAATCTCATGAACCGTGATAGCTAGACAGTTGTAATTTTCAAAGATGATGTATTTCTGTTGCCGCTGTAACAACAAATACTAATTAAAAATAACAAAAAACCCGACTGCTTAAAAAGCCAACTAAAAAGACGTAAACAAGAAGAAAATCATGCTGTGCAGTCGGAGGATACATATGCGCGAGCTGGCTGACGAAAACCAGATGTATCCTCCGACTGCACAGCATGATTTTCTTCTTGTTTACGTCTTTTTAGTTGGCTTTTTAAGCAGTCGGTTTTTTTGTTTTTTTTTTTTAATATATTTTTTATTTACAACTTTACAACTCACCTCAGTACTTTTTACTAAGTGAACCGGTTTTTATAATTATTATTTTATTAGAAAGCTGTTACTTCTTATGTGGGCTTATTTAAATGTGATAAAGATCTCTTGTAGAACTTCGGAGATATACAACATAACTCTTCAATAAATGACGGCAAATCTCTCGGGATTGCTGCAATCGTATGTCTGTTCGTCGTTATCTTAAAAAGAAGAAACAAAAACAAGAACACAGATTGCCGAAGTTGAAGTTATTTTCACTTTGTAGTGTTTTTATTTAGAAGTCGGTTGAATTTTCTTGTGTTTTATTAAACCTAAGTTAAGCCTTCGACTTCGTAAATCAATCCATTCTTATCGATAAATTATGTAAACTTGGTATTAATGGGCCAGCCGTGGAATGGCGCAAACGTGAGTGAGCCTTTAGATAGGCTCACGTTTAACCACTATCCCACCTGATGGAGAGCTATGATGTGGTTTACGGCGTAGCACGCTTGCCTAGAAGTAACCTGCTCAAGTCAAGAACTTAAAACCCTCATATAGATTGTAGCTATTAGGAAACATAGACTCCGGCAGGGAATTCCACTCCTTAGCTGTGCGCACAATGAAAGTATTTGCAAAACACTGTGTGCGTATGGATGGGATGTCTACCATTTACCGATGGCGCATTGTCGTACGTCTTTTAGTCCGATTATGTAAAGGGCTAGGTGGAATCAAATTGTGCAGTTCCAACGCACACTTCCCGAAAAGTAACCGATAAAAAACCGACAGGTTGGCAACTCGGCGTCGATGTCCAAGGCTTTAACTCGAGCAGTGCATCGTTTTAGATAAGCCTCTTTAAATAAATTAAATATGTAGAACTCAGAATAAGACCATTACAAAATTTGTAAAAAACTTTCTTACAAAAAAAAACAACCCAATTCCAAATAAAAACACTACAAAGTGAAAAATAAATTCAACTAGCTGACCCGGCAAACTTTGTTTTACCATAAAAAGAACAAACATTTATCTACCCTACCCTACCCTACCCTACCCGACCCTACACTAACCTACCCAACTCTACCCTACCCTACCCTACCCTACCCTACCCGACCCTACACTACCCTACACTACCCTACCCTACACTACCCTACCCTACCCTACCTTTACCTACCCTACCCTACCTATAAACCTCACAGAGCCCGAGACCTTTCCAACGAATGCAAAACCATTGAAATCGGTTCATGCGTTCTGGAGTTATATCGTCAGGAAGAAAACCGACTTATTTTTATATATTAGATTTCGGAAGTTGGTGTTCCTGTTTTCGTTTGTTCGTTTTTTGTTTTTTGACACCGGCTGCCGAAATTGATGTGTTTTTTCTTTTTGTAGTGTTTTCATTTGGAAGCCAGTTGTTTTTTTTTGTAAAAAATCTTTTAATTTTTCACTTTTGATGGTACTTATTGGACAAGTTTTATAGCTTACTAATATAATAATATAATATTATATCGACCGCCGACGTGGATATATGTGTTATAGTCAGGATTCTCCACCAGCAACTTGCTCTTAAATACAATCTTGTGGAATCGGAAGTGCCTTACTATAAGTATGTGCCCGACACAGTTCTCGAAAATGGCAATGTCACGTTGTATTAAGATCAGTCTATCATAACTGACAGTACTGTTGTTGCTAATAAGCCTGACATGGTGGTGATAGACCGACTGGATCGTCGCGCAATGATTGTTGACATAGCGGTCCCCCATGACGAGAACCTCGAGAAGGCGGTGAGATATAAGAAAAGTAGGTATCTCGATCTGGCTCTCGAGGTTGTCGACATGTGGGATGTGAATACAGCAGTCATTTTGCCGATAGTCGTGACGGCCAATGGCATAATAGCCAAGAGCCTCGACAAACATCTGAGGAGGCTCTCGTTGGGGAGCTGGATCAAGGGGTTGATCCAGAAAGCGGTACTCCTGGACACGGTGTGTATCGTTAGGAGGTTCCTCTATCAGGAGCCCTGACCACCGGTAGCTTGGACCCTGTTTCCGATACCGGTGAGCTACTTTTTTTATATGGTAATATATAAAAATGTAAAAATATGTAAATATAATAATTTATTTTTTAATAATGATGTAATATTGTACCTATAATGCCCACAGTGATGCCAGAATATCCGAATAACGTAACCTGAACATAACCAGTGGAATGAGATTGTACCAGGGAGAACTGTACACATCTGCGTACCCGTTTAGAGCGTAATGGCATGATGTTATGTTATGAAATGGTGTAAACAATAAGCAGACATGCGATTGCAGTAATCCCGAGAATTTGCCGTCATCTATTGAAGAGTTTTGGGGGGTAACCATAAGCTCTTAGAGTAAGGTTATTTTGAGTGTGCGTAAAGGACAGATGTAAACAAGTAATATACATATGTCTCTTACACATACTCAAAGTACCCTTACTCTTAGTGCTTATGGTCACCCTCCTGTAGTAAATCTGCGAAGTTCTTCATCAGATCTTTACCAAATTGAAATGGGACCATTTCGGAATAAACTTCTTTCGGACAAAAAAATACATATATTTTATAAACATCCGAATTGAGAACCTCGTCCTTTTTGGGAAGCCGCTTAAAAATAACCGTCACTAGGAAAATCTGCCATTCGCGAAAATAAGTGTTTATTAAATCTAAGAAACATTCCTTTTTCCAGAATTTGAAAGGTACCAATGTGTACTTAATCAGGGCTCTAAGACATCCCGTTTGTGCTTTAAATGCAATTTCTTAATTAGCCGAGTTAATCCAAAACATACATCCATATCTGAGGACTGTTGCAGTCAGCCCGTAGCATGCGGTAGATAGGGCATCATCTATACCTACATGCATATGCACTTCACAATATAATAAGTAGTTAAGAAGAATGGGTCTGTAAGAGATTGCCCTGTGCGATAAGACCGCCCATTGTACACTTTGTTTTTAAAAATGTTTGTTCTGTATGTTTTTTTATTATGTGGTGTACAATAAAGTATATAATAATAATATAACTATCCGAATAACTACCGGAGACATATAATGAAGGACGGAACGGTTGACGTGTGTCGGGCATGCCACCGTCCGGGTGAATCCATCAGACATATTATCTCTGGTTGTTCTCGTCTGGCTAACGGCGAGTACTTACACAGGCATAACCAAGTGGCCAGGATTATTCACCTGCAACTTGCTTTGAAGTACAATCTAGTGGATTCTGAGGTACCGTATTACAAGAATGTGCCCGACCCAGTTCTCGAAAATGACCATGTCACGTTGTACTGGGATCGGTCTATCATCACTGATAGGACTATTGTTGCCAATAAGCTGGATAGAGTGGTGATAGACCGATTAGCGCGCCTCACAATGATAATCGATGTCACCATCCCACATGACGAGAACCTCGTGAAAGCTGAGAAAGAGAAACAAATCAAGTATCTCGACTTGGCACACGAGGTTGTCGACATGTGGAATGTGGACTCGGCGATCATTGTGCCGATTGTCGTTACGGCCAACGGCCTGATGGCCAAGAGTCTCGCCGACCATCTGTCGAGGCTGTCATTGCGCGGTTGGATCAAGGGCCTGATACAGAAGGCAGTACTCCTCGATACGTCTCGCATTGTGAGGAGGTTCCTGTCTCTGGAGCCCTAACCACCGGTAGCTTGGACCCTGCTCCCGACACCGGCGGAAAACGATTATTTTTTATATTTTTTAATGTTTTTTTTATGATTTGTTTTTATAAAGAAATATTTAAAAATGTAAATAAGAAATGTGCACAAAATTGAATAAACGAAATAATAATATAGTATCTGCCGCTCTCAATAAGACTACGGCCTTCATCGTCATCATCATTTCAGCCGAAAGACGTACTGCTGAACATAGGCCTCCCCCAAGTGTCACCACTTTGACTGATCTCATGCGTCTCGCATCAAGCGGATTACTCGGTCTACCTAGGACACAGGACCCTTAGTTAAACGCTTTTCTTTTCTTTTTCAGACTTCGCCGTAAGCTTAGGAGATCAACTTATATTTTACACTAGCGACGGAACCAAAACTGATACCGTTCATTTTGAGACCCAAAACGTCACTGCAATAACGTACGATGAAGTTCACAACAGAATGCTGTACGTCGACAAACAGAGCGACAACGACACCATATGTGGATACTACATTGCATCCAAAGAAAACAAATGTTTCCTGAAGAGTTTCGGTCGTAATATTCGTAGCATCGCCTACGATCCAGCAACGGAAAAAATCTTCTTCACTGATACCAATAAAAAAAGCATTAATTGGATTTCATTAAAACCCGGACTTAATACCAATGTTTACGATTTAATCGAGATGGATGATCGGACCCCTAGTGATATTGCCGTCGACAGTTGTAGAGGGTACGTTCCCAGTGCTAATCTCATACAAAAATGGATCCCAATAAGATTACTTATGACGCGGTTATCATTTTAAACTAAGATTTTCACACAATCAACTTATCTGTGCACCTGGTGCGGTGACGTCACTCTGAGGTTAGTCTCTCGATATTGGCGCACGAGGCGTACACGGGGCGCCGCGCGGGTAGGCGGGAGTGGTATCGCATTCCAGTTAGGTGCACAGTCAAGTTAACCATTTACTAGAGCTGAATTGGCTGCTAGTTTTAGGACTTGGCAACTGCAGATGCAGTTGAAGGTAGTAATTTTAGTTTAGTGGCTAAATTTTAAAGCAGTTGGTAACAACATCACCTTTTTATGGGTGCATCTGATATCATATAAAGTGATTTGGTATATTTACATTTCAATAATGCGGCCCGCGAGCTGAGGAGCAGGTGGTTTTAACACTCCCCGCCGCGGCTGAGGTTGGCCGGTTTTTACAGGGAAATAACTTGAACTTGACTTGAACTTGAACTTACGTGAACTACATTATTCACAATCACCTGTTTTATAAAGATTCATGCTTTATCAATTTAGGTTTTATGTCTTTTGGTATTTCAAACGATTTTATATTCAATATATGTTATGCTTATAAAAAATAGTTACTTTAATAGTTATTTGTTATACAAGAGTGCAAAGTTGCTTTTTAACCGCGTGTTCAATTTTGATGACCGAGCAAGCGAAGGATTCTAAAATTGAATCACGAGCGCAGCGAGTGATTCAAAATTAGAAACCTGAGCGTTAGCGAGGGAATCAAAAGAGCACGAGGTGAAAAATCTTTGCACTCGAGTGCAACACGTAACTTTTCATTCCACCTCAGCGAGGAAATTACTAAATGCAAAAAAAAACGTTTACAATCACAAGATAGGTACACTTTTATTTCAGTTTAGGTATTAATTACTACATTATGACAGGTAAGTATTGCAGAATAATCTTTAAATTATAACAAATTAATACTAAGGTATAATTAAGAATTTTTTTAAGTAACTTTGCTACAGTTATTGTTGAGGGAGAAAGCTCATTTGCGCATTATTAACAGTTTCAGTCAATTCTGTTGGCGTCAAACAAACTTCCTCGTCGCTAGAATCACTCATTTTAGTTTTTTCACTTGTTTTCAAGTTTCTTGTTTTTAATATAAAGTTTAACAATAACGTGAAAAAATGCCGCGTAAAGAACCGCGTACAAAGCAAATTGGAAAAAGAACACCAAGAAGGTTCCGAGTCTGAGTTTTTAACAAATTAAAAAAAAGTTGTATGATATATTCGGCACCATAGAGGTAGCAGTAAATAGGTTTAATGTTTTTTTTAATTCACAAACTTAGTGCACACGATGTTCTAAATTCAATTTACTTTATCCTCTAGTGAATAAAAACGGCTTTTCCACTCAGATATTGAAGATTAAAAATACTCTTTCCGAGATGGTGGGATGAAAAATTATATTTGTACGAAAAACTTTATTCCGTCAGTCACAAATACAAATTTCAAAATACCGATTTTCATAATTCCGAACGGTTAAAAATTCCGTATATAACAACTCCGACTTATCATTACTCCTACTTTTATAATTTCTAAATTTCAATATTACTAACGTTTATAATTACTATTCTCAAAATACCGAGATTCAGTAGATCGAATAAAAAAAGTCCGACTTAATGATAATTCGAAACATCAAAAATACGAATTACGATTATTAAAAAAGCGATTAATACAATTCCGAAATAAAAACGCCTTGTAAAACTGAAAAGCAGACACGCAGCATGCAAGCAAGCAAGCAGCAGGCATGCAACATGCAGCATTGTTTCTGTCACGGATCCGGCGCCGCGGGGTTTGGGCGACGTCCCACGCGAGCTTATCGTCGCAGATGGTTTTAACGCTCACCACCGCAGCTACGGCTTGCTGGCCGGCGAAGGCGGCGGGCCTTTAAACCACCTGCTTCTCAGCTCGCGGGCCGCTCCTCCCCTCCGCGCCTACGCGGGCTTAAATTACACTCTAGGGTAGGGCAGACAAGACTGCGTGAAGGTTTTGCAGCGTATCGTTTCTGTCACTAAATTTTGTAGCCAACATGATGACTTTTAGTTTATTCGAAGTATTGAAAATCGGAATGTCGTTTTTCGGACCGAGAACCCTTCGAGCATTTGATTTTTCGAACGTATGAAAATCGGAAAACTAACAAATCGCATTTACGACTTTCGGTAAAATAAATTTCGTGATTTTTAATATTAGACATTATAATTCTTAGGTATCATAAAGTTCGGACTTTTGAAAATCGGAACATCGAAATACGGAATAAAATATTTCGGAGTACTTGGGTGTTCCCCTCACAGAGCCAATCTATACCAATATTATAAAGAGGAAAGATTTTTTTTGTTTGTTTGTACCGAATAGGCTCCGAAACTTCTGGACCGATTTTAAAAATTCTTTCACCAATAGAAAGCTACATTATTCCTGAGTAACATAGACTATTTTTTTATCCCGAAAACGGGTCCTGTGGGGTGGCCCACGGGAGCGAAGCCGCGGGGAACAGCTAGTAGTTAGTATAAGTTTCTGCTCCATTGGTATAATTGCTGCAAGGAAGTGCGAGGATAAACGAATAAATATATTAAAAAAAAACATGAAATCACACACACAATCTATTTCGTAATATTCAAATGTGGTATTTAACTTACAGGTACATTTATTGGTGCTACGGAGACAAAATCGAGAGAGCTCGTCTTAATGGTTCCGGAAGAGAGGCCGTGCAATTTCCTTATGGACCATCTAAAGTTTCTACCTTAGTTATCAATACACAAACAAAAACAATTTATTATATATTTGGTAACCATTTTAACTTCTTATATGCCGCAGCTCTGGATGGAAGTAACGATCGTCCCTTAATAAGTTCTTCAAAGACTGAACGAAAAGAGATAACCGTCTCAAAAGATTACATCTACTGGTTAAACAGTACCAACGGGATAAACTACTCTGTTTGGCAATATCCAAAGAAGGATGATGCACAACACAAAGAGATAATAAAGTCCTCTGACGGTATACTCGGTTTAGCCGCGAACTATAAAATAGTTGACCAAATCAAGGGAATTCACGATTGCGATGCACTGTCGAGTCTGTTACCAATCACTGAAGCTCCTGCTACCACCCCGCGGAGCGATGTCTCTGTGTGTGACAACTACTGTCTGCAAGGTTCCTGCAGCGTGAATGATGAGGGGCTTCCTAAATGCAGGTAAAACAAACATCTTCTTAAAGCCGAAAGTTTGTGATTGTCTTTGTTTCTTCTTCACGCTCAAACGGCTGGACGGATCTAGATGAAATTTGGCACTGAGAAAGATATAAAGTCTGGAATAGCACATAGACTACTTTCTTTTTCCGGGAATTTGTTCCCTTGGGGTGATAAAATACATTTCACGCGGGCGAATCCGCTGGCAGAAGCTAAGTATTCGATATTTGTACTCCTTGTGTTGATCTCAGTGTTTAAATAATTGTAAGGTCACTTGCTCTGCCTAGCTTTTTTTCAGCTATTTTGGGGTCGGCTTCCAGTCTTAGGGTCAATTCATACTAGCGCAGAGTCGAAACGCATCGAAGCGTCAATCTGAATTTTTATTGCAAATTCACCCTTACCTCCACATCGTAATGCACATATTTCTTTTGAGATAAAAAAAGAAGACGCGCGTCGCCAACGCTGATTGGTGAGCGCGCGTTCGCACGACCCGTTTCGTCTATTACGTGAACCAATGCGTCGTCAATCGTCAGCGGGAATCTTTAACTTCCCTGTGTTAGAATTGAGCGTGCGAGCGAATGCGCGCGAATTCACGCGAATACGCGCGAATTAAGTAAGCGACAACGGAAGTAATTAAAAATAACTTTATTCCGACAGAGTTACAGCTAAACACTAAATAAAATTAATCTAATAAAATATTGATCTTATATACTAACTTTATTGCTAACGTAGTACATGCATGGCGTGATCAGATATGACGCTTGTCCTAGATAATCATGAACGCTGATCAAGCAATGGAATACATCTAATAAATACTTATTAGCGGACAAAGCTAATATTGGTAGTTTGGGGTTCCTTAACTCCTCCCTCCCCTAGAGAGAAATTATCCGAAGGTGTCGCAGACGGTTTCGGAGAATTTCGACAAAAGTTTATAAACTGAAATTTATACATTATAAAGATAACTATTGCTATTACAATAATCACGTACTCGAAAATAGTCCATATACTAATTTCTATTGTCACTGTTTGGGTCGTATCGTCTATTTCACTAAATTTTGCACTTTGTAACACTTCTTTCACATCACTTAAGTCCACATTTCTTAGATCCACTGTCTTTGATCTTCTCTGGATGTCCTGTTGTAGCTCTGGCATTTGGATCAATGGCAGCTGGAGACTAGAAGCTGTAGTGTTTGTGGTAGCGGCAACGATGACTTCTCCTATTTGTGTCTCGCATTGTTGACCAGGCGTCACGATGTAGGTCCCAAGAACAGTGTATTTCATAATTTCTGTATTGCAATTCTCGGTGATGATGAGTTTTTCTTCTGAGTAAACCAACCATTGGTTGTCGGTTACTTTTTGTATCTTGATTTTCTCTATTTCAATTTGGTTCTGTATGCAGCTTTTGTAGTTGTTCTTCATCAACATAATTTGTTCAATGCAGGTCTCAGTTGGGTACTGGGCTAAATTAGTTTCGGCGCAAAGAAATTTGTCTTTTTCAATCTCAGCACATGGGCTTACCACGGGCATGTATTTCAATCTATTCACCATCAGGTAAGGGTATTTGGGTATAATAGTAAAAGTGTTTGAAGAATGGAATATGGGAATGGGTATAACCTTGTAATAATTATATGTTTCGTTATCTATTAGGGGGACTTCTAAAACAAAAACTAACATGTTATTATTTATATATGATTTAAGTATGATATTTCGTTCCAATTTTATTAAATTACGTTTGCTTACTGGGTATATTGTTCTTGCATGTTTAGCAATAACTTGTAACGTATTATATAATTCTGTACTATTTATAATGGATTGGTGCAATGTATTTAATTTGCTAAAAGCTATTGCCGTCTCAATCTCTTGTATGTTTTCGTAACAAGTTCGAAAGTTATTTAAAATTTGGTACATAGTATTCAATATTTGGAAAAGTTGGTTAAACCTGAACTCTTGTTCAATTAATTTTCCCATTTCATTAGTATGTAAACCCAAGTTTTTAATATTTGAATTTATTATTTCAGAGTTATTTACTAATTTATCAAAAGCCTTTTGCATTGATGATACTTTACGTTCGACTACATGCTCTTTGTTCTGAATCATCTGAATTTCTCTATCATATTTAATTGCATCATCTTCATCTAAATTTCCAGAAATAGCTTTTACAAGTGAGCCTAATGGATTGAACAAAGCTCGTTTATTTCTATAATGAAAAGGTAAGATTTGAAAAAATCTATCCTTAGTTAGTTTAATTAGGTATTCTATTTGACTTTCTATTCCTACGGTTTCGTTACTAACTCTACTTTCCTTAATTTTTATTTTTAAATTACAAAAATCCCGATTGTTATTATCTATTTGTAAGCCTAATGATTCTAAATCTACAGTTTTATATATTGTCCAATAACTATTCCTCTTCACTGCTACTCCCTGCTTTATCGCTGCTATCCCCGGATTCTGACCGAGGTTTTGGAGATCCAGCGTGAGTGTTGACACCACTAGTACCAGAAGTACTAGGCACGATCTGTGGAGGACGTTTTACATTTTTTAACGCTACTCTAGTTTTCCTTTTCTTTACTTCTACCGGTACTATATTCCTTTCAACTTCACCAATTACTTTCGCTTTTTCGTATCGCGGTTTTTTCTTTAGCTTTTCTAGTCCTAGTATCTTTCATATAAATATTATCGTCTGGCTCAAGTACCGGTGTCGTTTCCCCACCTTTTTTTATTTATCACTTTAATTTTGTCGGATTCTACTTTTTCCGTTATGAATTCATAAAGTATTTTAAGGCGTTTTCTATGATCTAACAATAGTTTCTGAGTTAAATTCTTTTCTCTATCTATGTTAAATACATTATCTGAATAAGTGTGACCAAATACTAATTCAAAAGGCGTAAAATCTGTCGCTGAATGAATGGTGTTGTTATAAGCCATGATGGCATATGTCATAACAGATGCTGCATCTAAATCGCTTTTATCGTATTTTGCTAAACGGTAAATCTCAATAATGGTAGAATGAAACCTTTCTACTATTGCCATTGAACTGGGATTGTTTGGGGTCCCAATATGTAGTTCAATTTTGTACAAACTTAACATTTCTTTAATCAAAGCATTATTGAATTCTGTACCGGAATCACAACTAATTTTCCTAGGCAGACCATATATGCTAAAATATTTAATCAATGCCCTAACTATCTCTGGTGTACTCCTATTTGGTACCTCTATGGCTTGCGCTATCTTACTAAATGCATCTACTATAGTTAAATAATATTTCCCCTCTATATATAATAAATCCATAAAAGCTTCCTGAAAAGGGCTATCTTGCGTTTGTGTTAACTGAATGTGAGGTTTGATCGGCTTTCTGTCATATTTCATGCGTTTACATGTTTCGCAAGCGTTTATGATTGCCGTAACTGTCTATTTCATGTTTGCCCACCAATAATGTCTTTTAAGTTTGGTTAAAGTTTCTTTAATGCCTCTATGACACGTTTTCCCCTCGTGGTATTTCAAAATAGTTTCTTTTTGATCTTCTTCAGATTCTGTTAGATTTATAACTCTTTCTGTACATTCTGTTAACTTAACTGAATCCTTTTTAAATAACTTAATTACCATGTTTGAAAAACTTTTTCTAAAAGATGGATGTTCAAAGTATATAAAGTACTTCTGTTTTGGGTCTATATACTCTTTCAAAAAGTCTTTAACTAATTTATCGTCATTTGTCGGTAAGTGAATTTCAAGAATTTTTTGTCTATTATTAGAAATATCTTTTACGACTAATTTATTTTTGAACCATGAATGAACTAAAATCTGTTTTGGTTTAGTATCGACGGCTTCGTTTAAAATTGGGATGCCTTCGTTTTCTCTATTTGAAACTGAATTGGCAGTGACCCCATCCTCAGAATCCGAAAGTTCTATCGTTTCTATTGGAGTTTCGAGGTCTTGTAATTCGTTTTCTATAATTCTTTGTATTCGTTCTTGCCTATCTCCTACATTTACAAATATTGAATCTAAATCGTCGTCAATTGCATTAATCTTAATCCTAGATAAAGCATCTGCATTCGTGTTTTGAGTTCCTTTCTTATATTTTATTTCGAAATCGTATTCCTCTAACCTTAATCGCCATCGCGTGAGTTTGCTGTTGGGCTCTTTCAATGAATACAGCCATGCTAATGGTCTATGGTCTGTAAATATGGTAAACTTATTACCATACAAATACGGTCGAAAGTGTTTAACTGCCCATATTATGGCTAATAGTTCTTTCTCGATAGTGCTATATTTTACTTCTGTGTCACTTAAAGTTCTACTAGCATATGCTACAGGCTTATCCAAACCTATTGTTCCTTGTGACAATACAGCCCCGATTGCAAAATTGGATGCATCAGTGGTTAAGATAAAAGTTTTACTGAAGTCAGGAAACTGTAACAGAGGTGCATTTGTTAAAAGCTTTTTGCATGTCTCAAAGCATTCTTTATATTCTTCATTAATAACAATTTTGCGACCTTTTTTTAAACAAGCTGTTAAGGGTCTAGTTATTTTAGCAAAATCTTTGATAAATTTCCTATAATATCCGATAAGTCCTAAAAAGCTTTTAATCTGTGTAACCGTTTCTGGTATGGGATACCTAAGAATAGCATCTATTTTATCATTATTTGGCTTCAAACCTTCATTCGTAATAGTATGCCCTAAGTAGAGTACTTCCTTTCTAAGAAAATGTGACTTATCTAATTGAACTTTTAAATTTGTTTGACGGAAGCGATCAAAAACTGCCCTAAGTTTTTCTGCGTGTTCAGGCAAACTTTTTGAAAAAATGATGACGTCATCGAGGTATACTAGGCAATGTAAGCCTTGAAGGCCTCGTAAGACGTTATCCATTGCTCGCTGGAAGGTGGCAGGTGCTGTCTTTAACCCAAACGGCATTCTGTTAAATTCGTAATGCCCTGAAGGTGTGCTAAATGCGGTTTTAGCCCTATCCAACTCCTGGACCTCTAATTGATGGTACCCACTAGCTAAATCGAGGGTTGTAAAGTAGGTACTTTTACCTAGCATGTCAAATAAATCGTTAATGTGGGGCAAGGGGTATTTGTCATCAATTGTAATTTCATTGAGCCGTCTATAGTCAACTACCATCCTCCATTTTTGTTGTCCTGATGAGTCTAACTTTTTTGGCACCAAATGTACGGGAGCACTCCAGGGAGAATGCGATTCCTGGATAATGTTATCCCTTAACATCTTCTCAACTTGACACTTAATTTCTTTTGTTTGAATAGGGGGTAACCTATGTGCCTTAATGTTTATTGGGTCTTCATTCTTTGTTCTTATTCTATGTTTAACCTGATTTGTGAAGGTTAATGGAATATTTTCACAATAAAATATATCTTTGTATTCTCTACAAATTCCCTCAATAACCGTACGTTCTTCTGAGTTCATATGATCTAACTGTAATTTTTCTAAGTTCTTTGTTAGCAATCTGTCCACTTCTATATTATTATCCAAGAAATTAACATTAACAGATGGGTTCTGTATGTATGGATCTACTTGAAAAGGTCCTGTAACTACTAAAGTTCTATTTTGATGACTATAATTCTGAATAACAGTTGTTGCATAACCTTTAACACACTTAACTAATGCGGCGGGCATTCGAATCCCTTCCGCAAACTGTTTAAAATCTAACACAGCTTCCCCGTCCAATAAGTTGACCGGGAGTCTTACTCTAAGTTCACTACGAGATGGTAGATTATATACCTCTCTCATAGGTGGTGAATATACGATGGGAATGTCAGTATTTTTTAAATGTAATATCTGACTTTCCATATTAATCTTTGCCTGTAATTGCTTCAGCAAATTGCTACCTATTAATCCATCATACCTATCGTCAACACTGTAGACATAAAACTTATGGAACTCCTTATTCCCAAACGTAACCGGTAATGGAATAACTGCCGTTTCACTATGAACGCTAGATGCGTGAGTGCTAACAACTTCGAAGGGTTCATACTGTAAATAATTTTTAAAATATTTATTCGCTATATAAGGGCTTATAAACGACCTAACACTCCCTGTATCTATCATAAAAACTGCTTTTAATTCTGGAATAACTATATGTGGTAAATTTAAGCGTTTATTGCAATTTATTTTTATTCGTTCTCTAGGGTAGAGGCCATTATGCAAAAATTTCCCGCCCCGGGATCTTCAGGAGAGAATTCCTGACACTCGTTATACGAATTACTTGAACTCTGTTCATTATTACTAGAATTATTTATGTAATTAACACGTCGCGAACTCGCAGTACGCATGGTGACATCAGTATTCGTACCCGACGTAGATGCTTGCGCTGCAAAATTCGACGTGCCCGGTGCATGTGCCGCGAACTGTTGGCTCTGTTGCGCAACCGGAAAAGATGACCTACTTGACTGCGGTGACGAATTATTGTTGTTTGTACGATTAAAACTATTTTGATTCTTTTGAATATTGTTATGCTGCTTATAATGCCTGGACTGATACGAATTGTTCGGAGTAGATGTGCTGTTTGTAGCATTATTCGGTACATGTGTACTTGATATGCTTTGCGAATCTTTCGTTTGATTATTAGATTCAGATGCATTTTGGTAATTAGGCAAATTGGGTCTGTTAGTTCTACTAAAATTACGCCTATCGTTTGTTTTAGAATCATAGACTGTCTGGAAGTTTTGTTCTTCTAAGACTATTTGTAACGCATCCTCTAACGTTGTAATGTCGCGCAAACGAACTAATCTAACTAGGAATGGCGGTAAATTAAACAAAAAAACATTCATCGCTCTGTTACTATAAATTATTTGTTTTGCCCTACGTAGAGAGTCATCAATGACGGTTTCTGATATTTTAGCGAATAAAACACTTCTCATCCGCTGTATTCTATGGCAAAAATCTAAATAACTTTCGCCCTTATTTATTCTACAAGATTCTAACTCCATTGCTAAACAATCCTCTGTGCGTGGATTACCGAAGTGTTGGTTTAACAATTTCTTCAGCTCATCCCACGTATCTATAGAGTCCCTTTCGCCTACCAAACTGGCTGCTTCGCCTGATAACCTACTTGTTACCACATGAAATAAATATTCGTTTTGGGCTACGGTTCCTTGGAACGTAGACAAAATGTATTCACTTTTTTTTATATATAACGGTAACGTTCTAGCGTCGCCACTGAATATTGGTATGATGTTAACCAATTCCTGTGGGACACGGGTCACGTTTTCCATTGTGAAAAAGTTATGAAATTAAAAAAAAGGCAATGGGAGAAAAAAAAACTAATGTACTACTAAAATATCACTACTCTAAAATATTAATACAAAAATCTATGCAAATATTATTACGGCGTTGTCCAATCCCTGATAATACACACACATAGACTTATTACAAGGTTGGGATGTAAATGGAAGAGCTGAGAGGTGAAAAGATTTACTCACAATTCCGCAGCTAGCTTCATGCTCCCTGAACTACTGCTGTGGCTGGTCCTCTTCCGTAACTCGAAGTGGCTTCTCAATTAATTTATTTGTTCGGCGATCTCTGCTAAACCGTAGACACGGAAGTCGGCTGCTCCACGTAGAATTGTATACAGGGTAGACTGACTACAGAGATCCTACCGGCTGCGCCAATTAAGTAAGCGACAACGGAAGTAATTAAAAATAACTTTATTCCGACAGAGTTACAGCTAAACAGTAATTAAAATTAATCTAATAAAATATTGATCTTATATACTAACTTTATTGCTAACGTAGTACATGCATGGCGTGATCAGATATGACGCTTGTCCTAGATAATCATGAACGCTGATCAAGCAATGGAATACATCTAATAAATACTTATTAGCGGACAAAGCTAATATTGGTAGTTTGGGGTTCCTTAACTCGCGCATTCCTGCAACTTCGCTTTAATTGTGAAGAATTTTACGCTTCGATGCGCTTTGACTTTGCTTTTGCGCTCGTATGAATTGACCCTAACCGGATTCAGCTGAGTACCAATATTTTACATGGAGCGACTGCTTAACTGACCTTCACAACCCAGTAACCGGTTAATACGATACTACTTGGCAAGACTGGTGTCAGATTTTAGGTTTTTGTGTACCCGTAACGGCTGTAAAAGGTGTTCTGACTGCGACCGGCTTAACGTGTTTCCCGAGGCACGAAGGAAACTTGTTTCGTAAAGGTCACCCATCCACAGACCGACCTCGGCAACCGTTGCTTAACCTTGGAGAGCGAACCGTGCGGCTGTTATTATTTAGCCTACGATCTCCTCATTAACATAATATATCTGTATTTAAACAATGTGTCCGTGCATGTAGTAATAAAATAAAATTTTAAGTCCGTTCAATACACTTAATGTTATCGATAAATACTTGAGAAAATTTTGTTTAGAAATTCTCTTTTATGGTTCAATACAAAAATATATTAGACTAGCTGACCCGGCAAACTTTGTTTTGCCATAAAAACACCAAACATTTATCTACCCTACCTACCCTACCCTACCCTACCCTACCCGACCCTACACTACCCTACCCTACGCTACACTACCCTAACCTACACTACCCTATCCTACACTACTCTACCCTGACAAAGACGAGACAGCGATCCACATAATTACTGACTGCCCGGTATATGCCCGTGAAAGGTATCAAATCGAACAGACGTTAGGAATTGATATTAAACCAGGGAATCTCAATAGGCTCATATCTGATAAAAAGTATAGCACGACATTTATTGAATACTGTTTCAAAATTGCACAAAAAACAGTAAATAAAAATAAATAAATAACATCAATGCTCGAAATTATATATAGCAATATATAATGGGAAGCGTACAGAACAATATATAATCTATAAACAAAATAGAGTCAAGATATTGTTAAGAACATGCTATATAATAAGTTAATATAAAATTTTAGAAAATATAAATAATTTAAGAACTCGTCAAGAGACAGAGTTAAAATGTAATAAAGAATAAAACCAATGTACAAATTGATCTCGAATAAAGATGAGTCCCAAGGTCTCGGACTATGTCCGGGGAACCTCCCTAGTTCGCAGAGCGCCGAGTGGTAGGCACCGTCTTCAATTTAAAAAATAAAATAAAAAAAAAACAATACTCTACCCTACACTACCCTACCCTACCCTACCTACCTACCTACACTACTCTACTCTACCTACCTACCCTATCTACCTACCTACCCTACCTACCTACCCTACCCTACCCTACCCTACCCTACCTACCTACCTACACTACACTACTCTACCTACCTACCCTATCTACCTACATACCCTACCCTACCCTACCCTACTTACCCTACCCTACCCTACCCTACCTACCTACCTACCTATCTAACCTAGCCTACCCTACCTACCCTATCCAACCAACCATATTTTTTTTTGTTTTTAAACCTTCCCTGTATTCTGTCGAACATAACAAAAAAAGAATTATTCAAATCGGTCCAGCCGTTTTTGAGTTTTAGCGAGACTAACGAACAGGAATTGATTTTTATATATATAGACGAGACTAACGAACAGCAATTGATTTTTATATATATAGATTTTGTGCGTTAGTTAAATCATTTCATAGATTTTCTGTGTTATGGCCGTAAAAATAACATTAAATGTACGTCTCTAGACAAAATCCAAAGTTATGGTCGTTATATTACATGCACGGACACATTGTATCAATAATTTTAAGGACACATTATGGTTATTTCAGTTGTAATGCTGGTTACACCGGGCCAAGATGTCAAGTCGACGTGTGTCTTGGCTATTGTTCCAACAACGGTGTCTGTTCCTTGAATAAGAACCGCGAGCCAGTCTGTCAATGCAAAGGAGATTATTCAGGACACAGATGCGAGATATCCGACTGTCTGAACTATTGCATGCACGGCAACTGTAGTCTTAGTGATGAGGGACATCCTACATGCAGGTAAAACATACTCTACTTCTTCTGGTGGTTTTCTTGTTAAATGAACACATGAATCACATCAGCCTTTTAAGACAACGAAAGTCGCTAACAACCTTGAGGGAACAAAACGCGCACTCGATTCACACCCGCGCGACCCAAAATTTCATGTATTTTTTTCTTTCCTTATTATTCTATTACTTTAATTAAATTGTCTTTGAAAAGGTGCCAACTTCATTAAAATACGCTCGGCGGTTTTGGTGCGATTGTCGTTTTTTTGTCCGTTTAAGACATAACTTTACAAATTAATTACATTATGTTATACCTATAAAACTGAAAATTTTCTTAGATCAAACTATTATGAAAATGGTCTTATGTAACACATATTTTTCGAAAAAAAAATCGTCTAGCCGTTTAGACGTGATTCTCATTTTAAAATCAGCTACTAAGTGGTATCTGCGCCTTTATGTTCTCACTGCCGGGACAAAGGCCTCTTCTTTGTGCGAGTAAAAGGGCCGTAATCCACCACACGGGCCCAGAGCGGGTTGGTGGATGTCACATCATGTCTTCGAATTTTTGGTCCTAGGACTCACGATGTACGTGGGACACTCAGAAAGTTTTGCGAAACTAAAAAAAATTGTTCTATACGTACATATATTTTTATTAAATCTTTTCAAAGTACTTTCCACCAGCCTCTATACAAAGATTCATGCGCCTAAACCAGTTTTCAAAACACTTTTTCCAGTCCGCCGCAGACACCTCGTTTACAGCCTGCTCGAACGCAGCCAGCGCATCTTCCGGCGACGAAAATTGTATCCCTTTGAGCTGATTTTTTATTTTTGGGAATAAAAAGAAGTCACACGGTGCTAGATCAGGGCTGTAAGGAGGGTGACCCAGGAGTTTGACTGGCGTGCTGTCCAGGAAGTCCCTCGTTTTGAGTGCGGTGTGCGCAGGTGCATTGTCGTGGTGGAGCAGTAGCCCGCGGAGCCCTGTGTTTGGTCGCTTGTTGCTTATAACAGAGAAAACTTCTGGCAAACATTTGGTAGTATACCATTCGGCATTAATGCTTCTTTGATCCCGTAAGGGAATTGATACCAAGTGGCCAGTCAAATTAAAAAAGCTAGCGATCAAAATCTTACCCCCGCTTCTAGATCGCTTCACTTTGGTAGGCGTTGGCTCATTTTGAAACACCCAAACAGTCGACTGGCGCTTGGTTTCTGGGTCGTATTGATAAAGTCAGGACTCATCACCTGTAACGATGTCGTAAACACGCCGAGACGAGCCTGCTTCAAATTTGTTAAGCATATCACGGCACCATTCCACCCGGGCCTGCTTCTGAGCATCGGTGAGGTTGTGCGGCACCCAGCGTGATACTATCCTCCTCACGCGAAGATGGCTGTGTAGAATCTCGTGAACGCTTCCCGATCCAATCTTCAATATGTGTTGAATCTCCTGATATGTAATTCGCCTATTGTCTTGGATTAAATTTTTCACTGCTAGCACGTTTTCTTCGGTAACAGCCGTCAAAGGGCGACCGCTTCTTTCGTCATCCCCCAAAGTTGGTCGACCGCGCTTGAATTCGTTATACCAACGATACACGGTTGCCTTGGAAGGGCCTTCATCCATGAATGCCATTTGAAGTCTATCGTACGATTCATCCGGTTTCAGGCGACACTTGAAATCGTATAAAATCATAGCTCTAAAATGTTCCCGGCGCAGATCCATATTTCAGTGAGACACAATACTTTGAATTAACTCGCAAAAAATGTGGAGGGAAATTTTGAAATTGGAACTTACTTATTTTTACTTATAAATAATCATATTTTCGAAAAACATTATAACTGGCCAGTCTCCCATATATAAAAACTTTTTTTCGCAATACTTTCTGAGGGGCCTGGTATTCCTGCACCGTTGAATATAGTTAAGTTTAATATTTTCATTATTTCAGTTGTGACGCCGGTTACTCAGGAGAAAGATGCGAGCTCTCAGCGTGTCATGGCTACTGTCTGAACGACGGCGAATGTTCTCTTAACGAGGAGGATGAGCCAGTCTGCCAATGTGTTGGAAACCACGAGGGATCAAGATGTGAAGCCGATATAAACGAAACTACCCCTACGTACGACTTCACGAAAAGAAACCTCACTCTAGCTGATTTATTGTCTACTTGGCGAAATACTTCGTCAAATATTTATTTAATTGTCAATAATTATAATATTTTTAACAGTAGCGTAACACTGGGAGGGCAGAACGGGTTAAATGCCATGGACCTCCGGCCTGAGGGAGCCTCAGCCCGAGCCCCCGTGAGCACAGGAGGATACTAACATTTATTGCAATTTTTTTAACGGCTATTAATTTTATATTTATTCATTTATTTATATAATAGGCACTGAGTACCTATTTTACAAATAAATGACCAAGGTTTCAAAACATTTGTAACGTATGTTAGTTGATTATTTTTTAGATTCTCTATCTAGGCTGTTAAAATTACCTTAAATGTACTTTTCTATAAGACCTAGGTCCAAAGTTATAGTTGTTAAGCTATGTAATAGTAGATTAGTAGCCAAGGGCTGTAAGGCATCAATTGCAGCCCGAGATATTTAAGCGCACGAGCGCAGCGAGGGCGCCTATAGTTCGAGAGTGCAATTGATGATTACACCCGAGCTAACTATTCTGCTTTACATCTCGATTGTGAGGTAAGTAGAAAAAAACCGGCATTACAAGAATAAAACATTTTAAAAAATATTTATTTTTCAAGAACGAAATTGAGCTTCGCCGTTCGATATTTAAAATTGATGACTATTTTTTTTTGTTCGCCCTTATCGGGCAGGCTAAGGTCTTGGACCATACCGCCTAATCTTCAGTGCAATTTTAACATTCTTTAGTATGCATTAGAATACGGGTGTAACAGATTCTAATAGTTTTTGGAGTATTTGGCAGCAAATTGTATCGAGTCAGCCTTCCCAGTAAGCTTTGCGGAGGTAGTCAATACTACAATAAAATTCTCCGCTCCACTATCCTGAAATCGCTTCTGTCAATGATTTCACATATTGTCCAGTTGCGGAGACAGTTGAGACACAAAACTGCACCAATTTTATATCACAATATCCACTAGGAATAAATTTGCAAATAATATTAACAACCGCTGAACTTCACTCGAAAAAATCCCGCCAAAAACTCCTTGATGACTATTATACTCACACGAAGACAAGGCTGAATAGCAAAGCGACCTCTTTGGTCATTGGGCTGAATGCATGATGTCTATTGCCAGTATGATGGTTAGATGTACGCGAACTTTTTGAAAGAACGAAGTGTTTTTTTTTTAAATTACTTACCGCCCTAGGGCTTTTCTAGCTACATTATTACCCTAGAGCGCTAATTAATCACCTTTAAGCCCCATTTGGAGGTAATAAGAACCTACTTACCGAACATGAGAGATGTAAAATTATAAATATTGATATTAGTAAGATACTTAAAGTTCGGATACTAAAATTGCTCTATCTTTGAGAGTGTGTCCTTTTGTGGGGTTGGTTTATCTAAAAAATAAAGTGATTATACTAAACTTAAAGTTTTATTTATTGAATGGACATGGAGATAATGATGATGACATAAAACATAGGATAATAATTATTGTCATTACCTATACATTGTTACAATGTTTGTTCATATATAATAATTAGAGAATTCGGAAAAAAAATACAGTTTTTTAACTAGTTACAAATCTATTTTGTAGATTAAAAATAAGTACACAAAATTATTTCTTAAAATAGAAATAATAAAAAGTAGTTTATAAGCTTAGCTTACCTACCGGTTTTAGACACAAGCATTTTTAAACATAGTTTTAAAATCCTAATGTACTTTAATGGTTCCAATACTTACTGGAAGTGATATAAAATTAATTGGTTATTTAATTAAATTGTACTGTGTTTCGTCACTAATATAAACTGCAAATAAAAACACACTTACAAAACTTCGTTTAATTTTGTGCGCGAATTAAACTTAGTAATCTCACGTAAAAAAAACAACCTTAAACGCTTCCCGCCAAAACAACTGTCAAAACCTTAAAACACAATTTAATAATTAGTTTTTTGTTAGGTGACCCAATACAGGTTAAGCAACACTTACCAAGGGTAGTTTTTGGATGGGCGACCGCTTTTGTTTTGTTTCGTTTGTTTTTGGATCGCTGACTCCGCCAGGGTAAGCAACACTTACCAAGGTCAATCTTGGGTTGGGTGACCACTTTTATTGGGTCGCTTGTTTTTGGATAATAGACCAAGCACAAGTTAAGCAACACTTACCAAGGTTAGTTTTTGGATGGGTGACAATTTATTTTTGGGTTCACTTTTGTTTTAAGATGGGTGACCCCGCCGGGGTAAGCAACAATTACCAAGGTCAATCTTGTGACGGGTGACCAGTTTTTTTTTGGTACAATTGTTTTTGGATGGGTGACCTTGGTATTATGTTGTTTAACCTAGCGAGGTGACTTTAGGATGCGTGACTAAAATTTTTGTGGTGATGGTCACCTATCCAAAGACTGACCTTGGTAAGTGTTGCTTACCCTGGCGAGTTCAGAAATCACGGCCGCTACAAGTTAAACACAAACCTATCCAAAAGCTGACCTCGGTAAGTACTAAGTACAGGGTACAGTCCACATTAATGTGCGTGAGGAATTTTCGATTCCCAGATCAGTAACAGTATTTAGTTTTTTTATTTTTATTTACTAAAAAACTATTTTCGATAATTGTGTCAAGTATTTATTACGTAAATAATTTAAAAAGTTTGTATTATCCTACTTTTTTATCTTGGTAAGCAACTTTAATTGATTTATATAACACATTTCTTATAACTGAACCGATACCAAAGATTTCGCGGAGCCCTATTATTTTTTTAACGTAATTTAAAATCATAATATTAATTTTAATAGGAGAATAATTGACCAATATCCAACAATTATAACTAAATAAGGCTCGTTGACAAGAGATTAACCTTGAAAAAGGTTCTCAGAAACCCAAAACTGCTGTAACATGTGGTTAATTTGAGATTTTACTCAAATATGACAAATTGACAACCGCTTGTCACACTTGGTGTTGAGAAACACAAAGTAAAATTAACCGGCGATTATTCATCGATTACGTTAACAGCCCGCAGGCTTATTACGTATGAAACAGCAATTAACAATATTTGCGCAGAGATTGTACAATCATCGCGCGAATATCGCTTTACGTCAAAAAATTGGAAGGCATATTTTTGCGAAATAATTGCTCTTCAATCGCGAATCCGCATTATATATGAGCTATAGCCACACCATAATAATTTTACGACAGCACTGCTAACAATAAAAATCTATTAACTGAAATGTGCATTTATCGCAAGGTGATCGCGATAATTTCGTATGGTTTTTGACAGCAGAGCGACAGCGATCGGCGAGCAAATGTGGCTGTCAAATTGCGATTACTTTTTCCCTTGTTGTTGGTCGATTGCCAATCGCTCGCTGATGGCTGAATAGGTACAGAAGTTTTTGAGTTTTGGCGGCTTTTTTCGTATGTTATTTTGTGGCTACTATAATTATCCGCAAATTAGAATAATAATATAAGAATAAATATTGAAATAACAAATTCCTAGTGAATATTGTAAATGTAAATGACAAATTGGTGTTGTTTTGAGTCTCTAATGTTTACGCAACTGGACTATTTGTTGAATCATTGAAACAGAAGTGATAACGGTAAAGTGGAGGATTTTTTTTATATAGTATAAAAAAATCCTGTGTTGGCTACCTCAGCGAAGCTTATATGTTTACTACTAAATACTTACAAACACATGAGAATGTGATAAGTCCGCAATAAGTATCTTCTATTATATTTTTTTTTATATGGCAAACACCGATGTCGACTATTCTGCCAATGTCTAAATTAAATTTGTAAAATCTTTTTTACGTTTCATAGCTCAAATACGAGATAATGTAGTCTACTAAGTGATGTTCTAATGCGTTATCGATTCAATTTTTAAAACAATCGACAATTTGAAGAAATTTTAATTGATTTTACACATTGACATACATGTAAATAAAATGCAAATATCAAATTTTCACTGCCATATTTACTTTACAGAAATTCTTTACACCTGCGAATATTAATTTATCGGAATATTGGAGCTAAATAGTAATCAAATTGACTATTATAAAAAAAACAGCCTCCACGAAGTGTTGCTCTTTCATAAGCTGGTTAATTCATCAAACGATACATTTTATAAATCATCGGACAGATAAAATAGCTTCTGTTAAAAGTCACTGTCAATAAAAAAGACTTGACTTACAAGGCCTCAGTAGCCAGGTCACTAAATTGATCGCGCAATAATTGTACAATTATTGCTACTTGCTGTTCCTTACGTAATAAGCCCGCGGATAATCAAGAGCTGGGAAACCGGCAGGCTTATTACGTATCTTTTGCAAGAGCAAAACGATAGCGATGAAACGCTTTATAAAGCGTTTCATCGCTATCGTTTTGCTCTGGTAATTCCGACTTTTATGACATAAATGTCATAAAAGTCGGAATTACCAGCAGTGTAGGTATGGTAGGTCCTACAAAATCGTTTGCTAATCGCTCGCTGTTTCTGAAAAGCAATATTTTTTTTAAACCGCCAATAACTCTAAAACTTTTATATTGAAGAGCAATTATTGCGCAAAAATAGCGATCGTTTTGCTTTTGCAAAAGATACTTAATAAGCCTGCGGGTGTAACCGTTTGTTTTAAGTGATAGCGGTCATCTGTCCACCAGACCGAATCGGATTAGAACAATGGTAATTTCTATTGTGTCTGGAAATGGACAGTTGAAGGTTTATTTTATGCCTAAAAACGGGTAATAGAAAAAAAAAAAAAAAAAGAATTCTGAAAGCACCCTGAACCGAGTCGATCGTTTTTTTACGTTTAATAGATTAGGCTTTATCGATTATGAGACAAAATTTGTATCGATTATGAGACGTGTGAATGGACTGCACAAAAAAAATACATAACACCAAAGAAATGTCATGTTGCAACTTTGCATCTTAATTTTAAGCAACTTTTTCCATGTTTTGGCTCATTTTATTATGAAAACTGGCCAAGTGCGAGTCGGACGCGCGTACAAATGGTTCCGTACCATTATCGCAAAAAACGTCAATAAAATCACGTGTGTTGTATGGGACCCTCACTTAAATATTTATTTTATTCTGTTTTTAGTATTTGTTGTTATAGAGAGGCATCAGAAATAAATCATCTATGAAAATTTCAATTGTCTAACTATCACAATTCATGAGATACAGACTGGTGACAGACGGACCGTGGAGTCTCAGTAATAGGGGGTCCCGTTGTTACCCTTTGGGTACGGAACCGGGTTAAAATAGGTACCTACATACAACACACAAATAGAATTAGTATATATAACACAATATATCTTTATTATGTACGTATTATAAGTTCTTAGGTGTAATCTTGAGGAATAACCAGCGTTGTATATGTCGCCGCGTAGGCGTGAATTTGCTAATTTATTATCCTAACTAATCGTTTTAAGTGTCTATGTCTATTTAAGTTGGGTTTTGAGTTCAGCGCCATCTATTGGCTCACTGTGGAATCAGTATTGATTCATAATTCATATGCTAATTTCAATGTTTAAATTAAACAGGAACACTTATTGTAGGACTTTTGGATTTGTTCTCATTTTAACTATTGCACATTTGACGAAGTAAATGTGTTTCATTATGTTATTCTTATTAAGTTGTCAAACAATGGCGGATGTTATAATTTCTATGACCAATAACCAGATTTAATAATTTAATACGAGAACTAAACAAATTTGAGTAAATGATTAAATACTAAGAAGTCATAAGACTATTTTACACAGCTATGTAATAATGAGAAACTTTCTAATTAGTAAGATTGTTAGATCACCGGAAACTTGAATAGTTTTGTTATTAGATGACTATTTCAATAATAAACTACAAACCACTTTGTATTTGTGAGTATTGAGGTTGTTTAATGTTAAAATAATTAACTGATCAGCATTTTAGTATTGTTTGCTAACTTTACTCAACTATCCAAGTAATTAGTGTCTAAACAAAAACAATATGGAAGTCCCGCCCATTGTGGAGTACGTGCATGGCGCGTACGGTGCAATGTGTGTGTAAAAAAATAATAACTGTAAAACTGTTTAATAAATCTGCTAATTGAATAGATGTTTGAAAAACCTAATAAACATCTTCAAGTTCATTTGAAAACTCAAAGTGCCTGTAACTAAATCAAATAAACACTCTTGAGTTTCAATCCAGTGTTGTGTGTTATTGAAGTAACCCGCTCCAGTCAAGAATAAAGGAATTGCCTCTAGACATTGGGGTTAAATATGGCGGTCCTACGATACATAGGTACTTCGACGTGACATATATGTCGCCGCGTAGGCGTGAATTTGCTGATTTATTATCCTAACTAATCGTTTTAAGTGTCTATGTCTATTTAAGTTGGGTTTTGAGTTCAGCGCCATCTATTGGCTCACTGTGGAATCAGTATTGATTCATAATTCATATGCTAATTTCAATGTTTAATTAATACGAGATGTTTAAATTAAACAGGAACACTTATTGTAGGACTTTTGGATTTGTTCTCATTTTAACTATTGCACATTTGACTAAGTAAATGTGTTTCATTATGTTATTCTTATTAAGTTGTCAAACAATGGCGGATGTTATAATTTCTATGACCAATAACCAGATTTAATAATTTAATACGAGAACTAAACAAATTTGAGTAAATGATTAAATACTAAGAAGTCATAAGACTATTTTACACAGCTATGTAATAATGAGACACTTTCTAATTAGTAAGATTGTTAGATCACCGGAAACTTGAATAGTTTTGTTATTAGATGACTATTTCAATAATAAACTACAAACCACTTTGTATTTGTGAGTATTGAGGTTGTTTAATGTTAAAATAATTAACTGATCAGCATTTTAGTATTGTTTGCTAACTTTACTCAACTATCCAAGTAATTAGTGTCTAAACAAAAACAATATGGAAGTTCCGCCCACTTAGAACGCGCGTCGCGCGGACTATGTGTGAAAAATAAGAACTGATTAATAAATGTAATCGAATAGATGTTTGAAAACCTAATTAATTGTCATAAAGTGATTGTGTAATCTATAAAAACATTTAAAAAGAGTGTCCTGGAGTTTCTTGCTAGATCTCCTCCAGCGATCGACAAGGGCTTAGCGATCTAGCAAGCCACGCGATGTGGTTTTAGCTTCAAGTTCATTTGAAAACTCAAAGTGCCTGTAACTAAATCAAATAAACACTCTTGAGTTTCAATCCAGTGTTGTGTGTTATTGAAGTAACCCGCTCCAGTCAAGAATAAAGGAATTGCCTCTAGACATTGGAATTAAAGATGGCGATTCTACGATTCATAGGTACTTCGACGTGACATCAGAATTGGGCTCAGCTCCCACTATCGCCTTCTGCCCATGCTATGAAAGCCATCCGAAGAATTTTGTACAACATCGCCAGCGCCGAGGGTATGGCAAAAGATTTTCCTATGATAATTTCCAAGAGTAAGCGATGTCCAGACATAGGCGAAAATAACTGGAATATTTTTACGTGAACGATCTGAACTCTATTGAAACGACAGAAGAAACTACTGACTAGTGGCATGGATGCTGTCCTACACCATTGTGGCCAAAACTTTATACAGCACAGAATGACCGAAGCAGCTAAGCGAACAACTTGATCTGTCCATTGATAGATTCCATCATGGTTGAGGGGAGTATTCTGTTTTTTTTATTTATGTAACTTAACATTCTTAATTATTTTCATCATACAAGGCAAGGTCAGTGACCTTTTGTGTGACAATTTTAATCAATCTGCCTAGTCTTTTCCCAACCAAGTCCGGGACAGCTTCCATTCTAACTGGATTCAGCTGAGTACCAGTGCTTTACATGGAGCAACCAAAACCCAGTAACTGGGTAACACAATACCCCTTACTGACTGAGTGGTCCCTGCTGTTGTTTGTGTGGCAATTTGTGGAATTAAAATGAATGAAACGGCTTAAATTACTCCATAAAATAAGACAGCTGACTAGGAACTCAATGTTATTGTTTAAATATGGTTCTTTTGTCTTAAGAATTGCAATGGCTCAGTTATTTGAGAAATTTTATTTTATTTGAGGAGTATGTAAGGATCGTAGCAAGTGGCAATCTGTGGTTGCTGCCTATCCCCATGGGGACAAGGTGTGAGTGTATGAATGTTAAACAATTCAAAGTACCTACGTTGAGTTTTGTACCGGACAAAAAGTAACAACTTATTTTTATAGCATTCATTACATTTAGGTAGCTAAAACAAAAGTTTAGTAGGTAAATAAGTTAAGTAAGTTACAGAATGTATGTGCAACAGAAGTAGTAAACATTTGGCAGAAAGTGCCATGACATATTCATGTTGACGCACTAATTGGCATTTTTGCAATTTATTGTTTTTACCCGACTACCAAACGGGGTTTATTATTGAATAATGTGGAACCCGTTGCATGTCATACTTTTTTTAAAGTAAAGTAAGATAAGAAAATGTATTAACACATTCCTTAAACATGAAAAGCACAACAAATAAAAATAAAATTATAGTGTGCTCAAGAAAATACTTACAACGATTTGCATTTAAGTAGCTGGGGTGAGAATAATTGTTTGGTTACAAGACTAAACAATATTTAAAATTTTATCTAGAGGTTTTTGTAGAGTGAGTATGCATCTAATATAAATGTATTTGTATGAATGGGTGAAAGGGTTGTGATACACCTGGGTGAGTCATTACAAACTTTATAATCAGGGTAAGTATCAGCAGAGCTTCAGTTCATGCATAATCATAATATAATAATAAATAGTCATAAGCTGATAGCCACCTGGTAACTTTTAATTTACAAGTAGGTACGCTTAGTATGTGTGAGTAACCTATTATGTATGGACCTTGTGATTTTTGGTAAATTAATGGTCCTGTGTATGTAAGACATATTTGAGTGAATCTAATGTGATTACTGTGTTCCATCTTATCTGTCTACATGATCTGGTAGATTTGTTTTGGCTATGGGGTTCTTGACAGTGATATTCCATATTCTAGAACTGAATGAGACGAAATTTAAAAATTGTATAAAACGCACACTATGCAGGCAGGCATATTATAAGTTGGGGGATTATATCACTGATAAAAATGCTTGGCTCAATGCTAGTCCTGCTCCACAACCACTAGGGCGCAAAAACAAATGATATGTTTATGTTTGTGTTGTATAGACTCGATTTCTTTTAGTATTGTATAGCTGCACAGCACGTGTGTGGGTACTATGTACCCAACTGTAAATCTACCATTTGCTATACCTATGTGTCGTTCGTTGACTTGTGTGTGCCCTGGCAGTTGAGTGTGTCATGCTCTCTCAAATGTCTCTCTGATGGTGGCGCGTGTGTTGGATCATTCGGTTCCCTTCATGATGGTTGAGCTGGGTGGTGCCGATTCATGCGTCATGTTCGTGAACGGGCGCCGTCAGTTGGGATTGGTCATAACTCAACTGCTTCGGATGTTGATGTTTTTCTAGTACCTATTGTATAACTGCACAGACATGTGTGAGTACTTTTAATACTTTATACCTTTACATAGTGTAGTGTGTAGTGCTATTCCGGGTGCATTGTCCTCACATATGTGAATTTATTAATGTATATGTACTCATGTACCTAAATATTGTAAAAATCATTTTTTTTTTAAAAGAGTAAGTATGGAGTTTCTTGTGCATTCTTCTCCATAACAAGCTACTTTCCGAATGCACGGTAGAATCATTTTTTTTTTTTAAAAGAGTAAGTATGGAGTTTCTTGTGCATTCTTCTCCATAACAAGCTACTTTCCGAATGCACGGTAGAATCAACTTTTATTCCATGTAAATTTAAAAAGTATGGAGTTTCTTGTGCATTCTTCTCCATAACTAGCTACTTTCCGAATGCACGGTAGAATCAACTTGTATTCCATTTAAATTTAAATTGTGACATTCAAAAGTGCCGCTTGGTGGCCCAGTTGAAATAAATATCTTTTGTCTTTGTCTTTTGTCTTTGATAGCGCTATAAGTTAAATCTAATTAAAAAATTGTCTGACCCTACATTCTTGGTTCAGACTGTCAGTTGGATACTGATGGGGCCTTTTATAAGCTCTAAGATTTATGCTTGTTCAAGTTAAGTTTGTTATAATAAAGTTTATTTAATCATTCAATATTTGAGAACCTTCCTAATGAATTAAATCTCACAATGGGTTTAGTTGAATTTTACTTGTTATGGTACATGGGTGTAAATAGATTAGTAATTTCTGACAGATTTCAAAGCTTGTTATTGGATGCACTTGCACAGAATAAAAACAATCAAAAGACAGGTTTGTTTTTTGATAATTTGTCACTTTTAGCATTCAATAACTTTCTTTTCTTTTTGCAACTTTTTACCTAGCTTGTATTCAAACTTGTTCACACATAAATGTTTTGTAATGAAATAGGTTTGTAATAGGTGTGTAAATAGGTTGTTGCGTGTGTGGTATGCAAACATGCATCATTAAAAGTAGTTTTCAACATGTTTTAACATTAATCTTTAGCTAGTGCAAACACCGTCATAAGTAATGCAGCAATCTTCATAGTTATTCATTTCAGTGTCATCAGATTCTAGTTAACTTTGAATTACTCACTTACTATTTCAAAACAATAACATAATTTAATTGTTATCAGTACTAACTCCTACTTATTTAAATATTAATAGGATCATCTTTTCTTTTATTATTATTTATCTGTATACCTTCTCACATTCCAGATTCCTGTGTCATATCAAAAATCAAAATGGTTACCTACATAGTCAAGTATTATCAAGGATGTGGAAACAAAACTAAAAATACCTGGTTTGCAAGTGACCGTGTCGCCGGGTCAGGACCTTAGAAGCTACCAACATACATACAAGCCACCAAATAGAGGTCAGCTGAAAAATGACTTCCAGCCCAACATAACTAAAGTAAAAGGTGAGAAGTTTTCAAACTATCTTCTACTCACCTCGCTAACTGATACGGTGTTGTTGTATCAGAAGGCTCAACACAATAGCCATGTCGAATAACTACATGACGCTTGTGCATGATACTACCATGCAACAAAGTACTTTTAAATTATTATTCCTGGGTTCAATTCCTAGGTTGGGCAAAATTTGTTTATGGGGTTTTTCCAATAGGGATTCCTCTGTAGCAGCCCAGAGTTTTGAAATTGGTGAACCCCCATGCTTCAAAAAGCATGTTGAGCCATTGGCCTTGTGCACCATAGTACCTCCTTATGCAGATGGCTCAACAGTCAGGAGGACTACTGTTATTATTATGTTTTTGTAACTCGTTTCAGTTTATGCTATTCTATTGTCATATTTAGTCAATTATAAAAATGAATAATAAAACAAGCTCTAATTATTGAGATGTCCAATAACCTATAGCTCTGGAGGCACTTAATAAAATAATAGGTTATATCAACACCAAACTATCAGCATCCATGGAGATGGATTTGAGGTAATAATGAGAACACAATAAACTATCTTATTATGCTGTGGAAGCAACTAAGATTGATAACACAACAAACTATCCTATTGGTATGCTGTGGAATCAAGTAATAATGATAACACAACTATCTTGTTGGTATGCTGTGGAAGCAACTAATAATGATAACACAATAAACTATACTGTTGGTATGCTGTGGAAGCAACTAATAATGATAACACAATAAGCTGTCTGTTAGTAATCCGTGGAGGAAACTAATAGTGATAATACAACACACAATCTATTGGTTTGCTGTGGAAGCAACTAATAAAGATTTAATATCCATTGGTTAGGCGTGGAGGCCGCTAATGAACAATCTCTCATGTTATCCTGCTGGGTCCACGGTGTACAAGACCACCCAGAGCCTGGTTCCTTATATCCTGTCAAATCAAAGACTTCGTGCCTGTCACGGAGCAATGATCCTAAACTCCTTAACCTTTAATCCTGTCAAATCAAAGACTTTGTGTCTATCACAGAGCGGTGTTCCTGATCCTATCCTTAAATCCTGTCAAATCAAAGACTTTGTGTCTATCACAGAGCATTACCGTCCCGTGAGAATGAAACTAAACAAAAAACAGCTGATCACAATACTCCTACACTACCTACACTATACTTACCAAATACAAGGCTGCTATGTAAGCCTTCTTATAAGTAGGTATGTGCTCATTAATGCATCAAATATTTTCATTTGAGATAAACTTAATAGTTACCTAATTTCATAAGTATTCAGTGATAAATTGATAACTTAAACTGACTATTACCTATTACAAATCAATGAATATTGTAAGATAATACAAACAATAACATTCTGCAAACAAGATTCAAATTGGACTAAATAAGCTAGCAACTGATTATTCCATGTCAAAAATCTGAAATAGAAATTGTATGCCTTCATTGACATGACATGTAGCAGTTAGTTGTTTCCTAACAACATTGGTCTTTACCATATAGCAAGTAGAATACCTAAAGCATATAGCTGTGGGTGTAAAAATACATTCAATATTTCCAAAATAAGGCATACTCAGCTTAGATTTATTACAAGCTGTCAATGATAAATAAAATCAGTTGTTATCAGATTCTAAACTTAATTAATACTGTAGGATGATAAACAACAATAATCTGCCGACAAATATTTCTCCGCTATTACAGATAACAACCAAGAAACACAGAGACTGAGGACACCGGAAGGCCCAGAGCACGAGCCTCCGATCACAATGGCCGTGTCGCCGCGTAGGCGTGAATTTGCTGATTTATTATCCTAACTAATCGTTTTAAGTGTCTATGTCTATTTAAGTTGGGTTTTGAGTTCAGCGCCATCTATTGGCTCACTGTGGAATCAGTATTGATTCATAATTCATATGCTAATTTCAATGTTTAATTAATACGAGATGTTTAAATTAAACAGGAACACTTATTGTAGGACTTTTGGATTTGTTCTCATTTTAACTATTGCACATTTGACTAAGTAAATGTGTTTCATTATGTTATTCTTATTAAGTTGTCAAACAATGGCGGATGTTATAATTTCTATGACCAATAACCAGATTTAATAATTTAATACGAGAACTAAACAAATTTGAGTAAATGATTAAATACTAAGAAGTCATAAGACTATTTTACACAGCTATGTAATAATGAGAAACTTTCTAATTAGTAAGATTGTTAGATCACCGGAAACTTGAATAGTTTTGTTATTAGATGACTATTTCAATAATAAACTACAAACCACTTTGTATTTGTGAGTATTGAGGTTGTTTAATGTTAAAATAATTAACTGATCAGCATTTTAGTATTGTTTGCTAACTTTACTCAACTATCCAAGTAATTAGTGTCTAAACAAAAACAATATGGAAGTTCCGCCCACTTAGAACGCGCGTCGCGCGGACTATGTGTGAAAAATAAGAACTGATTAATAAATGTAATCGAATAGATGTTTGAAAACCTAATTAATTGTCATAAAGTGATTGTGTAATCTATAAAAACATTTAAAAAGAGTGTCCTGGAGTTTCTTGCTAGATCTCCTCCAGCGATCGACAAGGGCTTAGCGATCTAGCAAGCCACGCGATGTGGTTTTAGCTTCAAGTTCATTTGAAAACTCAAAGTGCCTGTAACTAAATCAAATAAACACTCTTGAGTTTCAATCCAGTGTTGTGTGTTATTGAAGTAACCCGCTCCAGTCAAGAATAAAGGAATTGCCTCTAGACATTGGAATTAAAGATGGCGATTCTACGATTCATAGGTACTTCGACGTGACATATATAATACAAGTATTAGAGCGGACGTCACACGATCGCAGCGTGCGCAGCGCGATCCCTCTCGGTACGTAGCGTGGAGTCGACTGGCCACGCGAGCGAGCGCTGGCGGGGGCGCGGGGGCGGAGAAACAAGGCAAGTACCTATCCTTGACGCGGCGACGCAGGAGTAACATGCAACACAGCGCTACATATATATCTTTAATTTGTCCTATAGCATCTTTTCAGCAAGCGAAAAGGTTGCTTTGGTTTATTTATGCATATATGTATTTTCCTACCAGTGGCCTACAAGCATATAATATGTATTTTGAGCAAATCATAATTGTCTACCGTTTGGAAAGGTGTAGTAATTCGTAATTTGTACACATTTTGCAGAAGACTGACGCGGTCTAACCAACCTCAACATGTAAATAAGATATGTTTTACAAATTTAGGTACTGTGTAAAAAAAAAAGTTAAATCAAAAAATCTAAAAACCCGACTGCTTCAAAAGCGAACTAAAAAGTCGTAAACAAGGAAAAAATCATGCTGTGCAGTCGTTGGATACATTTTCGCGGGCTGGCAGATCAAAATCTGGTGTAGGTATCCTCCGCCTGCACAGCATGTTTTTTTCCTTGTTTACGACTCGGTGTCTTTCGTAGATACCAATTATTTGCGATATGGACACCGACTTCCAAAAAGTTAATTTAAAATTATTTTTCACTTTGTAGTTTTTCATTTGGAAGTCGGTAGTATTTTTTTGCAAAAAAAACTACTTAGTTTTACCTCCCTAATAGGCAAGTTGTTTAATAAGTACCTATTACGCCAGAACAGATTAGCCGAAAAACATGAAACTTGAACATAACCGGTGAAATTAGAGTTCTGCGTACCCCTTTCAGTATACTGTCGTTATGTTATGTTATGAAATGGTATAAACAATAAACAGACATGCGATTGAAGCAATCCCGAATGATTTGCCGTTATTTATTGAAGAGTTCTGTTGTATATCTCCGAAGTTCTTCATCAGATCTTTAACTAATTAAAATGGACCAATTTCGGAACATGTTCTTTAAAACAAAAAAAGAATTTTCAAAATCGGTCCACAATTGGCGGAACAACAACAACAAAAAAAAAACCCAAGAAGTCGAACATACAACCTCCTCCTTTTTGGTAAGTCGGTTAAAAATAAGTTTACGCAGCTATTTTACACAGTAACTTTTTAAAAAATATCTTTATTTACATGTTGAGGTCGGACATAATTGTCTTATTTGTAAACATTTTTACATGTGGGTGGGCGATATTTGTATAAAGAAAGAAAAATGTAAACAAACACGATTGGCGCGAAACTTCGACTTTGGATAACAAATAACTTCATTACCACTAAATATTAAGTTTGAAATATGGATGAATTCGTCAAATAATTAAACGATGACCAACCAACCCCTGTAGTGGAGTTTGGGTGCCCAAAATATGCATTTTTTATGTTTTTTAGCCTCGACCAACACTTTTATCAAAATGGCAATTATCGCACACACTTTTATAAGTTGCGCACTTAATCTGATAAAAATATTGGCGCTGAAATGTAAACTTTTTAAAATACCTATCTAAATCTGGGGTCCACAATGAACCGTTACTGAGCCAGCGGAGGTATGCGTTTCGCGCCCCAAAATGAACCCGCCCCGAACTATCCTAAATGGAAAACATTTCGTACTCCGAATTAAATTAATTTATCAATTTCGATCGAATGCCATAATTACACGTGTGAACCTGGCTTAACACCCAAATAGCAAACCTACTAGGCGCGATTGGGCCGTATAATAATAATTTTGAAAGAAAATGACAGCAACGTCGAGATCACATCACACTGGCAACATAAAAATAAATCTATAGGCGGAAACACATTACTGTGGCGTGGCGTGGCGTGGCGCATACTGGCGTGGCGCTGAGTGTGCACACTAAGCTGGCGTGTCGTGGCGCGCCCAGGCGCTATTTCTGAATTAGTATACAACAAACCTTTGCAACGTGTAGACGTACATAATATTAACTTCGGATTCGGATGATGATTTCGATGAAGACCTTCAATTTATTTCTATGCACCTGCCATGTTATATCTCCACCACCCTTCCACCATCTTGGTTGACTGGTAGAGAATACCTTAAGCTTTAAGTCTGCCTATGTACCTTTAAGTTGCATGAAATGTTAATAAATAAATAAATTTCTCCTAGCAATTAAACTACTTTAGAGCAAAATTAAAAAAAAAAAAACCGGTCTAGTGCGAGTCGAACTCGCGCACGAAGGGTTCCGTACCATTATCGCAAAAAACGGCAAAAAAATCACGTTTGTTGTATGGGAGCCCCTCTTAAATATTAATGTTATTCTGTTTTCAGTATTTGTTGTTATAGCGGCAACAGAAATACATCATCTGTGAAAATTTCAACTGTCTAGCTATTACGGTTCATGAGATACAGCCTGGTGACAGACAGACCGACGGACGGACCGCGGAGTCTTAGTAATAGGGTCCCGTTTTTACCCTTTGGGTACGGAACCCTAAAAAAGAAGGCAAGGCTATTTCAAATTTAAAAGTTTTTAGAACAAAAACATAAAAAAATCGGTTTGTTTACATTTTGATTATAATGATATGCGATTATCTCGGAAACGTGTGGACCGATTTACATGATTCAAACGGATAAATCGGTTTTAGACCAAAACCTTTCATTTGACACTAACTGCATCATGAAATCTCCTCAAACAAAAATTTACGTTTTCAAGTTCCTCGCGTAATTATTAATGTATGATATCTCTTATCAATTCTTTAAAATCTTAAATATCAACTTTTAATGTTCAAATTAAGATTCTATATGATTGAACATGCTAGTTGGACATAAACCAAACAAATACAACACTAATTAGTATCTAACAAGAAATGAATTTTCAATTCATGAATCTTCAAATGAGTCATGATAATTATTGAGCACCGCAAGAAAAACGTAGAGTTGCGGCGAATAACGCGCAAGAGATCATACTCCACCACGGCAGGAAGGCCGCTCTATGTGTGGTTAGCATCAATAACTTATAGAAATGGTTTATTATAAGAAACTATTACTGTTTGTTCACAAAGAAAATGAAAATGTTACCTACCTCGTTTAACATCTTCTCCTAGCCTATTTATTAAAAAAGGACGTAAGATAATCAATAGACAGCATGCGTTCCCCTTTTCTTCATGATTAAATGGCATAATCAGGCATAATATTGTAAAAATACCGAAATAAATACGGAAAATTATTTGACGTGAAATGTCTCACCAAGAAAATGTCAGTGAGATAGTTTTCGACGTGCTTTCGTCACACCTTGCGTAAAACTCGATACTACATGTCAAAATGAAAACTTGTGCTACCGATTCCCATACATTTGGAGCGTTAACGCAACGTAAATACGTAAACTCGATACGAAGGCAATTGTCAAAAACTTGTGCTACCGATTTGTTAGTTCCAAATACGGACACATGGCGCTGATTCATTTTGCATACAAAAATTGTCGGAGGCGATACGTTAACGTAGTCGATCCAATTACGCAGAAACTCGTGCTAGGGCCTCTGTACGTTAACGTACAAGTTCAATAAGCTCGTCGGTCATTTTCAACACGCAGCATACAAGCGTCCGCTACGAGTTCACGTCATTGAATGGCGCGCCACGAACCACGCGGTGTAGAAACACATTTGCCTGGCGTGTCGTGTCGCGCCAGAGCGGTGGTGGGGGCTATGGCGCAATCGGTCGCGGGCAGTCCGCGCCACGCCAGGTCGCGCCACGCTGGGCCACGACACTCAAATGTGCCTCTAACCATACTAAATGTATGAAACCGATAGGCATCTGGCGCGACACGCCACGCCACGCCACAGTAATGTGTTTCCGCCTTATGTCATGTTTATGACGTTAAAGAAAAAAAAAAAACAATCAATTTGAATCACAGACTTTTTTTTTTTTTTTTTTTCGTTCGCCCTTCTCGGGCAGGCTAAGGTCTTGGACCATACCGCCTCGTCTTCAGTGTAATTTATAACATTCTTTAGTTCATTAGAATACGGGTGTAACAGATTCTAATGGTTTTTGGAGTATTTGGCAGCAAATTGTATCGAGTCAGCCTTCCCAGTAAGCTTTGCGGAGGTAGTCTATACTACAATAAAATTCTCCGCTCCACTATCCTGAGATCGCTTCTGTCAATGATTGAATCCATAGACTACTATTTGAATCAAACGCCTATCGGCCATTCGTATTGTATTTTACCGCGAACGAAAAAAGTTATTAAATGTTAGACATTTGAATTTTATAAATATTGATTGATGTTAAAAGGTTTAACAAGTGACTGATGACGATGTTTTAAGATTAAGTATCTCTAAATATTTTGTATTTGTAAAAACAATGGTGTAAATATGTATAGTATGGCCTGTATGTATATATAGTATCTCTTAGTTCAGATGCCCGTGGAAGTTTCGAAGTTCCTTTTCAAAAAGGTAAAATGTTTTAATTTTTCACTCTATTAGTTTGATCAAAGAGTTTGATATTATGAAAATACTGCATTATAACATTTATGACCGCTTGTAAGTATTTTAAGGGGTTCACCGTACGTACCTATTGACTTCTAGTTCACAAAATGTAAGTACCTACTTACTTAACTAATTTTAAACATGTATTATTTTGCATAATGTAGTTTTTAATAATTTCATAATAATTACTACAAAGGAAATTTGTTTATAGTAGATAAACATCTTATCGTTTCTAAGATGAGTTAGAACATAAATAATGTGTTTCTTTGACAAATATTACAAAGAAACAATTTTACAGCGATGTTCATTTGTTTTTTCAATTACTTTGTGTTTGTGAACGTGCGTTGTGATTTATACCAGAAAACAAAATAAAATCTTATTAAAAAAGTTCAGAAAATCCAAAAACAAACCTTTCTTCACAACAAGTAAAATTTTTCTTTTTTTAAACCCCTGACTCATTTTTATTGCTTAGGTACTACATAATTTATCTAGTACAAGTGTCTAAAACATTGGCTTCATTGTACATTTTGTGTCAATGCTTATTCTCTGGCCATACAATTGTTTAGATAGCTCTTCAGGCCTACTTGCACCACTGGGTATCTTACTAAATCCTGAGTTAATTAGTTAATGTGAAAAGGTGAGAATCACTTGACCTATTACACAGATTTTTTAGTTCCGTTCATAACTCTTAGGAAAAGTTTTTTTAGAAAATCTCTGAATAGAATAGAATAGAATAGTTCTTTATTTGCACAGAAAGTAGGTACAAGTTATAATACTCACAACGGATCTTTGTGGCTCTGTCAACTATTGCGCATGAAACCGATTAATTGAGCGAAAATTGCGAGTGAAAGAGACAGATATACAATGCTATTTACACTTTCAATATTGGCACAAAAATAGCTAGCGCGCAGCCTCTTGCAGCCAATTCAGAGCCACAAAGATCCGTTGTGAGTATTATACAGATGTTAAGTTTTAATGTAATGATCCTTATACTAACTACCTTAACTAAGGCATGCAAACAGTTTAAGTTAGGTATATTAATAAAAATCCATTTAATATAAATTATTTATTACCATGTCAAGATCAAATTTAGTAAATAATTTGAAATAGGCAATACAATACACAACGTCAATTTTAATAAAATGCAAACAGATGCAAAACCAGGGTGGATCGCTAATTTTAGATGGTTCTAAGTTTTGAACCTTTTTAAACTACCTACATGACAATGTTTGTTGTCATTTTTTTCCTCGTGCGACCGTTGCTTTGAGTGTACTGTGTCAAAATCAGTCCATAAAATTGAGTGAAATAAGTGGTAATTTGCTGCTAATCTCGGCAAATTTTTATTGTGACATATACAGTGACTCTTGTGGAATCCAAATATATATGGTTATCATCAATTAAATTCAGTTTAATACTAGTATTTGCCAAAATACTTAAAAACTTTAACGTTTCTGAGTGTTCAAGGTGACCTTGTTTGTGACTTTGAGAACAAAGGACCTCATTAGTCGAGCTTATCGCAAGTCATTCACACAGAGAGACTCTAATTACTGGTGCAGAATTTCGAGACACAACTTAAAGTCACCGTGGTCGAGTGGCCGGCGGGTGTGCTTTTTGTATCACTAGAGCTACTCGACGCAGTGTGCCGCTGGTTCGATCCTCACAAGACGCAGTTCTTTTTCCATTTTTAAAAATATTATAATTTCAACAAAGATTGTTAAATTGAATATTAACGGAAACAATACTATGTCGCATTCACCCGACAAGAAAAAATTCCATTCGGATACCGACTTAACGGTTGGTTCCATGACTGATTCCCCATTGAGCGGCGATCAAAATGTGTCAGTCCGCAATAAACGTAAACAGCCGGATTCTAAGTGGACACAAGCTATAAATGACTTGTCAACGGAGTTGAAGATTACAATCAACGAGTGGCGACGGGATTTGGAAACAAGTATTAATAAAATATCGGAGAGTATGGTATCAATGAAAGTCGAACTTACTTCACTCAATCAAGTGACGTCAGAGATAAAAAATGACTTTAATTCTCTCCGATCGGAGCAATTAGCCCTGCGTCGGAGAGTTACAGAGTTAGATGTGAAGTGTTCTAGTACAACTGAACGAATTGACTCCCTCGAACGCTCGGTCCAGTTTGCTGCTGAGGAGCAAGCTGATCTCAGTAAGAAAGTTACCAATATTAATAAAAATATTCAAGAGACCATTGATCTAAAGCCTATCGTTACAGAGCTTGTGGCAAGGATTGATAATTTGGAACAGAGTGCCCGCAATTGTAACATTGAGATATGCAACATCCCTGAAAGGCGTAATGAAAACCTTGTCACCATGACGCAAAATATTGGGGCCATAATTAAGTGCAGTGTGCAACAAAGTGACATTATTTCTATTCACCGTGTCCCACATGCACACCAGCAAAACAAGCCCAAAAACATCATAGTTAAATTTGGATCACGTATACTACGTGACAACGTCCTTAGTGCCCAACGGTTGTGCAAAGGATTTACCACGGCCCAAATTGGCGTTTCAGGAACATCTCTGCCGATTTATATGCATGAACACCTGACACTAAAAAATAAACAATTATTTCGTGAGTGTCGAGACGCTGCCAAACAACACAATTATAAATTTGTTTGGGTTAAGCATGGAACAATCCTTGTCCGTGAAAAGGAGGGGACAAGGTCTTTTGCAATTCGGAACGCGCACGATATCTCTAAAATCAAACCTGGCTACGCGGCACCGATTGACGGCCAAGGCGCTGTATCCATCGAAAAATAACTCGACAGTGAATAATCCGTCAATCTTCGGTTTGCTGCGTAATCGTTGCGCACAGCTTTGGACTTTTTTAATAGTTAGTTTATTAATGACTTTAGTTGAACACTGCATAATATGCGGCCTTGTGAGTTGTTTGTTAATGTTAATCCATTTCTCTAAGTACTATGTTATGTTTCTTGTATTTTGTTCGCATTTTTTTAACGTCCTATTGTACGATAATGCCTTGCTAGTTGCGGTTGCGTTAGTAACGGTAAATGCATCTATGACCATATTCTATATAGTTTTGCGCTATAATGGCAGATAATCTAGTTATATATTACCAAAATTGCAGAGGATTCCGCACTAAATTGAATATCTTATATATGAATATTCTAGCCAATTGTTATGATGTGATAATTTTGACTGAGACCTGGCTGACATCCGAGATATCAGATAACGAGTTTATTGATGAGCGTTATGTGGTGCATCGCTGCGATCGTGACCGTGTTGCCACCAATAAAAAAGACGGAGGCGGTGTTCTCGTGGCTGTACTGAAGAGTCTGCATTCAGTTAGATTGGCTCCGCAAATCGCAACCCATGCCAGCGTTGAGCACATCTTAGTGCAATTGCCAAGCTCAAGTGGAGGTAAGTGCCGAATTATTGCTGCAGTATATATACCACCAAAAACGCCAGAGTTTGCGTATGCTGAATATTTTGAACTTTTGCAAGCAATGCTTGGTGGCACAAACATTGATAATTTCTATGTGGTAGGAGACTTTAACCTTCCGGAAATCGACTGGATCACTTGTACAGATAGTACTTCATTATCGGCTCATGTTTGTAGAGGTAACTCCCCCGTTAGTGATCATATGCGTGCACTTTTGTCGTTCCTCAACGCTCATCAATACAATACAATACGCAATGCGGGTGGCAAAATATTGGATTTGGTTATTGGTAACGGTGAATGCAATGTTTCTAGAGCCACAGACTGTTTACTGCAGCTTGACAGCCACCACCCACCACTTAGTGTTTTTATTTCTCTAAGTGTACCATACGATTCGATGGCCCGCAAGGTGATTAAAAAATATAATTATTACAAGGCAAATTATGATGACATAAATGCGGATTTAAAAGACATTAATTGGGAGGAATCTTTAGGTAACCAAACCGTTGACGATACCTTGAACACGTTTTATGACGTTGTTTTCAGCATTATTAAGAAACACGTTCCATTCAATAACTGTAGATCGTTAAAGTTTCCGGTATGGTTCACAAAATCGCTTATTCATATTTACAAAAATAAAGCCAAAGCTTGGGTAAAATGGAAGATGTATCAAAATATCTTAGACTACGAACAGTTTTCCATTTACCGCTCCAGATTCCAAGTTGAGAGCAAAAATTGTTACAGAAAGTACATTGCCTCTGTAGAAGACGGCATCCGAATTAATGTTAAGCATTTTTGGACGTTCATTTCTTCCCGCAAATCCTCTACAAGCTTCCCCTCTATCATGCACTATAGTAATCATTCAGCCAACAACCCTGAAGACATCTGTAATTTGTTCTCAAGCTTTTTCAATTCGGTATATGAGCCATCCACTTCAAGTCACAGTGCTTCGTCGCAGTACGGAGATTACTCGGAAACCTGTTCTCTCCTTAGTAGCATTCAGTTTACTGCCGATGAAATATTAAGTGCGCTAAAAGCATTAGATCCGTCAAAAGGTCCGGGACCAGATGGCTTACCAGTCGTGTTCATTAAAAAGACTGCTGTTAATCTGTGTGTGCCATTACAAATTATTTTTAATCTATCCATTTCAAAAGGAGTCTTTCCCCAAGCTTGGAAACTCGCAAATATAACTCCTGTTCACAAGTCGGGACCTAAACAGGACATCGAAAATTATCGACCTATTTCGATATTATCGGTTTTTTCCAAGTTATTTGAGAGACTTGTTCATGATAAAGTTTATCCTTTACTGCATAATAGCATAATTCCGCAACAACATGGATTTGTCAAAAAAAGATCAACTACCACTAACCTGATATCTTTTGTTGACTATTTATTTAATAGTATGGACTCTCGTATTCAAGTTGACACTATATACACGGACTTCCAAAAGGCGTTTGACAAAGTGGACCATCAACTGCTTTTGAGTAAAATTGCCTTTAATGGCATACGTGGCGACCTACTGAGATGGTTCTCTTCTTACGTTTTTAACAGATCTCAGAGAGTTGTGATAAACGGTTTTAATTCTGCGACCCTAAATGTTACTTCCGGTGTTCCTCAGGGCTCTATACTGGGTCCTCTTTTGTTTGTTATGTTTGTTAATGATATAGGTACGTGTTTTCTAAATTCTAAATTATTACTGTATGCAGACGATTTAAAAATTTTTAGACCAATAACTAATTTACGCGACTGTTTATTGCTGCAGGAAGACTTAGATAGATTCTCTGCATATTGTGTAAAAAACAAGCTAAAATTGAGCATATCCAAATGCCATTGCATTAGTTTTACTAAAAATAAAAACTTAATAAAGCATGCATATACCTTGCACAATACAGATCTAGCAAGAGAAACAGTGGTTCGTGACCTTGGTGTTTTGCTGGATGACAAACTCCATCTAGATGCTCACGTTACTAAAATTGTGAACAATGCTTTTCGTATGTACGGGTTTGTAATGAGATCGGCTCTGGAATTTAGGCGTCCTAGTACTTATTTATACCTATATAAAACTCTGGTCAGGTCTCAGTTGGAATACGGGGTCCCGGTGTGGAATCCCTTCTATGAAAAATATTCTAACATGATAGAAAGAGTACAACGTAAATTTTTAAAGGCCATGCATTACCGTTGTTTTCGCAAGTATGCATCTTATAGCGACTTGCTAAATAAATTTAAACTTCAAGATCTTAAATCTAGACGTATAATGTTGGAATCGATGTTTTTGTTTGATTTATGTAACAATAAATTTGATTGTATAGATATGAACAATAGAATTAGTTATGTAGTACCCAGAAAAACTATATGTCGGGGTGTGCGCGCGCGACCACTGTTTGCTGTAACCTCTTGTCGATCAAACGCGGGCTCGCGAGCACCCCTACGTCGTCTTACCACTCAGTTCAATAAAATTTTCCAGGATATTGAGTTCTTTGCTGTCTCGGCTGGGAAATTTAGAAGTATTGCTCTTAAAACCATAGCAGACTTAAGTACATAATAATTTAAAATCATAGTTCAATTCTTTCTCTGTTTTTTTTTTTTTTTTGCATGTATAACTTTCAGTTTAGTTTTATTTTAACATTTATTCATACCTTAAAGTCTACCTTACATCGCACGATGTTCATGTTAGTTTAATTTTTTTTTTTGTATTATGTGGAAAATGTTGTTGGTTATACATTTATAATACCATTTTAGTTTTAAGTTCTTAACCATACTGTAATGTGTAACCGTTTATTTTCCCAAATAAAATAAAATAAAATAAAATAAAATAAAATGTTCTAATTCCATCGCATACAATTTGTTTTGAAGCTTTTTACATACATACATAAACTCACGCCTTTTTCCCATGGGGGTAGGCAGAAACTACAGAACGCCACCTGCTACGATCGTTACATACTTCTTTTGCTTCACACACATTCATACATCTAGTCATAGACACACGCCGGTTATGGGTACTGCGCACTTGGCCTTTCTGAAGAACATCACCTATAAGGTCTATGTATGTCTTTCTAGGGCGTCGTAGCTTTTTATTACTTATAACCAATCTTGGGTGAGTAATCAGTATTTATTGTAATATTGTACATGCAGGTGAAGCCGCTGACAAGAGGTAGTTGCATAATATGAGTATGCATGTTTATTGTAGGTTGTGTAATTGGAGCGATGAAGACTTAGAAAAATCTAGTTCACGTCATTGTATACTAGGTGAGGTGTAGATGAATACATTACCCTCCTTTATAGTAGCTGCAGTTGGGTAAATATGTGGAAAAAAGGAACCTACAAATTCAAAATCAATACTTAACTTAACATCACACTAATATTCCATGTAGGTTTAGGCAGAGGTTTACATAGTACACCAGGTTGTCCATTAAAAATCCAGACAGGCCGCCAGGCTGCTACTGAGATTCAAGATTCTAATAGCATGTTGTCCTAGGTTTTTTTTTTTAATTATTGCCCCAAACTAGGAATTTCTTCCTGTATCGTGGGTGCGTTTACAAACATATAAACTCACAAACACCCAGAGCCGGAACAACTATCTGTAGGTCATACAAATATTTTTTCCGTGCGGGAATCGAACCCGCGACACGCAGCGCAGCAGTCAATCGCTCAACCACTGCGCCAACCGTGCACCCAAAATATAGTATAGTATAGTTAAAAAAAACAAAGTATAGTATAGTTAAATCTATACTTATTATACATTTATATTATAATATTATAAAGCTGAAGAGTTTATTTGTTTGTTTGAACGCGCTAATCTCAAGAACACTGGTTGGAATTAGAAAAATCTTTTTGTGTTGTATAGTCCATTTATCGAGTAAGGTTATAGGCTATATAACATCACGCTACGACTAACAGGAGCGGAGCATAAATGAAAAATGTGTCCAACGACGGGAAAAATTAAGACTTTTTAGGGTTCCGTACCCAAAGGGTTAAAACGCGACCCTATTACTAAGACTCCGCAGTCCGTCCGTCTGTCTGTCTGTCTGTCTGTCACCAGGCTGTATCTCATGAACCGTGACAGCTAGACTGTTGAAATCTTCACAGATGATGTATTTCTGTTGCCGCTATAACAACAAAAAAAACCTAATAAAATAATTATTTAAGGGGGGCTCCCATACAACAAACGTAATTTTGTTGCCGTTTTTGCAATAATGGAGCGGAACCCTTCGTGCGCGAGTCCGACTCGCACTTGGCCGGTTTTTGTATATTATTCTTCCATTTAAGACGACGACTAACGCCAACGACCTTGAGGGAACAAAACGTTCCCCACCCGTTCGTTCGTTCACACCCGCGCGACCCGAAATTTAGTAGTTTTTTGTACTTTTCTTATTATTCTATGACTTTAAAAAAAAAACTTCAGATCAAAATGTAGATAATTAAGTTGTCTTTGATATGGTTTCGATTTCATTACAATACGCCCAGCGGTTTTGTTGTGATTGTCGTGTTTTTGTCCGTTTTAGACATAACTTTACAAATTAATTACACTATGTTATACGAATAAAACTCAAAATTTGCTTAGATGAAATTATTAAGAAAATGGTCTAATATAACATAAATTTTTCCAATAAATTACGACTAGCCGTTTAGACGTGATTCTCATTTAAAATCAGCTACTCAAGGGAATCGGCGCCTTAAAAGTTGATAGACTTAGACATAGGCTACACAGGAAACAATAAGAATTGTATGTTTGCTTTATAATGTGATTGTAAAAGTTAATCTGTGGCAGTAGGAGGTACTCATTTGGTTACAAAAATTCTTTCACTAATGGAAAGGTACACTATTGCTGAATGTCATCATAATCTTAACTAATAATGTAAAGGGGTGAAATTGTATAATTTGATTTTGATTGTCTGGCAGTTATAATCTGATTACAAACATTCTTTAACTGCTAGAAAGTTACTCTTCGGCCGAGTGTCATAGGCTACCTACTCTTAGTCGCGAAAATGTAATGGGTCCTGTGGAGCTGGTCACGAGAGTGCAACAAAGGGAATACAAACTTTTCTGGTTTTACTGTAGGTATGTCCAGGCATTTTAACAAAAACCAGCCTAGTAAGATTCGGGCTCGCGCAACAATGGTGCCATATACCTACTACCAAAATAATTATCAATATCTTCCGAAATATTCTCAAAGAAATTTTTAATGTTATTTGTAAGTCGATCTTCAAGGTTAAGCAACGCTTGCCGAGGTCGGTCCGGGGATGGGTGACCATTTCAACATACCGAGTTTCCTCCGTGCCTCGGAAAGCACGTTAAGCCGTTGGTCCCGGCTGTCATTTGAAGATCTTTGACAGTTGTTACGGGTAGTCAGAAGCCTGAGATCTGACACCAGTCTTGCCAAGAGGTATCGTGTTACCCAGTTACTGGGTTGTGGAGGTCAGATAGGCAGTCGCTCCATGTAAAACACTGGTACTCAGCTGAATCCGGTAAGACTGGAAGCCAACCCCAACAATAATTGGGACAAAGGCTAGGCAGATGATGAACCAGAGGTTTTCAGGCAAGCTATTTGATACGTTAATATTATGACGCGTTATCAAAATAGCCGTTCCTCGTCATGTCATAATTGACTGTGTAGCTCCTTGTACATAAAGCACATCGTGATGATCATCATTACTACTCACCATGTCGTTGTTATGGCATTTTATCTCTTCTTGTAATAAACGGTCAAATGCCGTAAAAAGACGGAACCCGTCAATAGTGCTGTAATGCTTAATCATAACAATTACTTTGCATTCACCTTTATGAAATATTCCTGCAAAGTTAAAACAGATTCCTTCCAGCAATCTTTACGTAAAGCTTGATCATACATCATGATCATCTAAAACCTGATTCGCCCACCGCTGGGCATAAGACTCTATTTTCCCATGCCAATTCCCACGCTCCTGTGGTATCTTTATCCAGACATAGATGCAAACCGATGAGCATACAAAAAATCAAAGAACTATAAGTTCCGCATCTGAATCGTTCGCACACCTCGCAAAATTACTCTTTGTTGAAGGTATTCAATGTACAGTTTTAACGGCTTTACGCTGTTAATGCATGTACCTATAGATAAAACATTTAAACATATCAGGCTAACACAAGCTTGCATAGTACTAAAGATGTTGGGTTCTAGCATGGCATTATGAGACAACCGTCATCGAACCACAGCTACTTACTGCTTATTTCCTAAAACGTTAATAAATACATGTTAATGTCGTGAATTAATCAATATCGTGATCCTCAACATTTTTATATTAACACTAAACGATATGTAGGTACATTCAATGGCCATAAGCATCTTACTTTTCGTATTCACCTGCACGGTTCTGAGCATTTCACGGTGCGTAATGTTTCAATGAAAACTAACACATCGCATCATACAGTATTACTACAATTTGCTGGCATGTGATCAACTCTAGGCAGTCAAATCTAATCAGCGTCCGTACTAAGCAGATTCAAAACTAAAGTTTGAATTTGGAATCGGTATCTTAGGAGTGGACCACTCAGTAGCGTGAACATGGGTGGTGCAAGTACAATTCGATTACTACAATTTGCTGCCATGTGATCAACTCTAGGCAGTCAAATCTAATCAGCGTCCGTACTAAGCAGATTCAAAACTAAAGTTTGAATTTGGAATCGGTATCTTAGGAGTGGACCACTCAGTAGCGTGAACATGGGTGGTGCAAGTTCAATTCGATTACTACAATTTGCTGGCATGTGATCAACACTAGACAGTCAAATCTAATCAGCGTTCGTACTAAGCAGAATCAAAACTAAAGTTTGAATTTGGAATCGGTATCTTAGGAGTGGACCACTCAGTAGCGTGAACATGGGTGGTACAAGTACTTTTCGTGGTAGCCCGTTTTTTTTTACCATTAGTAATTAAGATTTGAACATAATGCGTCAAAAAATTTTAATAAGGTTACAAACAATAACTATAGTTGAAGAAAAATGACATAAAAAAGAAAGTTTTTGAAAGATAATTTATTAAAATATTGGGTATCCCACAATTAAAAAAAATATAAAAGTCAAATAAATTTTCATAAAAATATTGAATATCTTTTGTTATTAATGACAATATTTAACATAAGTCTTATATTATATTACTTTAGCTTAATTTATCGATTTCTCGAGGCAACGCGGATTGAATTGAAACCCAACCTCAGTGTTACGATCGAAAACTAACTTGAGTTTATCAAATGGTATTAAGACCAGCACGTCGCCCGTATCAAATTAAATATAATTTTTAAATCAACATTTAGTAAGATCTTCATTATGATACAGCTAAAAAGACGTCGATAAAAGGAGACTTCAATATTTTTGCACTTGTTCAAATCTGTGGTATGTACCTTGTTTCCCAACTGGATGCAATGGGGATTGGTTTGCAAAACGTTTATTTGATATGAAAACATTCATTTCTTATTCATTCACCAAAAATCGTTGCCGAGACTGGTTAACAAGCGGTGAACTTCCATTTCTTACAAGATTGTTCAGACTGTCTTGTTCTTCCAATCTCTTAACTCAACAACTCGCAATGTTTCTATAGAAATTAACGAAAATCTTTTCACATATTTGATACTAGCCATCCATTGATTTACGTACATTTTATTTAAATAAACGTTGCCCCACACTAGGAATTCTTTCCTGTATCGTGGGTGCGTTTACAAACATTTAAACTCACATACACAAGACACCCGGATCCGGAACAACTATCTTTAGGCCATAAAAATATGTGTTCCGTGCGGGTATCGAACCCGCGACACACAGCATAGCAGTCGATCGCTCAATCACAACTCCAACCGTGTCGTCTATTTAAAACGATAAAATAAGTATACCCCATAACAGATCATCACACCATCCGTAAAAATAACACTAACATAATTTTATTAGAGGTTTGAGTAACAAGCCCATTGCAATGCAAGGAATATTTGCCCTTGTTACAACTTATAGTTAAGATCATTTTGAATAAAGATAAATAAAACACCACTGGTGGTAGTAACCCAAACGCTCGTATCTAAGATCACCAACCAACAACGTCATACTATTCGGGCAATTATCCATTTTTTTTTTAATCCACCCTCGGATTCTTTTTTTTTAGTAAAGATGATAAAAACACTCACATTAAAATCAAACTTTGAATGATAAATACTCATTTGAAATAAAAAACGGGCACCTAAGGCAATTTAATGTCCAAGGGCGATTTCAGTTAATTCAATTAAATTATGTTGTTTGACGTAGCCAGTATATTTATAATCTTGTAAATTGAATTCTGACAAACTTTTCGTAACTTTTGGATTAATTCAATAAAATCAAGTTACACGTCCAAACAATAAGAAGTTGTCTGCAATAATAAAAATAGCAGTTTTTTTATTTTATCAAATTAAGTTAAAAATGTAAAATCCTAATAGTGAGTTTGTACCTCTCGCCAGTACATCGTCTTGTGGCATACGTTCCCACTCTAATTCTGCAATGACTTGTTTTCAACTGCCTGATGATATGGAGGAGGTTGCGTTGATCTTACACGTCTCTTTAGGAATTCCCAGACATGCTCAATTGGATTGAGGTCGGGACTTCGAGCTGGCCAATCTAAACGACGGATCCCAATTGCTTGCATACTGTAGCATAACGCTACAAGATTTAACAACATAGCGCCTTTTTTATTTTTCGATCCGGCCGTTAACATTATTCAAATTTCGATTGACAAGAAAACATAAGTCAACATTTCTGATGACAAACAAAACGTCATTACAGAAAATATCATGGTTACATGAATAAATATTTATTTTGGTGAATTTATAAGCCAGAATTTTAGTTTTAACATTTATTGTCTTCTTGTGTGTATTCGTGCCGTTCCGCGAATATAACACAGAACACAGATCATTTAAACGTAGCTATCAAGAACAAATTGGTATGTATTGTAATTTCATCTTAATTTTTCTTTAGAGTTTCGCTTTCTCTGATATCTCAGATTGTTTTAAACCGACTTTCCGATATCTATCTATACCAATATTATAAAGAGAAAATACTTTTTTGTTTGTTTGTACCGAATAGGCTCTGAAACTACTGGACCGATTTAAAAAAATCTTTCACCATTAGTAAGCTACATTATTCCTTAGTGACATAGGCTAATTTTTAATCCCGAAAACGGGTCACGGAAGCGAAGCCGCGGAAAACAGCTGGTTTCATTATGTAATAATAAGAAATATTTGCCAAATTAAATGTAATTATGTAAAGTACCTTAGACATAATTGCGGCATGAAAAAAATGTTTTTGTTTTCAATTTACCAATTTAATCTGAATGATAAAAACATCCCGTGCGGTGCGATGATCAGTGTGGTTATGAAACTGAAATATCTCGTACAGCGATGATCGGTGTAGTAACGTGACTGAAACATGTCGTGAGTGCGGTGATGAACGGCACTTTTCAGTGCGGTGCGATGATCAGTGTGGTTATGAAACTGAAATATCTCGTACAGCGATGATCGGTGTAGTAACGTGACTGAAACATGTCGTGAGTGCGGTGATGAACGGCACTTTTCAGTGCGGTGCGATGATCAGTGTGGTTATGAAACTGAAATATCTCGTACAGCGATGATCGGTGTAGTAACGTGACTGAAACATGTCGTGAGTGCGGTGATGAACGGCACTTTTCAGTGCGGTGCGATGATCAGTGTGGTTATGAAACTGAAATATCTTGTTTAACAATGATCAGTGTAGTAACGTTACTGAAACATTTCGTGTGTGTGGGTGATAAGTGCCACTTTTCAGTAGTTATATAGCAGTAACAAAGTGCTGTCCATAAAAATGAAAAATGCCTCACATTTTAATATATATAGTATTCGTACAATATTCATCCCACAATTATTTGGAACTGTTCATAATGTACAGAAACATTTTCGAATGTAGTTGTTTAGCTTTAGTTTGGCAATAATTGCAGCCAATCTCTTTGTAGGAATCGGAACAATAAACTTTGTACCATCACGGTTACAGGTGCAGTATCAATCTCATAAAGCACAGCAAACCAGTCTGTTTAACTAACTACCTTTAATAAACACTTCGCGCTTAGATACACACGCGTATGTTTTATTATAACTGGTTGTGGAAATACATACAGTCGACATAGAACCTTCTCCTTAGGTAAGTCGGTTAAAAAAATCTGTGATATCAGAGAAAGTGAAACACCAAGAAAATTAAGATGTCACCACAATATATCCCAATTTATTCTTGATGGCTACGTTTAAATGATCTGTGCTATATTCGCGGTATGGCGCGAATGCACACAAGAAGAAAATAAATGTTAAAACTAAAATTGTGGCTTATAAATTCACAAAAGACTTTGTTTTTCATTTTTCTACGATATTTTATGTAATGATGTTCTGTTTGTCATCAGAAATGTTGACTTTTGTTTTCTTGTCAATCGAATTTTGAATAATGTAACAATTAAATAAAAAGTTTCCGGATCGAAAAATAAAAAAATGTCGCTAGGCTGATAAGTCTTATAGCGGTATGCTACAGTATACAAGAAATTGGAATCCGTCGTTTAGATTGGCCAGCTCGAAGTCCCGACCTCAATCCAATTGAGCATGTCTGGGATGTCCTAAAGTGACGGGTAAGACCAATGCAACCTGCTCCAAAAAACATCAGGCAGTTAAAAAAAGTCATTACAGAATTAAAGTGGAAACGTATGCCACAAGACGATGTTTTGGCGAGAGGTACACAATCACTATTAGGATTTTACATTTTTAACTTAATTTGATAAAATAAAATAAAAAAACTGCTATTCTTATTATTGCAGACAACTTCTTATTGGTTGGACGTGTAACTCGATTTTATTGAATTAATCCAAAAGTTACGAAAAGTTTGCCAGAATTCAATTGACGCATATCAATTTCCAAGATTATAAGCATACAGGCTACGTCATACAACATATTTTAATTGAATCAACTGAAATAGCCCTTGGACAGTAAATTGGCTTAGGTGCCCGTTTTTTATTTCAAATGAGTATATATCATTCAAAGTTTGATTATAATGTAAGTATTTTTATCATCTTGGTAAAATAAAAGAATCCGAGGGTGGATTAAAAAAAAAGGATAATTGCCCGAATAGTATGACGATGTTGGTTGGTGATCTTAGATACGAGCGTTTGGGTTACTTCCACCAGTGGTGTTTTATTTATCTTTATTCAAAATTATATTAAATATGAGTTGTAACAAGGGCAAATGTGCCTTGCATTGCACTGGGCTTGTTACTCAAACCTCTAATAAAACAATGTAGGTGTTATTTTTACGGATGGTGTGATGATCTGTTATGGGGTATAATTATTTTATCGTTTCAAATAGACGACACGGTTGGCTTAGTGGTCGAGCGATCAACTGCTTTGCCGCGGGTTCGATTGCCGCACGGATCAAATATTTGTACGGCCTACAGATAGTTGTTCCGGATCCGGGTGTCTTGTGCATGTGAGGCTAAATATTTGTAAACGCACGCTCGATACAGGAAGAAATGCCTAGTATATTATTATTATTTATTTATTTATTGATTGATAAAAACGGTACATTGTAAGTTATATAAAGTACATAACGTCCAACAAAACTATAGACATAGTTTGTCTGTTGGATCTTTACTTATTTACTTAATTATATAATAAGTACGCAAGTATGAATATCGTAGATTAAATATAAGTATAGATATTAAGAGTATATAGCTTAGGTATGTAAAACAGTAGTTTCGGTACAGTAGTTTAAAAAATAATTAAAAAATGTAAGTAAATCAATGGATGGCTAGTATCAAATAAGTGAAAAGATTTTCTTTAATTTCTATAGAAACATTGCGAGTTGTTGAGTGAAGGGATTGGAAGAACAAGACAGTCTGAACAATCTTGTAAGAAGTGGCTTCACCGCTTGTTAACCAGGGTCGGCAACGATTTTTGGTGAATGAATAAGAAATGAATGGTTTCATATCAAATAAACGTTTTGCAAATCAATCCCTATTGCATCCAGTTGGGAAACAAGGTACATACCACAGATTTGAACAAGTGCAAAAATATTGAAGCCTCCTTTCATCGACGTTTTTTTATCTGTATCATAATGAAGATCTTACTAAATGTTGATTTAAAAATTATATTTATTTTGATACGGGCGACGTGCTGGTCTTAATACTATTTGATAAACTCAAGTTAGTTTTCGATCGTAACACTGAGGTTGGGTTTCAATTCAATCCGCGTTGCCTCGAGAAATCGATAAATTAAGCTAAAGTAATATAATTTAAGACTTATGTTAAATATTGTCATAAATAACAGATATTCAATATTTTTATGAAAATGTGTTTGACTTTTATATTTTTTTTTTAATTGTGGGATACACAATATTTTAATAAATGATCTTTCAAATATGTACTTTCTTTTTTATGCTATACGAATACATATTTTGCATCTTTTTCTTCAACTATAGTCATTGTTTGTGACCTGATTCAATTTTATTATGACGCATTATGTTCAAATCCTAATCACTAATGGTAAAGAAAAAATCGGGTTACCGCGAATTGTACTTGCACCACCCATGTTGACGCTACTGAGTGGTCCACTCCTAAGATATCGATTCCAGATTCAAATCTTAGCTCTGAATAGGCTTAGTACGGACGCCGATTAGATTTGACTGTCTAGTGTTGATCAAATGCCAGCAAATTGTAGTAATACTGTATAATGCGATGTGTTAGTTTTCATTGAAACATTACGCACCGTGAAATGCTCAGAACTGTGCAGGTGAATATGAAAAGTAAGATGCGTATGGCCGTTGAATGTACATATTATCGTTTTGCGTTAATATAAAAATGTTGAAGATCACAATATTAATTAATACACGACAGTAACATGTATTTATTAACGTTTTAGGAAATAAGCAGTAAGTAGCTGTGGTTCGATGACGGTTGTCTCATAATGCCATGCTAGAACCCAACATCTTTAGTACTATGCAAGCTTGTGTTAGCCTGATATGTTTAAATGTTTAATCTATAGGTACATGCATTAACAGCGTAAAGCAGTTAAAACTGTACATTTAATACCTTCCACAAAGAGTAATTTTGCGAGGTGTGCGAACGATTCACATGGGGAACATATAGTTCTTTGATTTTTTGTATGCTCATCTGTTTGTATCTATGTCTGGATAAAGTTACCACAGGAGCGTGGGAATTGGCATAGGAAAAGAGAGGCTTGTGCCCAGCTGTGGGCGAAATGTGCATAACTCCAGCTTCCTCATAAGTGTTAGAATAATTCTATCTATGCCAATATTTCAGGCATAATAGCAGCAATCAAAGTACCAAGTCTTTATTTAGCTGCCACGAAAACTTCGCTAATATGTGTCGTTTAGTATGAGTCAGCTGGAGTGACGTCACCCCAGCTTCCTCATTCAATACAGACAAACTAGTGATGTTAGGGTTTTGGACTATAGTCAAAAAAATAAGGCATAATAGCTGCACATGGAAGGAAAGAACTGAACGATAATACTTAAAAAGTGTTGAAACTATGATAAAAAAACGTGTATGTAAGCTGATGTGACGTCACCCCAGCTGCCATGTCATATCTTCTTAACAAAAGAAGATACGATTATGTATTATAGCTCAAAAATTAAGGAATAATAGCTGCCATTGGCAGCAAAATTTTCAAATCTGTAGTCAAAATACTCCATGAGTTATTAAATCGTCAGATATGTGTAAGCTGGAGTGACGGCACCCCAGCTGCTCATATCATATCTTCCGAACAAATGAAGATATGATTATGCATTATAGCTTAAAACATAAGAAATAATAGCTACCATAGGCAGCAAAATTTTCAAATCTCTAGTCCTTGTAGTTTCCACGTAGTAAACAAAAAAATGGTTTTTGCGCCAAAAAGATCAAATTATTACTTCGGAGGAGGTACGGAGCGGCGCTGTCTTTCTGTGCGCTACAACAGCGCTAAGCTATAAGTAAAACCGTTACATATTATTCATATCTACATATTGTTACAGAATTATATTTAGTTATGCTGCTTTGCTATTGAAGAGGCGCCTTTTACACAGCACTTTACAAGTCAAGCACGATTGTCTGGCCGTAAATATGACTATAAAAACCTGAATACTTACATAGTACCTACGATTCAAGTGTGTAGTCGGCTCCCAGTCTATAACCTAGTTTAAACTACTTCAAACTGATAATATAGCGCACAGAACGGCAGTGCCGCTCCGTACCTCCTCCGAAGTAATAATTTGATCCTTTTGGCGCGGCAACCATTCTTTTGTTTACTACGCGACGTGGAAACTACAAGGACTAGAGATTTGAAAGTTTTGCTGCCTATGGCAGCTATTATTTCTTATGTTTTAAGCTATAATGCATAATCATATCTTCTTTTGTTCGGAAGATATGATATGAGCAGCTGGGGTGCCGTCACACCAGCTTACACATATCTGTCGGTTTAATAACTTATGGAGTATTTTGACTAAAGATTTGAAAATTTTGCTGCCAATGGCAGCTATTATTCCTTAATTTTTGAGCTATAATACATAATCGTATCTTCTTTTGTTCAGAAGATATGACATGGCAGCTGGGGTGACGTCACATCAGCTTACACACATGGTTTTTTAACATAGTTTCAATACTTTTTAAGTATTATCGTTCAGTTCTTTCCTTCCATGTGCAGCTATTATGCCTTATTTTTTTGACTATAGTCCAAAACCCTAACATCACTAGTTTGCCTGTATTGAATGAGGAAGCTGGGGTGACGTCACTCCAGCTGACTCATACTAAACGACACATATTAGCGAAGTTTTTGTGGCAGCTAAATAAAGACTTGGTACTTTGATTGCTGCTATTATGCCTGAAATATTGACATAGACAGAATTATTCTAACACTTATGAGGAAGCTGGAGTTATGCACATGTGGGCGAATCAGGCTTTGGAGTATAATGATGTAGGTATGCTCAAGCTTTACGCAAAGATTGCTGAAAGGAATCTAATTAAACTATACATGAATATTCCATAAAGGTGAATGCAAAGTTTTTGTTATGGATAAGCATTACAGCACTATTGCCGGGTTCCGTCTTTTCACGGCATTATACCGCCCGTTTATTACAAGATGAGATACAATGCCACTACAAAGACATGGTGAGTAGTAATGATGATCATCACGCTGTGCTTTATGTACAAGGAGCTACACAGTCAATAATGACGAGGAACGGCTATTTTGATAACGCGTCATAATATTAACTTATCAAATAGCTTGCCGGTCTGCAGACCGGCCTCAAAAACTCTGGTTGCCTTGGGTTTAACCCAACAATTACCACTTTTTTATGATTTATGTATAGGTAATACTTACAAACATAGACATATAAAATACAGGAGAAGTGGCAAGGGGGCGTGTCGGTGTCCGCGCGACGTGCACAACGTGAGCATGTCACAGGCAAATGGCCGTCTCCGCGAAACATTGCGCTTTCGACCGTCATCGTGATAAGTTACAAGAAAACCGTGTTGTTCAGTGGTTTCTTGTAAAAACCGAAGACTAAACCAAAACTTTGTAAATCATGGCATCACTTACCATATGTAATTACAAGTATTTAACTATGTTTGTCTTTAAAATTCTGAAAAATAACAAATCGTAAAATATTTCTTGATTCTACTGTTTTTTTTTTTTCAAAGTGCACAGCGACTGTGCTATTTTTGCATGAAATACATTGCTTTTTTACCACTACCTAATTTTTTCGCTGAGTGACTGAACAAGCAATGTAAAATCGCAAAACGATACTTTATTAAGCGGATACATCGCGTCGTACGGCCGCTGCTTCTTGCGACGAGTTAGTGATGTGCTTGTGCAGATCCACTAACGTAGGCTATCGACAGCAACGTCGATTGACGAATGAAATATTGCTTTTATACTTTATTTTAGTGAGCAGTGGTGGCCCAGTGGTATCGGCCGCGACTTACAAGTTGTAGGTCGTGGGTTCGAGCCCAGGCAGGCGCTTTACTTTGTGTAAATTATTTCTTCACCACTGCTCTCAAAACGGTGAAGGAAAACATCGTGAGGGAACCGGCATGTCCTAGAACCAACAATTCGAAGACATGTGACATCCACCAACCCGCAATCAGCCCGCGTGGTGGATTACGGCCCATTCCCTCTCACATAGAGGAGGCCTGTGTCCCAGCGGTGGGAACATTAATAGGCTGATGATTTAATGATGTGATACTTTATTTTTCAATTTGTCGACAGTTTTAACAAGGTTGGAAGGTCGATGTGAAATAATGTTTATCACTTATTTTGATTATTTTACAGCGTAGTAGAGAAATGCGTAACCAACATTTTGACAAAAAATGCCACCCCAGTAATACCAAAGTGTCAAGTGCTGCACAAATACCTCCACTTTACAGGGCATTGAGTAAACAGTAAACACCATAGCAGGGTTCAACAATATCTCCTGTTTTAATACGCTATGACAGCCTAAACCAACGTAACCGGATTTTTGATTGTTTGTAAGTTTTGATTTACTTAAAAGTATATATTTTTATGAACATATTGTTTATTTTTATTATTTTATTTTCTGGACATGCTGTTTTTTTATGGATTTTATTTTCAAGACCTCAAAAAAATGTATACTATAATAAATGGGAGACACGATAATTTTCCGATTTTTTCAATCACTAGCGTATATGTAAAATAAATTGCTTTTGCACAGCACAACGATAACAACCGATGTTTTTGTGTGGGTAAGTTGTACGGTGCATGGTAAATACACGCTGTGTTTGATGAGATAAGGTTTATAATTGATTGTGTAGTACGTTCTGATTTATGAAATGCGAGTGTTTGCGCGACTACGTATCTATTGCCTTTACTGAACTGCATATGTAGTAGTTGCCGTGTGGTAGGGGCAAACTGGAGACACAGGTTTCCGATATATTTTCGTGTACCGGGCATATCTCCTTGTTTATTATATCTATGCTTACAAATAACAATAAAATATCTTTGAGCATATTTCGGAAGATATTGATAATCATTTTGGTAGTTTACGGCACCCGTGGTGCGCGAGCTCGATTCTTACTAGGCTGGCTTTTGTTAAAATGCCTGCACATACCTACAGTAAAACCAGAAATGTTTGCATTACCTTTGTTTCACTCTCGTGACCAACTCCACAGGACCCATTAAATTTTTCGCGACTAAACGTAGGTAGCCTATGACACTCGGCGAAGAGTAGCTTTCTACCAGTAAAATATTTTATGTAATCAGATTATAACTGCCAGAGATAACCCATCACAAACAAACATACAATTTCACCTCTTTATATTATTAGTTAAGATTATGATGAAATTAAGCAATAATGTACCTTTCCATTAGTGAACGAATCCATTAGAGATTTGACAGCTTTTGATTGAGTTGAGTTGACACTTGACGAGAAAATTTGTGACCGAGACCGGCTTCTCGTTTGATTATATTGTAATTGTTGAATAATCAACCCATCATTATTGTAATTGCGTTCGCCATCTACCAGTGGTGTGGTGCTTCGCCCGTGCAGTCGTTTTGTGCATATTTCATGCGCAACGAGGTGCTTTTGCCGGGAGCAACAAAAAAAAGCAACAAATAAAGTCTGCAGAGAATACCAACAGACTACTTACGTATTTCCCTTATAACAATATACATATATAATACCCCTAAAACCCTCAACCAGGCACGGATTGAGCGAGCACAGAGGATTACCACGAGGACCAAGGTAAGTTTTACCAATTGTACCACTTCCCACCTGTCTGACAGGAACCAGTATATCTCAAGAACAGCGACCCCTAGCGACCGCTGCCACGAACTGTGGTTTCGTCGGTATAGACCTGATAGGATCCAAGAGCCGCAACGTTGCTATGGGCCCCAGCATAGCCTCTTGGCTGTGATCCTCAGGACTGTATTCAACAATTAGTATTTATCAATGTTAAAATATCTCCAATGTAGAAAATATGTTATAATATTTTTTTTGCAATGGTAACATGGTCTAGTGGTCTCAAGCGCTACTTTTGAGCATGAGGTCCGGGTTAAATGCCCGAGTTGGGCAACACGTTATTGGAATCTTGTATCTCAATAGCAGCCTGGAGTCTGGATTTATGGCAACTCGGTGTACTCTTATAGGTAACCCCACAGGAAATATAAGTGTGATATTAGGATGCAGTGACTTTGAATTTGTAGGAACCAGTTGCCATATATTTTCCTAACTTCGCGGTAAATATGTGGTAGGTGGGTCTTGCTTTGAGCAACAGGTCAACCGTCGAACCCAACTCGGCTGGGCAGCGTTCGGGCGCGGTATATTCCCGTCCAACTTACCACAGTGTCTCAAGACACAAGTGTAATAGTAAGGATACACGACGACACTGACACTCGACACAAATGTCGACACTAGTGTCGATTGCGTCCACACGATAATCAATTTTTTGTATCGTCATTGGTGTAAACATCTCGTGTCCTGGTTTAAGTTTATTGGCTGTCTACACGAATCGCGACATACACTGACTGCAACTCAGTGTTGTACATCCTCTCGCCATGAATCGACGTGCTGCAGCTGTCGCTATATGTGTTTCAATTAAAGTTCGTCGTCGTAAAAAGAGAGCGATATGGGTTAAAGATTGGATCAAAAGAAGAGCACAGCTGGGGGCATATAATTAATTGTTATCTGAACTGAAAAACGAAGATCCGCAGCCTAATTGTGTAAGTAAATTCGGCAACACACAAAAACAAAAAAGTTGAATAAAGATTCAACTTTTTTGTGTATGTGTGTGTATTTGGGAAAGAACCAGATTGTTTCCTTTGCCGAATTCACTTACACAATTAGGCTGCTGGAATGCTACAAAAACTTTCTTCGAATGAAACATGAAGACTTTCAATATTTATAACAAGATTTCAACTGCGATACAGAAACAAGATACGAATATGAGATTAGCTATTAATATTTTATTTCCTCTGCTCGCCACGCGCGTGACTTCATGTTGGTCTAGCTATAAATTTCGCACAGGTACGAAATTCGGGACACTTGTGTCGGACACTGCACACGTCCTGTCTCCACCGCTGCAACACAGACACTGAGCGACACCGCACACTCCATCTGCAACTAAGTGGCGTGGCAGTGGACACACATAGACAATCGATGTATACACTCGAGTGTCGAGTGTCAGTGTCGTCGTGTATCCTTACCTTAAGACAAGTGTGTGTTGCCAGTGATTAGCTATAGGACTGAGACATGGTCACTGGTCGCTCACAATGGGGCTCATCAGAAAAAAAGTAAAGTCACCCAAAAGGCAATGGAGAGGGCTATACTTGGAGCTTCCTAGCGTAATCGCATAAGAAATGAGCATATCCGCAGGAGGACCAAAGTTACCGACATAGCCCAGAACTGCGAAACTTAAGTGGCAGTGGGCAGGGCACATTGCTCGCAGAACGAATGGTCTAAAGTGCCTAATAACTCTGGAGTGGCGACCGCGAACCGGCAGACGATGCGATGGAAGGCCTCCGACTAAGTGGACCGATGACCTGGTTAAGGTTGTGAGAAACCGCAACGGATCGGTCAATACGGCGATGCCTGGGGGAGGCCTATGTACAGCAGTGGGACGTGTTTGATTGATGAACGGTGATTGATAATCATACCGACTGTGGAGATGCCCTAAAGTAGGGTTTTGTATTTTTTATTATATATCACCTAGTATAGGTACAATGTAGTATACTAGATTTTATTCACATCCTCGTCACTCCAATTACAGAACTCATAAAAGTGTGCATACTCACAGTGTAACTAGCTCTTGTCAGCGGCTTCACCTGCATCAACATTGAAGATTATAACGTACCAAATATAACTAACTATATAATAAATAGCTCCTAAACAAATTGGATGCAATGCATTAAGAACTTTGTCATATTGGCGATGGAGCGCAGCCTACTTAAATAATATTAAATTAACGGACCGAATCAGAAACACGACTCTGCGCTCCAGAACAGAATTTGCTGACGTATTTAAAAAAAAGCTGCAAAACTGACGTGGGTCACTCACCGCCTGCCGTCCGCCTCGAGAGGACGTCCCGCTGCTCGCCTATCTGCCGCTCGCCGCCCCACCGCGCGCCTCGCCGCGCCCCACCCTCTGTCTCGTCGCGCCCCTGCGTGACGTCACTGCGGTCGCTGCGTCTCCGCGCGCCGCTCACAGGTGTCATCTTTTTGACCCCTTCCGGGTTAAATCCACGACTTAGTGGTCCTTGGTGGAAACCTTACGGTGCTAACGAAGCCAAGTGGAGTGCTGCCCCTTGCACTCGCCAAGCTTCTTCAGAGCACGGCAGTTATAAGGAGTCGGGAGCAGGATAGTTGGCCTTGGTAGATAGCCTAGTCAACCCCTGTCTCTGTTCCACAGCATACACCTGGCACGTTCGGGTGTGTCTACCCCGACGTGCCAGACTCTGGTACACAAGTGGTGGGTGGCCCAGTGGCCAGTGGCGGGGTGGGTTTACCGGTACCTTAGGACCCCTGTTACCCAATAAGATTGGTGACAGGTGAACAAGCTTAGGGCTCACCCAGGTACACACCTCCGAGTCTCACCCGGCTGGGAGGGTAGGGTTGCACACATCCTCGGACGCACCCACCCGGGGCAAAATTCCTCTTTTTATATATAGAATTCTCTAACGACTATGTCTTTCAAGGTAGTAGTCGATCTCCTTCAGGAGATTTTGCTTTCTGAGCCTCAGCTCAAAAAGAAGTATGGTCCGGCCTTCAAAGCCGCCACCGCCCCCGCCCCACCCGCTTTGGGCCCGATAGAGGCCCCAATCAAGGCTTACATGCCTTTCCCCGACGACGACTCGCCCAGGTCGCCTTCCGCCATCACCAAACCTAGCCAAGAGTCTAGGCCATCCTCCCCTACGCAGGCCAATGAGCCAGACTCCCGCCCAGACTCCCCTATGGAGCAAACCCCGTTTCCTGATGAGGAATCACGGGACGCTTCCCTTCCCTTCACCTCCTCAGAGGAGGACGACTTCCAAGTCGTAGGAGGCAAGAGGAAGAAGAATAAATCCCCATCCAGGGCCACTAAGGCCAAGAAAACATTCGTGGCAACACCGTTTGCCTCACCCGTTGCCTCCCCTTGCTCTTCTCCTGAGCCGACAGACACTCTCGCCCCCACTACCGCTTCCCAGCGGTCTAGTCGCCCCCCTAGCCCCATGATAACAGCTACCACTAGGAAGCTGCCTCCTCCTCCGATTTATCTCTAGGACATGGCAAAGTGGAATGTCGTTTCCAACGCTTGCGCTGAGCGTAGAATCAGCTACACTAAGGCCACTGCATGCCAACAAGGCATCAGGATTACGGTCCCCTCATCTCAGAATTGCCGAGATTTAACTCGCCTCCTCAAGGATAGGAACATTTCGTTCCATACCTACACCCCTCCAGAGGAGAAGTCCACCCGAGTAATTATACGGCGTGTTCCGAAGGAAATCCCGACGGAAGAAATCCGCCAGGATTTAATAGCCCAAAAAGTCCCTGTTTCAGAAGTCCACCGCTTGCATAAAGCAAGAGGAGGGCAACTTTACGACATGGTTTTGGTCGTGTGCTCCCCCACCGAGGGTTATCACCCCATCTTCAATGTTAAGACAGTATGCTCCCTGTCAGGCATTTCAATAGAAAAGAAATTACCGTCCCCACCTCATTGACCAGTGCCACAACTGCCAACTGCCACAACTGCCAACTACGGTCATTCGCAGGTCAACTGCTTTGCCACCCCCAGGTGTGTAAAGTGCCTAGGTGACCATAGCACTAAAAATTGCCCCCGTCCCAAAGACCACAGACCGCTCAAAATGTACGGAGCCTCCCAGCTGCGTGCTCTGTGGTCAAGCTGGTCACCCTGCTGTCCAACAGCCCCTAAATTAGCGCCTAAAATGGCCAAACGTTATGTCGCGCGTCAAGCTCGCATAGCGAACCCTTCCCAAGTCCCCCCCCCCCCCGTCTAGCCCCTCAAAGGATTTCCCCATGGGGTAAGCTGAACCACCAAAGTGTGGCGCCTCAGAATCGCCCCCAACCCATCCCGGCACTCATGAACCTTAACATTGCAGTGCCTAGCTCAATCCCGGCCACTTCGGCCCCAGCGCAAACCAACAAAGTGGCTCCCACCACTGTAGTTGATGCGCGCCCACCCCCTTTAACCTAGTCCGGCCCAAGCTCCTATCGCTGTGTCGCTGAAACCATTCTCAGCGCATACGCGATCTGGATGACTCCAGAGGCCCGAGCCCTTCATGCTGAACTTAAACCCAGCTAAAAATGTTAACTTCCTCGCTTCCCTCGAGATCTTCTCGAGGTATCCCTCCATAACCAAGGAGCTGGACAGCCTTGTGTTTGTAAACGGTGAATGGGTTCACAATTGAGAAGCAATTGCCTGAAATCCCTTAAGCTAGGTTTTTTCAATGCCAATGGCATTAGTAGACAGCGTGATGAGATCGCCTTGTTTCTTCGCGACCATCGATCAGCTGGACATCTTCCTCATTCAAGAGACTTTTTTAAAACCCCGTCATCGTGATCCTAAAATTGCCAACTATCGTATAGTTCGCAACGATAGGAAGAGCTCCCACAGCGGTGGCACTCTCATTTACTACAAAAATGACCACTGCAGCGTGATCACCCCACCCGATCCCATTTCTAATCTAGAATACTCTGCCTGTCGGCTAGGAATGACTGGTCATCAATCGATCACCATCATCTCCGCCTATTGCCCTCCACGCTTGGCGTCATCGGGCGATAACCCAGACGGTCTCGTCAAAGACCTCACTGTCCTCTTCAGCATGAGTGACTCTGTTATCCTAGCAGGTGATCTCAACGCTAAACATCCAGCCTGGAACAGTGCCGTTACCAACCCTAGAGGGAGGTTGGTGCTGCATCTAGGCTCATCCCTCCACTATGATGTCTTCGCCCCGTCAGATGTCACTCACTGCCCGGATATTGTTACACACAACCCGGATGTCTTAGATGTAGCGTTACTTAAGAACATTAACCTTCAGTTTCGTTCCATTGTAACGCTAGACGAATTAAACTCTGACCACCGCCCAGTAATTCTGCACCTAGGTAGTTGCTCAGGCCTCCCAGATCTAATTACATACTGATAGACACATAAAATATAATTTAAGTGTCTCAAAAACATGAACGAAAATTACTTGTGCGCTTTACTATGAAAGGCTTTTTCGCCTACCGACATCGCTTAGTATGCGATGGCGCGCTGGGGTGAGTCTGCTCACCCCAGCGCGCCATCCTTCCAATTCCTTCGGAAAAGTTTATAAGCGGCTTAAAGACTTTGTCGAGCGGAAGAGCCTCATCCCTGACGAGCAATTCGGCTTTCGTTCCGAACACTCATGCGTCCAACAAGTTCACCGCATCGTTGAACACACTAGTGCTGGTTTCCAGCGTGGTCTGATGACGGGTGCCTTGTTCTTCGACATAGCGAAAGCGTTCGACAAAGTCTGGCACAATGGCTTAATTTATAAGCTATACAAGCCCGGTGTGCCAGATCGTCTCGTGCTCATCTTACGAAACTGGATGTCGAACCGCACCTTCCGCTACCGTGTCGAGGGAGAACTCTCCTCCCCTCACCCCATATGAGCCGGAGTCCCACAAGGCTGCGTACTATCCCCCCTAGTTTTCACGCTGTACACCAGCGATATTCCAAAAACCAAAGAGGGCCAGTTGGCACTATTCGCCGACGACACGGCCCTCTATTGCACTGGCATAGTACCAAATGCCATCGGTCTAAAACTCCAGAGAGCCGCCAATGCATTGGCCAAATGGTTCCGCCTCTGGAGAATCGAAGTCAATCCCGACAAAAGTCAGGCTGTCCTTTTCTCGAGGCCTGACCGTAAATACAATGACCGATTCAAAAACCCCCGTCTTCCCAAACCCATCACTATGTACGGCAAGCCGATCCCCTGGGAACAGCAAGCCAAGTACCTAGGTGTCACCCTTGATAACCACCTCACTTTCGCCAAGCACATTAAGGTGGCGCGCTCGCGAGCCGCCTTTGCTATGATCAGACTCCATGGGATGGTGAACGCAAAAAGCAGCTTGTCACTTAAGTGCAAGCTTCGCATTTTCACCGCGGTCATCCGTCTCATCATGACCTATGCCTGCGCTGTCTTCGCACACGCAAAGCCCCACGATACCCACAAGCTTCAGGTTATACAAAACCGTTTCCTCCGCAAGATCACGGGAGCCCCCTGTTACGTTCGTAATCAGGAACTTCATGTCGATCTGAGAATCCCCATCCTCCAGCAGTTTATGAAACGCACTACCAAGCGAGCAACTAACAATTCGCAGACACAGACCGCCTTCGTCCCGCCCTCGCCGCCGAGGCCCGCCGCGACGTCCCCGTCAAGATATACAAGCCAGCCCGCGTAATGCTGCGCCGTAGTTAAATTCTAGTAGTTATTGATTGGAGTATCTTGTCCGTTCTTCCCCACGTAGGCTTTTCCGAACGGATGGTAGAATCACTTTATTAAGATCCAGCCTTCGTATGTTGTCCCCCTTGTTGATATACCTTCGCAGAAAAGCGCAGGTAAACTTTTCAAAATCTGAAGATTTTTAATTCGATGTTACTCTTTTTCAATAACTACTGTTTTCATCTATTTGAATATATTGTGGGTGAATGGTATTAGTTCTATATAACTGGACTTATTGATTTCCGTTGATCCAGAGAACCCAATAACATACAGTTGAAAACTTAATTATTTATTTTACTGTCGCAGAGAAGTGAAGGTTAACTTTTCAAAAACTGAAAGTCCACACCCTTTTGCAATGTACTTACCTAGAACACAATCATTATTTTGTGTCGAATCGGTTGAGAGTGATTGTTTACACATCACCGTACCCGTTAAGGAAACTGTTTGCATTCCGATCTTATTCCTACCCATGTTACGCCTCTTTGCTATTGATTTGGTTAGGTAGGTACTTATTCATTTAGATTCAGAATGTATGTTTGTATTCAGAAGTATCAATTAGAACAACTTGTTATGCACCTATGTGATTACTTATTAAAATATTACAATGCTTAATTTCTATCTAGAATGGAAATAGATGGTGATGAATTTAGTAGAAAATAAAACAAGATGTTTATAATATAATTATGTTTTATTACACCTGTTATGCACCTATGTGTTTACTTATCAAAATATTGCAATGCTTAGGAACTATCTAACTAAAAATTTACATTTTCTTTTTGAAATGAATTTTACTTCTAATGTCATTAGCATCTTATACATATCACTATTGACCACAGTTATTTATCATTGATATAATTAATTAAAGAAAAGGAATTTCATCTTCTGGCAGTATCTGATAGCATAGATAGAACGGGCTCTGAATCAGGTAAGACTATATCGCGCACTATACTTCTTTTTACTAATTTAATGTCAGGCGGAGCATTGGATGACCGTACAGCCGATTTTTCAGGACCAGAATTTACTTCACCAACTCGAACAAAAGTAAGGATCTCATTGTGACCTGTCTTGAGTGTGAGATATCGTGTATTTTCGAAGGAGGATTTTTCTGAGTTTTGCTCTGTCTTGTTTGTGTTATCCTGAAGTTTTGATGAACTGGCGTTCATTATTTTCTGGTCAGTCATGTCTTCAGTAAATATAATCTCGCCACTAGCATTCTTGAAAATAAGTTTAGAATTGCCTTCCAAACCAAATTTCGATGAACGAAGCATTATGTGAATTTTAATTTAATTTACTTAATATATTCTCTTTCTCTGGTTGAAGCAAGCGTTGATTAAGATTGAATCATCACACTACAATGCTGAGATGGAGATATGTGTATTTAATTATATATTCGTTTCCTTTCACTGCGTTCAAATATAAACACTCAGGATAATGTATAGCATGCTGCATACAAGGATCATCATAAATCTCCCAATCTTCGATAACACCTCCACATGAGAAACATGCTGCAATATCATTTATACCATTTCCATAATAAAAGAATCCCGCGTCAGCCATTTCCCTCACTAATCTTTTCTTTTTATTAAACGTCCTCCAGTAATAATTAAATGAAAATTCACGCATTTTAAACGAGTTATACCAGGCCCCTCAGAAAGTATTGCGAAAAAAAGTTTTTATATATGGGAGACTGGCCAGTTATAATGTTTTTCGAAAATATGATTATTTATAAGTAAAAATAAGTAAGTTCCAATTTCAAAATTTCCCTTTACATTTTTTGCGAGTTAATTCAAAGTATTGTGTCTCACTGAAATATGGATCTGCGCCGGGAACATTTTAGAGCTATGATTTTATACGATTTCAAGTGTCGCCTGAAACCGGATGAATCGTACGATAGACTTCAAATGGCATTCATGGATGAAGGCCCTTCCAAGGCAACCGTGTATCGTTGGTATAACGAATTCAAGCGCGGTCGACCAACTTTGGGGGATGACGAAAGAAGCGGTCGCCCTTTGACGGCTGTTACCGAAGAAAACGTGCTAGCAGTGAAAAATTTAATCCAAGACAATAGGCGAATTACATATCAGGAGATTCAACACATATTGAAGATTGGATCGGGAAGCGTTCACGAGATTCTACACAGCCATCTTCGCGTGAGGAGGATAGTATCACGCTGGGTGCCGCACAACCTCACCGATGCTCAGAAGCAGGCCCGGGTGGAATGGTGCCGTGATATGCTTAACAAATTTGATGCAGGCTCGTCTCGGCGTGTTTACGACATCGTTACAGGTGATGAGTCCTGGATTTATCAATACGACCCAGAAACCAAGCGCCAGTCGACTGTTTGGGTGTTTCAAAATGAGCCAACGCCTACCAAAGTGAAGCGATCTAGAAGCGGGGGTAAGATTTTGATCGCTAGCTTTTTTAATTTGACTGGCCACTTGGTATCAATTCCCTTACGGGATCAAAGAAGCATTAATGCCGAATGGTATACTACCAAATGTTTGCCAGAAGTTTTCTCTGTTATAGGCAACAAGCGACCAAACACAGGGCTCCGCGGGCTACTGCTCCACCACGACAATGCACCTGCGCACACCGCACTCAAAACGAGGGACTTCCTGGACAGCACGCCAGTCAAACTCCTGGGTCACCCTCCTTACAGCCCTGATCTAGCACCGTGTGACTTCTTTTTATTCCCAAAAATAAAAAATCAGCTCAAAGGGATACAATTTTCGTCGCCGGAAGATGCGCTGGCTGCGTTCGAGCAGGCTGTAAACGAGGTGTCTGCGGCGGACTGGAAAAAGTGTTTTGAAAACTGGTTTAGGCGCATGAATCTTTGTATAGAGGCTGGTGGAAAGTACTTTGAAAAGATTTAATAAAAATATATGTACGTATAGAACAATTTTTTTTAGTTTCGCAAAACTTTCTGAGTGTCCCACGTACATGTCATATCGAGGTTTGTATTCATTTTGAGACATGCTCTATTTACTTTCTAGTTCAATTATTTAATAAACGTTTAATGGTATCGTCCAGCATTTGTCAATAACTTATAAAGACCGGACAGAAGAGGAGGAAGGGGATAGAAAACTTTAAGATGCGTTTTACTTAACTTTAGAAATAAAACAAGAAACTATTTATTTTAGAATTGTATTATCATAGCACCACTTATTTAAACACAATACATTTTTTAAAGCACATACAGAGTCATGATAAATACAGTTATATAAATCTTGAGAATACTTATATAGATCGTATAAACTTATCAAACTAGAACATCCTTTATCTTCTAAATTAAATATATTACAATTACTATTTTCTAAAATATGTTTTAACCACAACACTTTTTCTGATCCTTTAACGTAGATACATTTATCTCTTAATAAAACCTTTTCTATTTTTTAGTTTTGGTACCTTATTTATTACCGTGAAAATACGCATTATTATGGATAACTCAAAACCTACTCGCCAGATATTGATCGAATGATAAGATGAATGGGACCAAACGAGAAGCACCAGCTTTCAAATAATAAAAGAATCATCAAAATCGGTTCACGTAGTAAAAAGTTCTGCGGTAACACACATAAAAACAGTAGTAATGTTATTAAAAACGACTTGGGATATTATTTATAGAGAAACGAGAAGATCTTATAACCGGAATATTGACTACAGCCGGTCTATTATTGACAACATCATAAAATCAGACTCACAAGTCGCACTGGCCTTTGAAAATTTCTTTTCAGATATTCCCATTTCAACTAACTAAATCCTTAAACTCATCACCTTCTGTTGCTGAGTCTTTGCTAATAGAAAATTTGCGATCTGGATTTCGTTTTAAACATATTACTTGTTTATTTATTTAACAATCATGGACGACTTACAGCTAAAACAAACAGAATATAAATTAGAACGTGAGGCTGACAGCCAATAAAACAAAATAAAAGTCATCATTTCCAAAAATAGATTGGAAAGAAAGAGTGTGAACAACACAACACAGTTACCAAAAAGAAAAAAAAAAACAAAGCAGTATAGCATTCAAGCTCAAAGTAAATTAACATTTCATAAACCATACAATGATAAAAATGTTCATCATCATGTTCAGGACATATAATAATAATAATGGTGAATCATGGTTTTGCCTAGCCCTGAATCCTCTAAGCATGCTGCTGGAGAATTCAGGGCTAGGCTATCGGTTGAAGAGAGGCGGTCAGGTTATATCCCACCTCCTTTACATGGATGACCTGAAGCTCTTTGCCTCCAGCAATCTTCAGCTGATGGAGCTACTGAAGGTAACTGAAACTTTTAGTGACGCCATCAGGATGGAGTTTGGTGTGGACAAATGTGCGGTCATGCATGTAAAGCGAGGAGAGATTGTGGAATCCGTGGGAATCCAACTCGCGGATTCCATAAACCTGAGATCCCTCTCTCCAAACGAAACCTATAAGTATTTGGGTATGTCGGAAGCGTTAGGTATCAGCACTACTGACATGAAGTAATCGTTGAGGGAACGCTTCTTTGGCCGCCTGAAGAAGGTATTCAATAGCCTTCTTTCGGGCGGAAACAAGGTGCGCGCCTTCAACGGTTGGATCATGCCGGTATTGATGTACTCTTTCGGCATACTCAAATGGACTCAAACGGAACTTGACGCCCTGGATAGACGGGTCCGTACACTGATGACTGCATATCGAATGCATCACCCACGATCGTCGGTCATGAGATTGTATATCCCACGGAAGTGTGGAGGCCGAGGCTTTTTAAATGCCAAAAACCTCCACAACCGCGAGATATGCAATCTCTCTCAGGGAATATTTTCTAAACACAGACGTGGGTATGCATCGAGATGTAGTAGCAGTGGACAAGGGACTCACCCCGCTCTCCTTGGCGAATTAGAACTGGCGCAGGCCTGTAGTGCTTGACACTAACGACCGCAGAGAGGTATGGCAAAGTAAGGAGCTTCACGGACGCTTTTTCCGGGCCCTACATGGGTCCGATGTAGACCAATCAGCGTCCGTAGCCTGGCTACGTTTCGGTGACCTCTTTGGGGATACCGAAGGTTTTGTCTGTGCAATTATGGACGAAGTTATCATGACGAATAACTACCGGAGATTTATTGTGAAGGATGGCACGGTTGACATCTGTCGGACATGTCACCGGCCGGGTGAATCGATCCGCCACATTATCTCTGGTTGTTCTCGTCTAGCTAACGAAGAGTACTTGCATAGGCACAACCTTGTAGCCAGGATTATCCATCAGCAACTTGCTCTGAAATACACTCTTGTGGCATCGGAGGTGCCGTACTACAGGTATGTGCCCGACCCAGTTCTCGAGAATGGCAATATCACATTGTACTGGGATCGGTCCATCATCACTGACAGGACTATTGTAGCCAATAAACTTGATATAGTGGTGGTGGACCGAATCGAGAGGCGTGCAATGATTGTTGACTTTACCGTCCCTCATGACGGGAACCTCGTGAAAGCTGAGAAAGATAAGCAAATTAAGTATCTTGACTTGGCTCGCGAGGTTGTCGACATGTGGGATGTGGACACAGCGATCATTGTACCGATTGTCGTGTCGGCAATGGCTTAATAGCCACGAGCCTCGACCAACATCTTAGGAGGCTCTCGTTAGGTGGCTGGGTCAAGGGCCTGATCCAGAAAGCAGTATTGCTGGACACGGCTCGTATTGTTAGGAGGTTCCTCTCTCTGGAGCCCTGACCGCCGGTAGCTTGGAGCCTGTTCCCGATACCGGTGGGCCTCTATTTTTTATATTTCTAAATGTTTTTCTTTTTTGTATGAGTTTTTTAAAAATATTTAAAAATGTATAAAATAAGAAATTAAATTAAATAAAGGACATAATAATAATAAAGCCTTTATTTACTGATAAACTTAAATTACAATATAATATAGAAACTTAACATAACAAATTATTGCACTTCGGCGTCTTCGTCCATCAGCGCGTCCCTTGACGCATAGGCCTCCCCCAGGCTCCTCCACTTATCACGGTCTCGTGTAGCTCTGGCCCACAGGGCTCCAGCTATCTCCACTATGTCATCGTCCCAGCGTTTGCGTTGTCTACCTCTGCTTCTTTTTGATCCGTCTCTGATTTGCCATTCCGTTAAGGCCTTAAGACCACTTGTTGTTTTTATCACGGAGCATATGACCAGCCTATCTCCATTTCAGACTTTTTGTGTGAAAGGTAGCATCTTTTACTTTGGTAATCTAATATAATAATATAATATAATAATAATGTTCAGGACATACAAAATCCTAATTAAAAAAGCCAAGGCTCAGGCACTTTCTGGCCGAGGACACACACCCGTTATGAAAGGATCAAAATCATGCCGCTTACAAATGTCATTAAAGTTTCTATTTGCACGCACTATAAATGAATTTTGCCTGTAGTTCGTAGAAGCAGATGGAACACGCAACGGTGCGTACCATCGCTTTGACCTTCCAGGAACGTTAAAATAAAATTTGGATAGAGTATCGGAGTTATTGATAGAATTATTGAAAATTTTAATTATTGTAGTGCTGTCGGAGACTGCTCGCCGATTAATTAGGGGTAATATATGATACTTCTTGCAGAGATTGAGGTAATCTTCAGACCGGTAGGGCACTTTCTGATGATAACACAAATACTTGATGAACCTTTTCTGAATGCTCTCTATACGATCAATGTACGTGGGACACTCAGAAAGTTTTGCGAAACTAAAAAAAATTGTTCTATACGTACATATATTTTTATTAAATCTTTTCAAAGTACTTTCCACCAGCCTCTATACAAAGATTCATGCGCCTAAACCAGTTTTCAAAACACTTTTTCCAGTCCGCCGCAGACACCTCGTTTACAGCCTGCTCGAACGCAGCCAGCGCATCTTCCGGCGACGAAAATTGTATCCCTTTGAGCTGATTTTTTATTTTTGGGAATAAAAAGAAGTCACACGGTGCTAGATCAGGGCTGTAAGGAGGGTGACCCAGGAGTTTGACTGGCGTGCTGTCCAGGAAGTCCCTCGTTTTGAGTGCGGTGTGCGCAGGTGCATTGTCGTGGTGGAGCAGTAGCCCGCGGAGCCCTGTGTTTGGTCGCTTGTTGCCTATAACAGAGAAAACTTCTGGCAAACATTTGGTAGTATACCATTCGGCATTAATGCTTCTTTGATCCCGTAAGGGAATTGATACCAAGTGGCCAGTCAAATTAAAAAAGCTAGCGATCAAAATCTTACCCCCGCTTCTAGATCGCTTCACTTTGGTAGGCGTTGGCTCATTTTGAAACACCCAAACAGTCGACTGGCGCTTGGTTTCTGGGTCGTATTGATAAATCCAGGACTCATCACCTGTAACGATGTCGTAAACACGCCGAGACGAGCCTGCTTCAAATTTGTTAAGCATATCACGGCACCATTCCACCCGGGCCTGCTTCTGAGCATCGGTGAGGTTGTGCGGCACCCAGCGTGATACTATCCTCCTCACGCGAAGATGGCTGTGTAGAATCTCGTGAACGCTTCCCGATCCAATGTTCAATATGTGTTGAATCTCCTGATATGTAATTCGCCTATTGTCTTGGATTAAATTTTTCACTGCTAGCACGTTTTCTTCGGTAACAGCCGTCAAAGGGCGACCGCTTCTTTCGTCATCCCCCAAAGTTGGTCGACCGCGCTTGAATTCGTTATACCAACGATACACGGTTGCCTTGGAAGGGCCTTCATCCATGAATGCCATTTGAAGTCTATCGTACGATTCATCCGGTTTCAGGCGACACTTGAAATCGTATAAAATCATAGCTCTAAAATGTTCCCGGCGCAGAGCCCCTAGCACAAGTTTCTGACGTTTTCGTATCGTCATCGTGACATTTTACCAGACGAAAACGTACTCGATGCTGCGACAAGTTATTTTGGCAGCACGAGTTCAAAAAAACGTCTTGCGACAACTCGGAAGTAGTAATTGACTATGGTTTATTAAGGCCGAGAATCCAATAGCGTTTGGATTGGTTTGTAGTAAATGGTGCGTTTTGAAAATAGAAAAAAAAACGAGTAACTTTGTTTTAAATAATTTAGAGACTAAAACTGAAAAAATATTTGTGATAAACACAGTCATGTTCAAACATATTTAACATTTTCATTAATTCTTTTTTTAATAAGTCATTGAAAATTTCAGTTTATTGGGGTATTTATTTATGATAAATTGTTCGGTTTTGAACGGTCCCGTACATGACGTATATTGTCACTTAATGTTTGACGGTTTCCTTCAAATTACAAAAATATTAAACCGTTAGCACACTGATGCTAACGCGTCTAGTTGCAAAATTCATGCGACGAGCGAACTCAGTGGTTGGTAAAATTTGGTATTTTGCACGTTTACACCGAAACTTTCAATACCTAATTATACGTCATGTTAAATTCATTTATTAAAGGCAACAAGGCCCAAAGAATAACTTAACCAAAATACATATTATATTCATAGTATTACAAACAATATAAACTTAACAAAATCAAAATACTTTATTTCAACTAAACCATTTAAAGACATTTTTAATAATCAAACAAAAGATGAATCTAGATGCACATTCGCAAGCCTCAGTAAGTCTCTATGGAGAAGAACGTGCAAGATACTCCACAGACACTCTTTGTCTTCAATAAAGTTCAATTATAAGTAGGTATTTGGTTACAGGAAAAATACATAGATATGTGAGAACGATGTAAAAAAACTTATACCTATGTTAGTAACACAATAAAAACATTTAAACAAACAAACATTTAACGATTACACACAGGCAACCATCTTTGCTTCAGTATTCCAGCTGAATTCAATACAACACAGCCTGTCAGCAATCATGCCCAGAATGCTAGATATAATAAATATACCTACCTAACTTATTGTTCACCATGATTGTCATGAGTGTGACTTAATAGTTCACACTTTACGCATAATAATATTATGTATAATAATATAATTAAATTAATATATGAATAAATAAATTACAAAAATGTATTCATCGGTTGGAGGATCTCATCCATCACTTATAATGAAATTTTTATTGCCGCGCGGTTTATATGTACGCATTGCTTCTCAGTGTGAGCAGACCCTAAGGTGTAAACGTCTATTGTTGTTTATTGTCATTTCAAATAATTATTTTAATTTACCAGATTTAGATTAAATCTGTTACGTACGACGGTTCTGTGATTTTAGAATTATCAAATCCCAAAAGAACTTGCTTCACTCAATTCATCATCTTCTTCATCTTCATTCATAAAGAGAGTAAGTAAGACAAGTTTATTGCACAGATTTATACAATTATGCAAAATGCGCTTCATCCGCTCAATCCTATGAGGTCTCCTGTAATAAGAGGCAGGCCTATTACCGTGCACAGCACACAGAGTGAGACTCTGGGTTGCCACTAAGAAATTCCTAATGGAAAAGTCCAATAACGCTGCACGACCGACAATGTTGTATTTAGTTTCAGAATCTTTGTATTTTGTGCTATATCAACTGTTTTTACCAACAGGAGATGACGAGTAAAATATTCCTGGTACTAGCCAAAGCCTTTCTAGACACCGCAACAATTTAAGCCAGCATTGCCACTAAGAGAAGACAAGCCATTCCGATCGCTTGCACCACCGTCTACAAGCCTGCTGCCGTGATGTCTTCAAAGCCCACGGCAAGCTATACGTCTCTTTGTGCAATAGTGACATCCAACGAAGGAATTGGGGGAATATTTTATAACTTACGACGTTAAACAGTATCTACACAATATATTTACAACCGTTTTGGTACAAATGCTCATCATGCTATTTCAAGCGTTTGGAGCAGCTATGACATAGCTCATTTATTTCATTCATTTTATTCATCAATGCACTATGTAGATTCATGATCAGCCATCAGTTTTCACTGTGTTAGAGATTACCTTGTACAATTATAGCAAAAAAATGTTTAAAATAGGAAGTACCTATGTGTTATGTAATTTTGAATGATAGATTGAAGAACGATGATGAGATAGAGATAGATGTAATAGGACAACTTTGTGGTTTAAACAATGATGTATTTACTGAAAATAGTAGGTATGCTGAGATGGTTTGACCATCTTGAGAAGATAAATAGAGAGAAATAGATAGAGATAAATATAGTTTTTAGAGTTTCGTACCCAAAGGGTAAAAACGGGCCCTTTTTACTAAGACTTCACGATCCGTGTCTGTCTGTCTGTCCGTCTGTCAACAGGCTGTATCTCATGAACCGTGATAGCAAGACAGTATATTTTTTTACAGATGATGTATTTCTGTTGCCGCTATACCATCACATACTAAAAACAGAATAAAATATATAATTAAGTGGGGTTCCCATATAACAAACGTGACTTTTTTGTTTTTTTTTGCGATAATGGTACGGAAACCTTCGTGCGCGAGTCCGACTCGCATTTGGCCAGTTTTTTAAGAAATTTTGTGATGAGTTCAGTGTCGTATAATTACGTAAATTGAAAACATGATTTTTGTTTATAGGGATATTTCAACCATTTTGGTGTCAAATGAAAGGTCTAGAAGTAGAACCATTTTATCCGTGTGAATAATGTAAATCGGTCCACACGTTTACGCGATATTCGCTTATTCAATGTAATGAAAGTGTACCAAACCGGAATTTTTAACCCCCGCCGGAAAAATAGGGGTGTTATAAGTTTCACGTGTGTTGCTGTGTTGGTGTGTACCTGTGTATCTGTGTACCTGTGTGTCTGTCTGTGGCATCATAGCGCCTAAACGGATGAACGGATTTGTTTTTTTTTTCGTTTGAATGGTGATTTTGTCGAGAGTGTTCTTAGCTATGTTTCAATAAAATCGGTTCAGCCGTTTACAAGTTATGGTCGTTTCACTGCTTGAATCGGGGTGTTTACGCAAGATAAATCTATCGGGGGTTTTTTAAATTTTACTTGTTGTTGTTATTATTCTACGAACTTTTTAATTGTTATAAAATGTGTAATTATTATTGTCGATGTCAATAAGGGTTGTGTATACTAAGTAAACAATCAATTAAAAGGTATTAAATAATGTATGTTTAAAAGGTTTATTAAATAAGGCTCTAAAGATTTCAGCTAAGTAAAGACGAACGCAAAAAAATGGCCTAAAACATATGCAACAAGATTTTTCAAGAAAAAGCCCGCGTTTTATTTCTTTGGTCAAAACATGGCTCTTGTATGTGTGTCGTCCTCGTAATACCTACCACTCATTCAGGGGTGCGTGGTGGCGTGTGCCACAAGCAGAGTCGCTGGACTCAGAGCATGGAAAGCACGTCAAACAACAGTGGGATACTATCTATCCCACGGAGACCGCGGGTAATTACACCACCCGGCCCGGGTACCGTCCGCAACAGATCTTATTGTGATGTTCTTCAGAAAGGCCAGCGCGTGCATGTAATAACCAGCGTGCGTGTAGCTGTATGAACGTGTATATTACGTAGCATGTGGCATTCTGTAGTTTCTACCTACTTACCCCGATCCGAAAAAAGCGTTAGTTTATGTATGTTTGGATTAGGAAAAACATATAGTTTCTGTTTATATAGGTATTTTTTATCACATTTATAGCTTAGTTACCTAGTCAATTCACGGCTACTTATATACATGTTAGAAATATAATAAATTCAATAAATATCAACAAGAAGTAGGATTTTTTAATAAAAACAGGCTGAGTGAGCCATCAAGGCTTTCCATGTACGCATACGGAACGATATGACTTAGGATTCGATTATATAGTTTTAAAGGAGAGTCCTATCACAGTCCATTCTCTGCATCGATTTCTCGCCTCATAAGGATTACTCTGGATTCTGGCACATTGGCTGGCTGGCAATTAGGTGGCAATTACGATGGAAGGTCTTTATACTAGACCGTTCGTCACGCTGCGAAGGGATTCGATTTCATTTTAGTCCTAGTTCTCTCTTTCGTTGTACATCTGTCTGTGTTTATCATCGACAGACTAGCTAGACTTGTAGAACGCATTACGGTTTTTGCTACATAAAATACTGCAAACTGCAACCATTGCCACAAGATCTGCTGAAGAAGATGTTATATTAATACATTTTAGGTTTGTATTGTTGTTAATAGGGAAGTCACGAACATTTTTTTCCTAACACAGGCATTACTTGCTTAAAAGGAGGCTCCAATCACCAACGAATGTAAAACTTTTTGGTTCAGAAATAAAGATTTTGTATTTGTATTATTTGTATTTTAGCTGTCAATGTTGTATAACCCAAATTCTAACCCATATTCCCAAACTATCTTTTTATACCGGTATAAACCGGTTGCTTATTGTATATAGGCACAAGTACTAGTATTGGGATAATCTCTAATTTATAAAGCATATCGCCGTTTTCTTCAATTCATGAATCTTCAAACGAGTCATGATAATTATTGAGCACCGTAAGAAAAACGTAGAGTTGCGGCGAATAACGCGCAACAGATCATACTCCACCACGGCAGGAAGGCCGCTCTATGTGTGGTTAGCATCAATAACTTATTTGAAATGGTTTATTAAAAGAAACTATTACTGTTCGTTCACAAAGAAAATGAAAATGTTACCTACCTAGTTTAACATCTTCTCCTAGCCTATTTATTAAAAAAGGACGTAAGATAATCAATAGACAGCATGCCTTCCCCTTTTCTTCATGATTAAATGGCATTAATATTGTAAAAATACCCAAATAAATACGGAAAATTATTTGACGTGAAATGTCTCACCAAGAAAATGTCAGTGAGGTAGTTTTCGACGTGCTTTCGTCACACCTAGCGTAAAACTCGATACTACATGTCAAAATGAAAACTCGTGCTACCGATTCCCATACATTTGGAGCGTTAACGCAACGTAAATTCGTAAACTCGATACGAAGGCAATTGTCAAAAACTTGTGCTACCGATTTGTTAGTTCCAAATACGGACACATGGCGCTGATTCATTTTGCATACAAAAATTGTCGGAGGCGATACGTTAACGTAGTCGATCCAATTACGCAGAAACTCGTGCTAGGGCCTCAGATCCATATTTCAGTGAGACACAATACTTTGAATTAACTCGCAAAAAATGTGGAGGGAAATTTTGAAATTGGAACTTACTTATTTTTACTTATAAATAATCATATTTTCGAAAAACATTATAACTGGCCAGTCTCCCATATATAAAAACTTTTTTTCGCAATACTTTCTGAGGGGCCTGGTACTTGTGATAACATAGATTCCAGATTTCAGACGCATATTCCAAGTTGCTTCTAACAAAAGTACAGTAAAGAATTTTCAAAGTTATGGCTTGAGTGAAGCACTTGGATAGCCGCATTATGAAACCTAGTGCTTTAGATGCTTTAGCGACTATGGCATTGATATGAAATTCAATCGTAAGCTTAGAATCATGATATACCCACAGATCTCGGATGCAATTCGTTCTAGGTAGTACTTGATCACCTAAGATATACGATGAAGGTGTAATTGCGCGCTTTCGAGAGTATGTTAGAGACAGTCTTTTCATAGTGTAATGTCGTACGGTATTCTGTTGTGGGGAAATGCCACCGACATCCAGACTATCTTTGTTTTGCAGAAAAGAGCTGTTCGATCAATTTATAAATTAAGCCCGAGACACACTCTCAGAGATAAAGGAGAACGGCAGGCTTGAATGGGAGTTTCGTACCGCTAATAGAAATGTCGTGTTTTGGGATATTTTTTGTTTTATTTGGTAGTTAATATGATAGATACCTAGTCCCTTTTTAAATTCTTAGATTTTTTAAACTTGGGACGTAAATGTTATAACCAGTTTTATTTTTTAAGGTTATGTACTAGTGTACCAATGTAGATTGTTACATATAGGTAAATGTTGCATTAAGTGTTATGTAAATTAGTTGTTGCTATCTTTGTAGTGTTTACTTACCATTAAGTAGGTAAATTGAGGTGCGGATCGTACCTACTCAGGGCATTAGGATATACCTATATCCAGCAGCCGACTGCAACAGTTTGATAATGATGAGTTTGATTATATTTAATGTTATTTCTATTTATAAGTAATTAATTATCAATTCAATATTTGTGTTATTTTACGTGAGGCAATTTCTAATAACATAACTGCGTTAAGCGTACGATTTCATAACGTTTATATATTAAAATCTTTAGATTGATGTTATTAATTAATCCGAAGTTTTAAAAATAGTAAACTTACATGCAAATAAATGGCTTAGTTGACATAATAAGTGGTACAAATTCTATAACCGAACAACAGAAAAAGTATGCAGTACAAAATCTGCCATTCACCTTTAAGGAGATTAATATTAGTATAAGTATCAAAATACTCCATTTAGCGTCAGTCTATAGTTAGTGGCTTTATTTATGTATTGTCTATTGATTTGTAAAAAAGAAAATAAAGTTAGTCTATGACAAGCTACTCGCTGTGTTTCAATCATTGAGATAGGAAATATATACAGGCGCCGCGATGTTCTATACATACATTAGCTTATACAAATATGAGTGAAATACGATACAGAATGTGAAACATCGTTTTGTTTCATTCTTTCTAATGTAGTAAACGTATTTGATGAAAGAGACAACAATATTTCAGTTGTTGCTCATTATGGCAACATTTTGTTATGACTTAATGACGGTTGTAGGTACGTGCCATATTCGCCATTATATATGACGAATTTTGTGATTGTGTTCGTGGCAAAGACCTTATACGTATTTCTTACTACTAGACTGTGCACCAAAAATTTTTGTTTAGCCAAAATGAAATCTATTATCATACGCCTAGGTTAGCTATTTCCTTATAAGCGGCAGCTAACCAAAAGCGGTCCTGGCGAGAGGGTTCCCGCTGGTAGTGTGTCCTTGTCTGACATCTTGCTAGCTCAACTAATCATTGGATTTGGTAGAAATGGTAGAAAATTTTATATTTTTCATTTTTGTGTTATACCAAAACGAACGAATAAAAAATATATTTAAATACGTTTCAAAGTCTATGAAACTTTGAAACGTTTTTAAATATTTTTACAGTTCCTATGATTAATCAATTCATTGTATTTAAAAAAAAAAACATTAAAACTGAGTAAGAGTAGTACTTTTAAATGTTTGGGCCTGGTAATACTAAATGTAAGACCACCAGGTTGGTGTTTTTAGCGGGATTTTTTCGAGTGAAGTTCAGCGGCTGTTAATAATATTTGCAAATTGATTCCTAGTGCATGTAGTGATATAAAATTGGTGTAGTTTTGTGTCTCAACTGTCTACGCAACTGGACAATATGTGAAATCATTGACAGAAGCGATCTCAGGATAGTGGAGCGGAGAATTTTATTGAAGTATTGACTACCTCCGCAAAGCTTACTGGGAAGGCTGACTCGATACAATTTGCTGCCAAATACTCCAAAAACCATTAGAATCTGTTACACCCGTATTCTAATGCATACTAAAGAATGTTAAAATTGCACTGAAGACGAGGCGGTATGGTCCAAGACCTTAGCCTGCCCGAAAAACGCGAATAAAAAAAAACCCACCAGGTTTGCGGCGTTTTTGGCGGGTTTTGTTCGAGTAAAATTCAGCGGCTGTTAATATTATTCGCAAATTGATTCCTAGTGGAATAAAATTGGTGTAGTTTAGTTTTTCAACTGTCTACTCAATTGGACAATATGTGAAATCATTGAGATCCTTTGGGGTATTTCAAAGCATCGTCTGAAGACTGCAGGATCATCTAACGCCTCTCATTCATGAGCTTGAGAGTAAGATCAGAGAATTTTTTTTCCTATCTATACGATGGGTCTTGAAGAATAAGACTTATGCAGACTTGGTATTTGAGGATTATCGAGTCCTCCCCGAATACACCATCGTAAACTGCTCAATTCCTCTTCGAGTTCGGTCATCTTATCGTCGGTCCGGAGTCCGGAGTGTGCGCGTGTTATATAGAAACAGAGACCGTTGCTGATGAACAATGTGCTCAAGAACTTTGGATAGATAAGGAAGGATGGAAATGGATCTGAAATCGGACAGTGAGACCGGGTTAGGTATTTTGGGTAACGGAATAATATGGGCTAGTTTCCAAGCATCGGGAACAGTGCAAGAAAACAAGGAGTATGATGCAAGGTCTGAGTGCGTGGGGTCACATCCGGCAGTAGCTCTCTGCAGCTTCTCTTCATATTGGTGCATGCGGGAGCTAAACAGCTTCTCCAGTTCCTCCACGCTATGCGCCAGCCTGCTGTCCATGCTTAGAAAATTTTGAAGTGTTGTGGTTGTGAAAGAGAGTGAAGTAAAAAGGAAAATATGAAGCGAAGGTGGGTTTTTAGTTATTTAGTACATAGAATATTTAAAAAAAAAAAAAAAAAACTATTTTAAATTAATTTTAATTATGGGAGCCAAAAATAAATGTTCACTTGACACGCCTACCCACGTAGGAAAAAAAAAGCTAAATAACTACCCTCGAATACAAGAGAAAAATTGTAAAGCTGGTTCCAGACGTTTGCATTTTCCTTTCGTGACAAGTAAAAAAGGGCAAGAAAAAATTGGGCAGTTTTTTCTTTTAATGGGGTTACGAAAATATTAGCAGATAAGAGACCAGGAATTAATAAAAAAACATTTGTACGAAGCATTTTACAGCAATTTGTGTGTATGTATGAATTTAAAAATATCAGCTCAATCATTTATTGCGTATTCATTAACCGACTTCAAAACAGGAAGAGGTTCTCAATTCGTCGGTTTTTTTTAAATGTATTTTCCCCGATTACTCAAACACGCCTGGATCGATTTAGAAAATTCTTCTTTAATTTGAAATAGTAAACTTCTTAGTTGGTCCCATAGTCATCAGGTCAGAATCTGATGATGGGATCTTGGAGAAATCGAGGGAACTCCTCAAATATTATAGGCACACTTATAGCGATTTTGGTATTTTCATCAAGAATGCAATAATTTACACTTAAAAAGTATAATTTGGAGAAGTGGAACTGGTGAAGAAGACCACAGATGACCAATGGAACTCCTTAATGTTAAGCATGTCACGGGTATTAGATATCTCGAATAGTTAAACCACTATGATGTAGCAAATACCTATAAATAAATAGTACTGATGAAATGGTACCATCGAACTGATCTGATGATGAAGCCGGCAGGTAGGCACTGGAACTCCGAAATAAAACAATGTATCCTAGTCGTGTTTGGGCTTATTGGAATCGTCATGAGATGTACTTTGGCTACATATGATTTTTATGGCAATTGGAGGTACCTATATAAACTAAAAAGAGATAAATAAAAAACTTTTTAACAAAAAAACAAACCGACATCCAAAACACTGCAAACTGAAAAATAATTTTCTTTTCCGAAGTCGGTGTCGAAACACGTAAAACAATAGGTACCAAAGACTTTTTTTTTGGAAGTCGGTTTGTTTTTTTGTTCAAAGTTTTTTTAACATATCTTTTCTTAAAATTTCGGTTTCATGAATTTTTATAAAAGCTGCTTTTGTATGTAACTGGAAATGGAAGACTTTTTAGAGAAAATTTGACCCAGTTTCGCAGAGCAGCTAAGATCTTTATTCTAGATCCTAGCCTTATCTATTTTTAGGAAATAGATATTCTAGGAAGTCAAATTAATTTTAACTATAATCATCAAACGATGATAGAAGGACGAATCCGTAGGTAATTTATGGATGAAGATCATCATTAGAAGTACATAACCCTCATCATCATCATTTCAGCCGAAAAACGTCCACTGCTGGACATAGGCCTCCCCCAGGCGTCGTTCGACTCTCGCTTTATCGCATGAGGCGAACGCGGGACAGCGCGCGATTAGCTGTTGGTAGGGTTGTTTGACCTTTCGTGTGCAAGAATAAGGTACTTCCTAATGTCAAGTACCAGCTTTATAATAAACACTAAAGTGCCCGGACAGAGATGCGACGTTGTCAGATTTTTATACACGTTCTAAAATGAGACTTTTCTAGAACATTCAACAGCAAGAAACGGAACATTTGATATGAAGAAGGGAAGGGAGTAGAAAAAGCAGGTTAATAAGTTGCAACGGCGAAAATTATTTCGAATGTAGTAGCAAAGGTGGCTTTTTTTATTATATGCTATTTCGCGGTTATGTTGTCACAACAAGATATATGGCTTTCAGCATTTAATTATTTTATTTTAAAGTCGAATTAATGTTATGTTTTAAACTAATTTATTGTTTTATAATAAAAAGTATAACAATTACAATATATAACAAAAAAATAAAAAAAGAGTTGAAAAACAAGCGCAAACTTAAAAAATATGTTTTTAAAATTATTTTATTAGGTATCTACCTTCATTTTTTTAATTTTCATCTGAAGGTACGTTTTTAGTCTAATTGATTTATTCTTCATTTCGCATATTAACTTTACAGAAAACTTATAGATCAAGTGTTTCTCAGAAGAATTAAATACTTATCTCCACAATCTTGTAAGTTGAGACTTTGACAGTTCAAAAATGCTTCTATTTGTGCCTGTGTTTTTTGCTTGTGTTAGTTTAAGTGTGTAGTAAGTACTTACCTTTTTAAATCTAAGTTTTTAAATACTAGGCATTAAATTAAATCTTCTTACTATCCTACTAATATTATAAAGGCGAATTTTGTGAGTATGTTTGTTACTCTTTCACGCAAGAAATACTGAACGGATCTAGATGAAGTTTGGCACAGAGATAGATTATAGTCAGAAATATAACATATTAGTTGCAAATAACTTTTTATCCCGGGAATATGGTCCCTTGGGATAATTTCCGACAAAAATACGGGCGAAGCCGCTAGCAGAAGCTAGTAATATTATAAATGCGAAAATTTGGGTGAATGTTTGTATGTTTGTTACTCAATCATGCCAGAACGTTTGAACGGATCTGGATGAAATTAGGCACAGAGATAGATTATAGTCAGAAATAGCACATAGCATAATATTCATCCCGGGAATACGTTCCCTTGAGATAGTTATCGACACGCGGGTGAAGCCGCTGGCAGAAGCTAGTGTTATATAAATTATCGAAGTTGTATTTAGAGAAAACATCGTTGAAATGTTATGTAGTGGTCCGATGATCTGGTGATGAATGTGGGAAGCACAAGAACGCTCGATGTAGTGACGCTTGGGGGAGACCAATGTCCAGCAGCGGATGTCTTTCTTTAGTCCTATGTAGAGGAAGTAGGATGATTAAATGTGTGATTATAAATTACAGAATCTGCTACCCCAGGAAGAACAGCAGTAGACCAATCCTTGAGTGCAGACTACAAACCAGGGAAATAACGTGGGACTTCCCTGGTCTCATGGACCGACGACATGGTGAAGGCCACTGTGACAGACTGGATGAAGAAGACTGAAAACTAGGAGTTACATTCGCGGTGAGCATGGTACGTAAATTTAGTTTGATCTGCAGCAAGCCCGCCACTCTATTCCCAAGTGGCTAATTTAACATTGGCGATCAAGCGTCGAGACAATGAAGCCCGTCGAGTCTCGGCGAAACGATTCAACTTTCAGAAAAGTTTAGCGGCGATTAGTTGATGATTTTGCCCAGAACTGGACGTCTTTTCTGACCGGCTGAATCGTTAATGGTGATGTGATGGGCTATTTTAAGGTATATCGCGGTTGATAATGATTATTGTCGTTACTTGTAGACACTTCAGAGTTTCAAACTTTTCCCTGTATCATAATTTCCAGGTAAAACTGCAGAGGTACGACGAGAAGCGTTCGCAGCTGTACCCTAAATACAGACATCTGCGTGAAGGAGACAACCACAGCTCGCAGATTTTAGATTTTCTTTGGGTACGATCCGTCGTTACGATGGATCTGAAGAAATTTGTGACGATCCATCGCGTCGAATTGCTCGCTCAACAAACGAAACGATTGGTCGTTGCGATCAGTGATCATTCATATTGGAGCCGCGTGAAAATAATTGAGACTGAGGCAAGAATCATCGATCGGAAAAAGCCACACACCTTCGATTGATCATTACGATATTCATGATTGTATTGGTTTCTGTTGCGATCACGATATCGTCTTCGATTTCGACATATACCCTCGAATCGTCATAGCGGTCGGTCTAAAACGACAGATCGTACCGACATGTAAAAGTGTTTGTACAAACCAACTTACAGAAATAAAATGATTTATCTTTTATCATTTACCGTATATGGGGCTCATATATGGGGGTACGAAGATAAGAAGGTTACTAAGGATACTTGTGAAATACGTAGTTACTCGAAGTTAAGGTGAGTGGAGTTTTAGATTCAGGCTTTGTCATCAACACATCAACACACCACCATCTTAGCAACCAAAACTTTTTGTGACGTATTACTGCACTAACAAAATAAGACAACGAAGAAGTGACGAGTGAAGTAAAGGGTACATATGCTAAGTTGGTATGGCCATGTTGAGAGGATTAATGAAAGATGATTAACAAAAGGTTTATACTCGAGGCAGAAGTGATCACCGATTTTTTTGGTGATGTTCTTCATAAAGGCCAGGTGCGCAGTACTCATAACCGGCGTGCGTGTATGAGTAGATGTATGAACGTAAGTGAACCAAAAGAAGTATAAGGATCGTAGCAGGTAGCGTTCTGTAGTTTCTGCCTTCTCTCATGGGCAAACGGTGTGAGTTTATGTACTCGTATGTATAAAATTCAGTAACAACACGCTTACACACCTATGTATGCTAAAGGTATAGGCGAAAACGTATAGTTGTAACTCAAATTCCTCAAGTAAGTCTTTTTGTGCCGAGCCTATTTCCCGGACCGTATCGGCCGCTTCTAAGAACTTTGTAGTAGAAAAGCTCAATTGCCCTAATAACAAATCCAGGACTCGGACGCTCTCTAGTCTTGTACGAATATAATACAAAATAAGAGCCAAGGAAACCGCAATAAATAGCTGTATCTCCTCCCCAGGGCGACAGCGGTGGCCGAGTACGTTAACCCAACAGGAAAGTGACTCCTAGAGAGATATGAGTGGAACGTATAATTTGTGCGTAATCTGCTGTGAATGTGCGCCACTTAAAAAATAAGTGCGTGTCGTCGTTTTTGAAAAAGCGGAAAAATAGGTTCCTGCTAGGGTAACGTTGTTCCAGCAGGAAAATTCTAAACGAATGATCGGAATGAGAAATATTGTGCATGGACAGAGAGCTTATATTTGTGCGAAAATGTGCGCCAAAAATAAAACTTGTGCGTCATCAGGTTTTCGAGATATTGCATTTCCTGCTGTGGTAACGTTTTGCAGAAACGTGTATCTCTAAAACCATTGTACGTGCGCCTGTAGAATAAACATACACGAGTAGCTCTTGATTTGTGCGTATTTGTGCCGGAATTAGATTTAAGAAAATATTTATAACTTTCAAGTAATTGCGCTTTTTCGAAAACCCGAAAAAAAATCGCAGCGCCTAAATGAGAAAACGTATAAGCTCGCTGAAAACTGTATTCAGTCCATCTTGACGCTTGTAATAACCATAAAAAGTTTCAAAAGCTTACATGCTTGCGTTATCGAATAATATTGCTAAAAGTCAAAACGAGAGTGTCATAACTTTGACGGCAAAATACAAGAAACCGACTCAACCCAAGATAGGTAGGTGTAAACCACAAGTATGTGCGTTATGTCAAAAATATATAGTGAAAATATTAAGCTTGGAATGTTTCGCATTAAGTAGATTTAAACAAAAAACTAAACATGTAAACAAAGGCTGGTTATCCGACCAAATTCGGATGACTACAAAAAAGCGACGGATTCATACATAACGATGACCTTCTTAACTTTACTCACGAACCGGTTGTAGCGTGTTGTGCCTGAGTACACTGAGGTTGAAAAGTTATGTAAAAATTAACTTGTTATTGGATTATACGTATTCTACTAGCTGTTTCCGTGACTTGCACTTGATTAGGTAAGTACATTAGATAAAGTATTGCCAAGGTATAACCTATCTTCTTTATTCCAAATTTCATTAAAATATATTCAGTATTTTGTGGACACATCAAGACATTTGCCTTTATAATATTAGTAGAAAAAAGTAGAGACCAAAAATTTGATGGAGTCTGTTTTAAAACTACATTACATTGATTTAAACCGTAGGCCTTAGATCAAATAAAAAGTCAAGATGGAACGTTGCAAACAACATAGTGAAGCCGGTTGCAACTATGCCTTGCCGTATAAATACACAATTACACGCACACACATACACCGAAACTACCCCTTAGCTTCTCAGTTGAGCTTAATTATTTTATCTGTGAGCTCGAATGACAAGCTAAGGCGTAATTTCGTTGTGAGTGCGTGTAATTGTGTATTTGTACGGCAAGGCATAGTTTGAACCAGCGTCACTTTGTTGTTTGCAACGTTCCATCTTGACTTTTTACTTGATCTGAGACGTAGGCTGGATAAATTAGCATTGAGTTTTTAGGGTTCCGTACCTACCCAAAGGTTAAAAACGGCACCCTATTCCTAAGACTAAGTACTTATGTAAATGAAAAACTGATCTGTGATTTTAAATAATAATAACTACACACGGTACAAATAATTAGATTGAACTATGTGTTCTAATATTAATAGGTTTGAAATTTGATCTGTGATTTGATGCCATAATTACTATTATCCCCTTCTTACTTATACGATAAGCTGTCATGGACTAGTAGACACAAAATCGGTGAGGGAAGAAAATGTTCTCGACAGCTTTCTATTCCCCAGCATAAGTCGGCGGCTTTTAGGGGCAGTTTTCGGTACGCAGCTACCAAATGCTGGAACAATATCCCGCCTCCAATAAAGTATAGTAAAAGTTGCCCGACATTCAAATTAAAATTAAAGTTGTTTTTATTAAATCATCAAAATGAATTTAAAGATGTTCGTGCTGACACGTCAGCCATTTAAAGCGCAATAGATAAATTGTTGTTGTTATTATTGTACCCTATGTATTTCTCAATTTTTAGCACAATCAACTTTATATATTTTAAATTTTATCAATTCTATAAATCTTACAATTTTACCAATGTTATTAATTTTATACTTTTTATCATTGTTACTTTTTATTATTGTTTTTTCTCTTTTGTTAATGGGCACATGGAACTTTTATTTTTGTTGTTTTATTATAATTAATTGTATACTTATTATAAATGTTTGTCGGTGTTTTCGAGCGTATGGCACTCGTGGGCTGCAGCTGAAAATCAGCGTCAGGTGGTATACCCTGTGTTACCATTTGGCATTATGCTGAGCTGAGGCCCTTTTGGCATTAATAGTTTTAAAAATATTTTGTTTAATTTTAAGGTGTTTTTGTTTTAATGCAAATAAACTCATTTTCTTTCTTTCTTTCTTTCTTACTATAAGAAACAAAATTAAGAGAATACAAATAATAATTTCTACATTAACAACCTCTTTTATTTGTTATGGTCACAAGGTGCGTTTAATGTATTTTTAATTAGCCCCCAAAATTAGGTCATACCAACAAACGTTTGAACGCGACTGTACGGACAACAGCTTAGGTTTAATACGTCCAATTAAGAAGGTCATCGATATGTAGGAATCCGTCGCTTTTTCGTAGTCATTTGAATTTGGTCGGATAACCAGCCATTGTTTATATGTTTAGTTTTTTGTTTAAATCTACTTAATGCGAAACATTCCAAGCTTAATATTCTATATATTTTTGACATAACGCACATACTTGTGGTTTACACCTATCTATCTTTGGTTGAGTCGGTTTCTTTTATTTTGCCGTCAAAGTTATGACACTCTCGTTTTGACTATTAGCAATATTATTCGATAACGCAAGCATGTATGCTTTTGAAACTTTTTATGGTTATTACAAGCGTCAAGATGGACTGAATACAGTTTTCAGCGAGCTTATACGTTTTCTCATTTAGGCGCTGCGATTTTTTTTCGGGTTTTCGAAAAAGCGCAATTACTTGAAAATTATAAATATTTTCTTAAATCTAATTCCGGCAAAAAGCGCAATTACTTGAAAATTATAAATATTTTCTTAAATCTAATTCCGGCACAAATACGCACAAATCAAGAGCTATTCGTGTGTATTTATTCTACAGGCGCACGTACAATGGTTTTAGAGATACACGTTTCTGCAAAACGTTACCCCAGCAGGAAATGCAATATCTCGAAAACCTGATGACGCACAAGTTTTATTTTTGGCGCACATTTTCGCACAAATATAAGCTCTCTGTCCATGCACAATATTTCTCATTCCGATCATTCGTTTAGAATTTTCCTGCTGGAACAACGTTACCCTAGCAGGAACCTTTTTTCCCGCTTTTTTCAAAAACGACGACACGCACTTATTTTTTAAGTGGCGCACATTCACAGCAGATTACGCACGAATTATACGTTCCACTCATATCTCTCTAGGAGTCACTTTCCTGTTGGGGTAACGTACTCGCGGTGGCCCTCTCCAGACTGGGAACGGGTACCTGCACTGTGCGTACACCGTTCTGGGCGTGACGTCATATGGCAGACAGGGTGGCGTCTCGGCCGCCTCGCGCTGGTTTACCACTATGTACCCCAAGGTTAGGCCTTGAGGGGCAGAGGAGGAAGTGGTGTTGTGGAAGAGTGCCATCAACATTTATAATTGTAGGAGAAGTTTTGAGGTCTTTTGCTGTGGTGTTAATGGCCTAAATAAAACCCGCGTGTGTTAATCAATTTCTATTTTATTATTTATTTGTCCAATGTGTTATTATTTATTTTAACTCAAATAACTAGAATACAAAATGTGGTCTGCGGTGTACATTTAAAAAAATATATAAAACTTACGCAATAGCCCATGAATCTATGGAATTTTACTAAGTAATTATATATTTATGAAGTAACTATTACAGACACATATCAACGGAACAAATAGCCTCAACCTCGATATTTTGAGTTTGAGGTTATATTTACTAAAAACCAATGTCGGGAAGGTGCACCCAACCTTACAAATGTGACTCATGAGGTAACATATTTCAAAGTAACAATACATATATGCAAAAATAGGATACATTAAGGCGTCGATGTACTCCTCCACATCGCTGACGGAAAAGTACCCAGAGGACTGGCAGCATTGCCACCTTGAATGGCGATGCTGATTCTTTGGGCAAAGAACTAGCCAGCCAGGATCACGCAAAGTTTCAATCAGTCAGCGAGAAATTATACTTAGATGAATAGGAGATACTCAAAGTAAAACAAAACATTTTGGCATACATAACTAAAATAGCTTTACAATTAATTATTAGGTTTTACTTCAACAAATACGTTAATTGTAGCGACAGGTTTTCGCCAATTTGCCAATAAATCGGCTAAGGTTAGGTTTCCTTCAGCTGGGTAGTAATTAGAGTTAGTGGAGATAGTCTTCTTTGTATCAGCTTTAAATCTAGAACTCTCATGAGTACCATCACATTGACAGACTGGCTCAACTCCCACGTTTACGGAACCGACGTCGTTGTTCAGACTGAGAGGGACATCGCATCTTTCACCGTTGTACTCTCCCGTGCATTCACAAACCGGTTCATCCACCTCATTTAAAGAACAGATGCCGTTGTTTAAACAGTACTGATAGCACAAATTCATTTCACATCGTTCTCCGGAATGGCCAGGATTGCATCTGAAATAATTGAAATGTTTAATTGAGAATCTTGTGAAGAGCTCTTGATTAAATAATAACAGTCGCACAGTTCGATCTTCAAGGTTAAGCAACGCTTGCCGAGGTCGGTTCGTTGATGGGTGACCATCGTTGCATGGCGGATTCCTCCGAACCTCGGAAAGCCGTTAGTCCGGCAGTCATTTGAAGATCTTTGATAGTCCTTACGGTAGTCAGAAGCCAGAAAAACTAATAGCAGTCTTGACAAGGAGTACTGTGCTACCCAGTTACTGGGCTGTAGAGGTCAGATAGGCAGTCGCTCCATGTAAAGTACTGGTACTCAGCTTCATCCGGATAGACAGTATACCGACCCAACAAAGTTGGAAAAAGGCTAGACTATACAGTAAATTAAATAAACAAGCTAAAGTCACCGCCAGATAACAAAAAAAATAAAGTCGTCAAGACCCTGTCTACCAATGTATTCCAATATTTCAAAACGATACGAAAAAAATGTAAAGGCAGTGTCGCTAACACGATCAAACAAACGTATCGCGGTAAGGGGCGTTCTTGACCCTTTCACTTGGCATTCTTATCTCATTAATGTGTAATATCTCATAAAGGCCTTGACCGATTTACATGATTTAAACGGATAAAATGGTTCTATATTTTTCATTCCATACCAACATTATCATTAACTCTATAAGCAAAAAAACATGTTTTCAAGTTAGGCATGTAATTATCCTTTTTGGTACAAGTCGAATAAATGACCTTTATTTTTTTGTTATCTTGCGGAGACTTTAGCAAATATTATCAAGTTGAATAATACCAGGCCCCTCAGAAAGTATTGCGAAAAAAAGTTTTTATATATGGGAGACTGGCCAGTTATAATGTTTTTCGAAAATATGATTATTTATAAGTAAAAATAAGTAAGTTCCAATTTCAAAATTTCCCTCCACATTTTTTGCGAGTTAATTCAAAGTATTGTGTCTCACTGAAATATGGATCTGCGCCGGGAACATTTTAGAGCTATGATTTTATACGATTTCAAGTGTCGCCTGAAACCGGATGAATCGTACGATAGACTTCAAATGGCATTCATGGATGAAGGCCCTTCCAAGGCAACCGTGTATCGTTGGTATAACGAATTCAAGCGCGGTCGACCAACTTTGGGGGATGACGAAAGAAGCGGTCCCCCTTTGACGGCTGTTACCGAAGAAAACGTGCTAGCAGTGAAAAATTTAATCCAAGACAATAGGCGAATTACATATCAGGAGATTCAACACATATTGAAGATTGGATCGGGAAGCGTTCACGAGATTCTACACAGCCATCTTCGCGTGAGGAGGATAGTATCACGCTGGGTGCCGCACAACCTCACCGATGCTCAGAAGCAGGCCCGGGTGGAATGGTGCCGTGATATGCTTAACAAATTTGAAGCAGGCTCGTCTCGGCGTGTTTACGACATCGTTACAGGTGATGAGTCCTGGATTTATCAATACGACCCAGAAACCAAGCGCCAGTCGACTGTTTGGGTGTTTCAAAATGAGCCAACGCCTACCAAAGTGAAGCGATCTAGAAGCGGGGGTAAGATTTTGATCGCTAGCTTTTTTAATTTGACTGGCCACTTGGTATCAATTCCCTTACGGGATCAAAGAAGCATTAATGCCGAATGGTATACTACCAAATGTTTGCCAGAAGTTTTCTCTGTTATAAGCAACAAGCGACCAAACACAGGGCTCCGCGGGCTACTGCTCCACCACGACAATGCACCTGCGCACACCGCACTCAAAACGAGGGACTTCCTGGACAGCACGCCAGTCAAACTCCTGGGTCACCCTCCTTACAGCCCTGATCTAGCACCGTGTGACTTCTTTTTATTCCCAAAAATAAAAAATCAGCTCAAAGGGATACAATTTTCGTCGCCGGAAGATGCGCTGGCTGCGTTCGAGCAGGCTGTAAACGAGGTGTCTGCGGCGGACTGGAAAAAGTGTTTTGAAAACTGGTTTAGGCGCATGAATCTTTGTATAGAGGCTGGTGGAAAGTACTTTGAAAAGATTTAATAAAAATATATGTACGTATAGAACAATTTTTTTTAGTTTCGCAAAACTTTCTGAGTGTCCCACGTATGTTGTGTTACCTGCATTCGGGAAGTCCCTCATCATTGAAACTACAGTTGCCTTGCAAACAGTACCCATGACACTTGTTCACTTCACATCTGTCTCCGGAATAGCCATCATTACATCTGCAATAAAATAAATGTAAGACAAAGTATCTTACAAATAAAAGAAACAAATTTGTCAAAAGAAGGAGTAGAATATGTTTTACCTGCATATAGGAAGCCCTTCTTCAGTGATATTACAGTTGCCTTGGAAACAATAGGTGTTCTCACAGACTGACACCTCGCAGCGCTCACCGGTGTATCCAGGTGTGCAAATGCAAAGGGATTGTCCATTTAAAGTCCATTTCATACCATGAACACAAAACGGACCTACATAATAATCGTATTCATTAGCAATTTGGTACAATAACTTGTTTGTTTCATAGTCATGAAGTACCTGATTGCATTCCGAAATTCCCTTAAATTGGTCTTTTATTTTATCGTTGGTGGCTATTCCGACAGAGCCTTTAGTATCAACCTTCGTGATGATTTTGAATTCATAAGTATCTAAAGGCTTTGGGAATCTGTAAATCGGTCTCTTAGTGCAGGGTGAGCACCTGCTCACCGACAAGAGGAATTGTTTTGAAACGGCTAATGTATTTGGGCGAGCAATTGTAATATTATCAGCTGAGCGGTTTTCTACTTCAACTTTTGATTCCTTGTTTTTGCCGTCAAAATCTGCACTATAAATATAGCTTTTTAAAATAGTCTTATACATTTTCCAATACAGTTTTTGTGCCTGATAGTCTATAGCCAAACTGTTCAGGCCCAAGTTACCTGTAGCATAAACAACAATTTGTCTTTCTAAGCCAAATGTCTTAGCCAAATGTCTAAGTCGGACTCTTTCTATAGTTAAAGGCGTACGGTTCGTGTTGATCCAATATATGTATCTGCAAATAGAAAAGCTTATCAATATCGCGAAGCATAGTGGTTTTGTCAAAATTTAAATTATTGTCAGACTATTATTGGTAACGTACCCTCTACAGCTATCTACGACGATTTCAGTGGGGATCCCGTCATCAATCTTGATGAGAAGATTGCCGTTAATATTGTTCTTGGATCCAGGTTTCAATGAAAACATATTAATGCTCTTTTCCTTAGTATCAGTGAAGAACAGTAGTTCAGTGACAGGATCGAAGGCCAGGCCATGGATGTTTCTACCGCTCCTCTCTAAGTAGCATGTATATTCCATGGAAGAAGTTATGTTGTAAGCACATATGGAGTCGTTGTCGCTCTGTTTGTCGACGTACAACAGGATGTTGTGAACTTCATCATAGGTTATCGCTGTCAGATTTCGCGAGTTCAGCTGTACAGTGGATTCTTTGTATCCGTCATTCGTATAAAACTCTATTCGATTTCCTGCTGTTACGACGATGTCTGTAACAAGAGAATAGTTTATGAAACTCAGACGCACTGTCATGCCGTTGAGATTACCAATTAAATGTTCTGTTATTTCTCAATCCCCTAATAATGGGGTCTCTTGTTCAACAAACACTAACTATATCTGATGAATTCGAGGTGTGTGGCAATGCTAGAAGAGCTAGTAATTAGCTAATGAATAATTGATTTTTTATAAAAACCTCTGAGATGTGTAACAATTGACTATCGATTAATATTACAAGAGCTCACGACCAAAACCATATCAAGGTCGTTTTCAGACATTTTGCGCGTCACATGTGGCCTGAGCGCATTTTCAAAAATGATAAAAACTGAAACCGACCTGTCTCATTCTTTTACATTTTCTTGTATCCATTTTTAGGGTTCCGTACCCAAAGGGTAAAAACGGGACCCTATTACTGAGACTCCGCGGTCCGTCTGTCTGTCTGTCTGTCTGTCACCAGGCTGTATCTCATGAACCGTGACAGCTAGACAGTTGAAATTTTCACAGATGATGTATTTCTGTTGCCGCTATAACAACAAATACTAAAAACATAGTAAGATATATATTTAAGTGGGGCTCCCATACAAAAAACGTGATTTTTTTGCCGTTTTTTGCGATAATGGTACGGAACCCTTCGTGCGCGAGTCCGACTCGCACTTGGCCAGGTTTTTTTTAAATTATTTATATTTTACCGAGATTACCAAAAGTTTGTGGAGACGTTTGTTTTGTTTGTACTGTGTACTTATAGTTAACACCAAAAAGGAAAATAACGAGACGATTTGCTATGGGTCTTTCTTGCTAATTTTTTGTGTTCTCAAAAGGTCTAGGCCAGGCTACGTGTGACGCTACTGGTGTCTGAAAATTGTGTAATCGTTTAAATCTAAAATCTATCATTCTACTACATTCTAAAATAAATGATAGTCTATAGAAAACCAAACTATTTTTGAATCGACTTACCAAAAAGGTAAGTAAAAAAAAACATAAAGTCGAACATAGAACCTCCTGGTTCATAAAGTCGACTTTGTTTTTTTTTTGTGTATTTTCACCGATATCTCCGTCAATTGTGGACCGATTTTGAAAATTCTTATTTTTTTTTAATCTGTATGTTTCAAAACTGGTCCCATTTTAATATGGTGAAGATTTGATGAAGAACTTCGTAGATATACAACAGAACTCTTCAATAAATACGGCAAATCTCTCGGGATTGCTGCAATCGCATGTCTGTTTATTTTTTATAACATTACATAACATAACATCACGCCAGTACGCTCTAAAGGGGTACGCAGATCTCTCATTTCACCGGTTATTTTCAAGTTTCATGTTATTCGGGTAATCTATTCTGGCGTTATAGGGACCTTACAACTTCCCTATTAGGTAGGTAAAACGGAAAAGGGAAAAAAAAAACTTTTTTGCAAAAAATTACTACCGACTTCCAAATTAAAACTACAAAGTGAAGAATAACTTAATTTTTGGAAGTCGGTGTCCATATCGCAAAAAAAATAATCTACGAAAGACGCCGACTTCCAAAAACTAAGTTATTTTTTACTTTGTAGTTTTTCATTCGGAAGTCGGTAGTATTTTTTGCAAAAAAGTTTTTTTAATATTTTGATATCAATTGTAATAACATTTTATTCGTAAAAGTAGTCATTTGAAAATTTCTTAAAAAAGCACGCCACGTTTTTTACAACAAAAATACACTTTTTTGTTAATCGCACTATTCTTAATTTAAATTTATAGAAAATTGTGTTCTACTTTTTCGTTTGGTTTTCTATTACAGGATGTTTTTTTTAGGATTTTAAACTATTATTTATTTTTTACTGTTTAGTTCAATCCCTAATTCTGATCATCTTGGTGAGGATAACAGGACAAAGTATTTAAATTATTGCATTGTCATCGGTCCTTAGTAGTTTGAAGGGGGTGAAAATCACGTTCAAAGATTAAATTACATAGATTCATAGATACATATACATACTAAGCTAATAAAAGCTTGTTAAAATCAGACAGATTGCTATGAAACGCCTCGGTAATTTCTAGATTATGAAATTTAAAAATGCGGTCAGGTCGTGAGTTAACTCATCGTAACAGACTTTTACGCTGAGTTAGCAGTCACCGTCAACATGCGCCGTATTGCAACTATGCATTTACTGGAAATTAGAGTTAATTATTTTTCTTTGTATTATATTCAGTCTTGCATCAGCCACCAGCTAAATATCCTGTATTTTTATAATTAAAGTAATTGTGTAATAAATAAATATTTTTTTAACCAAATCCCCGACCGCCGAAACATAACTGGCGCAGTCGGTAGGATCGCGACGTTCTAAGATCGAATCCAACTCTTCATCTTAAGAACGACGGTTCTCAAATCGTTCCTTCGTGATCTACAAAGAACCTATCGCGCGGTCGGACACCTCTACGGTCATCGGGATAATTCACCGGAGAATTGGAGGAAGCTGCGTTGGAGGAGACTCGACTCGACAGGAGATGCAGTGGCTGCTTTGGTAAGTGCTCTTGTTTTACCAAGTGTCCTTGCTCTATTTCCTGCCTTATTTTAATTTGTGTATTTTATGTTAATCTATGTGTGTCTGTCTCTAAGCTAAAATCGCAGTAGTCAGCCACAGAATTATAATAAGTAGCGTTAACTATCCCACGCGTAAATTCGAAGTGTTTAATTTGACACCTCTATTGTTTCGCGTCGAGCGCCACTAGGTAGATAAGCTACAGAAAAACAATGTCGCTCAGGGATTATGATGCCAACTATAAACCTTACAAACTAATCGCGGATTTAATGCCAAGATATGATGGCAATCCTAAATTACTTAATTATTATATTAGAGAAGTAGAAAACTTATTAATGTTAACTTCCGAGGCAGATCGTTCGCACCCAGCATTCATCCGCTTAATTAAAAGTAGGCTCAGTGGTCTAGCCACAGACGCAATAGCGTACGAAGGTCACTTAGACTCATGGCTAACAATTAAGAACGCGTTAATTAGGCGCCTTGGCGAACCACGAAACGAAACACAGGTAATGCAGGAGTTAACGCGAGTGCGTAGGTTTAAGACAGAAGACGCTGAAAGCTTCGGCAAACGCCTCCGCGAGCTGTTAGATACTCTGTATTCCGTAGGAGAACATGGTAACAAATCGTATTACGAAAAGATGGTTATTGAACAGTATATTAACCAGCTAGACTTCCACATCTCGTTGGGCGTTCGAATCGCCAAACCGGATACCTTCGAAGCAGCCATCATAGCGGCTAGACAAGAAGAAGCTAGGCTTTCATATAATAGGACTAATTACAGTTATAATCCTTCAACGTCACAAGCAAAGCCAAAGGAGTTATCTAAACAACCAGGCAATAATAATCCCATCCGTAATACAGTAAGCCCGTTTCCACCTGGCTTTATTATTCCTTCACAAAACTTTACACCTCAACAAAATTATAGGACCCCCGAACAGCGTCAACAATGGGTACAATCTGTATTGCCCTGGAAGACCAAACCAGCTTCAGGTAACTCTAGACCAAACGCTTCACATAACTTTAGGAACCAACCAAACATTCCAAAACCACCGGTTCCCACGCCAGTATCATCGGACGTCACAATGCGTACGGCAGGTAAGCCAGAAAACCCACAGTTCGCACAGCAGTTGTTCTATATTCCAATTCAAATGGCCACTCAAGAACCAGGATCCAGTGACATGGAGCTCTATAACACCATCACAGACGGTAACGGCATAGCACTTGAGCCGAATGTAACCATGGACGAACAAGAGGTAAGTCGTGACCAGGATTTTACCCTGGACACCAACCGAGACAACCAGACTTAGTTTCAATCAATTTCCAGACCAAGAAATATTTACCGTACATAATACTACCAGAGTTTGACGGTAAGTTTCTATTAGACACAGGGGCCAGTCATTCAACTATAGCAACTGACGTAGTTTCAGGTACCATATTTGAGTACTGTGTAGAAACAGAACCCTTCCAAATTAATACGGCACACAGTTCATCAGTTCACGACAAGGTAGTGTACCTTCCCTTACCTCCCGCGTTTAATAGTGATATAACACATAAGTTTCTAATATTTGATTTTGACCCTAAATATAAAGGTCTTATCGGAATGGACCTTCTGCAGAAATTAAAGAGTAACATTGATTTAAATAACAATGTATTACGCACATCTACGGCAGAAATACCAATACACTTTAGTTCTCCACCCCAAAAGATACGTATAGAACCTAGATGCGAAAAGATAGTCAAAGTAAAAACCAACTACTTAGATGGACAATACCTTCACGACGATTTAATCTGGTCAGATGATTTAATGTCCCCAGCAGCTATAGTTAATGTTCTAAACGGTTTGAATTAGAGACATTTTCCAATGCCAATAAAAGTGATAGTCACGATATTAATACCATACAGGTAGAAAATAACATTGACCGTATATTAAACGAAAACCTTCAGAAAATCCGTACAGATCACATGAACGAAGAAGAAAAGCGCGAAATAACCCGGTTATGTTATCAGTATAGAGACTTGTTCTATGCAGAAGATATACCACTCACTTTTACACATGCCGTTAAACACGAGCTCAGATTAAGCGATAATACACCAGTTTTTGTACGTAGTTACAGACAAGCTCCCCAACAACGCGAAGAAATTCGTAAACAAGTGGATAAGCTCCTTCAGCAAGGTATCGTGCGAGAGAGCATATCACCTTGGTCATGTCCCGTGCATATCGTACCCAAAAAGCCCGATGCTTCAGGCAACGTCAAATGGAGACTCGTAATTGATTACAGACGACTCAATGATCGTATCATTGAAGATAAATACCCTTTACCAAATAAACATGACATCTTAGATAGATTAGGACGAGCGCAATACTTCACAACCCTAGACCTTGCTAGCGGTTTTCACCAAGTGGAAATGCACCCTAACGATATTGAAAAAACCGCATTCACCACTGAACGAGGGCAATATGAGTTCCTTAGAATGCCCCTTGGGCTTAAAAATGCTCCAAGTACATTTCAAAGACTAATAATGGATCATATATTAAGAGGCATAGATAATGTTTACAACATTAGCAATCTGCACTTTACATCGATCCAATTGATGTCCCTATATGCAAGCACAAAAAACGCCGAGAGTACTATATCTGGAGAGTTACATATAACGTATAGGAATCAAATAGAATATAGCCTTAATATTATTGGTAAGAAGATTAAGTTTTTAACGCCGCAAGTTAGAAAGCGACGCGGTCTTATAGATGGATTAGGTACTGTCATTAAGTCTATCACAGGTAATCTCGACCATGAAGACGCAGTTAAGTTTGAAGAAGAAATTTTGAACATTAAAAACAGAGTTAGAAATATTCAGGATTCACAAAGGAAATCTTTAGTATTAGCACATAATACAATCGATGAGTTCAGTAAACAGTTAACAAAATTAAATAATAATCAGAAACATTTGGCTAGTTTATTACAAAATATTACTAATCATTCCAACGACCTGTCTAACCATTTACATTTCCTAGATATTTACGTACAGATAGATTTTAGTTTACATATAATTTTAGATAGGTTAATGTTATTAGAAGATGCTATGACTTTTGCTCAGATAGGCACCATGCATCCTAGTATTATAAGTCCTCAGAATTTAATAGAAGAGTTAAGAAACTTAGAGAGTATGTTTATGTTTAAACCAGTAGCTAGTATTAGCATTAGTAACATATACAGGATAGAGAAATCAATTAAAGTTAAAGCTTACAGTACAGAACACTCTGTTAATTTTATTCTCGAAATCCCCTCAATAACCTCAAAAACCTACGACCTTATCCATCTCTATTCTATCCCAAATAAAAGTAACCTTACTATCATCCCAAAATCCAAATACCTGGCACTTGGTAACGATGAGTACGCTTACCTGGAAGAAGATTGTCAGCCACTGACCGACAACACCCAGCTCTGCAAGCTCCTCGACACCAGAAGAATTGAAGACACAGATGACTGCATACTCTCACTCATCCAGCATCGCCCAGCAAATTGCACCCACGCTAAGATGAACTTAAGAAGAGGAAAAGTTCAGAAGATCGGAGACAACAACTGGCTACTTGTCCTCAGAGAAGAAGAAGTCACCAAAACACTATGCAACACCAAGACAGATTATAAGAAGCTGTCTGGCATTCATCTCGTTACACTAACCGAAGACTGCCAGATGAACATCATGAACAAGACACTGCGGTCTCACACTGACTCGGTCGTCATCAACGAGGTCATACCATTACCGGAGCAGCATCAAGTCTCAGAACAATCAATACAATATGAACTCCAATTAGAAGACATCTCACTAGACAGCATCCACGAACTTATCAACAGAGCAGGCGACATATCCGTGCCAGAAGAAGATAATTGGTCAATCGTAGCAGCTACACCTAGCTGGAGCACAATCATCCTATATATCCTACTGGTCGCAGCAGCATCCTGGAAGCTGTATCAATGGAAAACAAAGAACATCCCGCAGGACACCAAGGGCAGCGTGGACGCCGCCAGAAGCAAGAGTTGCTTCCATCTTATGGAGGGAGGAGTTAACTCATCGTAACAGACTTTTACGCTGAGTTAGCAGTCACCGTCAACATGCGCCGTATTGCAACTATGCATTTACTGGAAATTAGAGTTAATTATTTTTCTTTGTATTATATTCAGTCTTGCATCAGCCACCAGCTAAATATCCTGTATTTTTATAATTAAAGTAATTGTGTAATAAATAAATATTTTTTTAACCAAATCCCCGACCGCCGAAACATAACTCGTGACGCGTTTTTTTTTTAAATATTTTTTTTGTAATCAGAGGATCCAGTTTTGGCCGTAAAACGTTGAGACAAAAATCTTGGTCATGGGCGCTCGTACTATAATTCTCTATGGAAAATTTGAATGCAAAATGTGCTAAGCAATCGCCAAACAGTGTCAAGATTTTGTAAATCGGTACTCTGGATATTTAATGCTCAGAAAAAGTCCATCTCTGTCCGTTTTTCTGAGTATTAATATATAAAATAAATAAAATTCAAGCTTTTGAAATACTCACCCCATGAGTGCGTCAGCCCGACGAACAACGCTAGCAGCAGTACACCCTGCGCTTTGTACATTTTTCTTCAGAACTAATTACAAAGTAGTTTCTACGGAAGAAGATGCGACCACAACAGAATGTGTAACGGTACTGGTCCACCATTGATGGACACTTCAGTAAATAAAGCACAAAGTTGTTATTGCTCTTTGATAAGAGTTCGCAATAACAAGTCATTTTATCATTCTGATAACTTTTGACTCTAATTTATTTAAACTTCATATTATTATACAATAGTGGTATGTAAATAGGCAGACTTAATGCCGCAAGGCATTATCTACAAGTCAACTTTAAGCCGCGTCTACGCTAGACGAGCCGAGCAAGAGCCGAGCACGAGCCGAGCACAAATTCGAACTGACAAAACACCGAAAAATAAAATATTGTTACAAGATAGGGCAGCGCCATCTAGTGACGAGTAGAAGAACTAAGTAGTAACTAGTGGCGCCATCTAGTACCGAAAAGCGGAACTAATGTTCTCGAAAGTTCGTGTCGTGTAGAATTTTCCAGAATGTTCGAACCGAACATTCTGGAAGTTTCTAGTCGCTTCGAGAACGATGATAATAATAATAATAATAAGGCCACGATTACCTCGTTTGCCCATGCATAACAAAAATAGGGCGCTGGTGGCTGCTCTGGATTCGCAGTTGTCAAACTACTTTGATGACTGCGAAGACCTCACTGATACACATTCGATCATGTACTGCGCGGCTGTAGCGGCATGTCGTGTAGCCCACGTCAAATTTGCAGATGACAATGCTACACGACCGACGCCAGCCGTACCAGCTTGGCAGTGCAGGATCGAACGTCGTATTGGTGGGGCCAGAGCACTCATTGGCAAACTAATTTGTTTCAGGGAGGGCAATACTCGGCCAAGAGTGATGCGCTTTGTGAGACGGGCGTTTTCGGGGACTGATGTCAGCCCCCGAGACTACATATCCCGTGTCACGGAGCGCATCGACTTCCTGAAACAGAAAGTGTATGCGTGGGCAAACCGTATTCGTAGGTATAGGCGGCGAGTGGAGCGATACACCCAGAATCGCACATTCCAAAGAAATGAAAGGTGGGTTTACCGAGCTTGGGAGCGACCCAACCAAGGTGTGACTGATACGCGCCTGCCGGATGATGACGCCATGTTCAACTTCTGGCGCAGTATCTGGTCGGTGCCTGTCAGTCACACCGAAGGTGAATGGACTCGGGAGGTTGAGCGAGCTTGCGATCCCATACAAGAAATGGGAGCTATCATGATCAGCGCCCAAGATGTAGCCCGTGCAGTCCGCCCGTTGCCGAACTGGAAATCTCCAGGGCCGGACGGACTGCACAACTTCTGGATAAAATGGCTACAAAGGTCGCACGCTCGTTTGGCATCTCAGTTCCAGGCAGCCTTAGAGTCTGGTTCGCTACCCCAGTTCTTAACAACAGGAATTACCCACCTGCTCCACAAGTCTGGTAGCACCGCGGAACCCAAAAATTATAGACCTATTACATGTTTACCGACGGTCTATAAGGTTCTTACATCCATTTTGAGAGTTAAAATTAATAAACACGTCGACGATAACTCGATCATGTCGGCCTCTCAGAATGGATGTAGGAACGGGTCTCGCGGTACTAAGGAGCTACTCCTTATAGATATGGCCATTAGCCAACAGGTTCGGCGTTCCCGAAAGGATCTGTCGACATGTTGGATAGATTATAAGAAGGCCTATGACTCGGTGCCTCATACATGGCTCATGAGGGTGCTAGAATTGTATAAAATAGATACAACTCTACGCACCTTCCTGATGTCGTGTATGAGGCAATGGAGCACAGTCCTTTGCTATCCAGGATGTCGAAATATCCAGAGGAATAGCGAACCTGTAAGGATCGAGCGAGGTATATTCCAGGGCGATAGTTTGAGTCCACTTTGGTTTTGCCTGGCCCTGAATCCTCTAAGCATGCTGCTGGAGAATTCAGGACTAGGCTATCGGTTGAAGAGAGGTGGTCAGGTTATATCTCACCTCCTTTACATGGATGATCTGAAGCTCTTTGCCCCCAGCAATCTTCAGCTGATGGAGCTACTGAAGGTAACTGAAACTTTTAGTAGCGCCATCAGGATGGAGTTTGGCGTGGACAAATGTGCGGTCATGCATGTAAAGCGAGGCGAGATTGTGGAATCCGTGGGAATTCAACTCGCGGATTCCATAAACCTGAGATCCCTCTCTCCAAACGAAACCTATAAGTATTTGGGTATGTCGGAAGCGTTAGGTATCAGCACTACTGACATGAAGCAATCGTTGAAGGAACGCTTCTTTGGCCGCCTGAAAAAGGTTTTTAATAGCCTTCTTTCGGGTGGAAACAAGGTGCGCGCCTTCAACGGTTGGGTCATGCCGGTATTGATGTACTCTTTCGGCATACTCAAATGGACTCAAACGGAACTCGACGCCCTGGATAGGCGGGTCCGTACACTGCTGACTGCATATCGAATGCATCACCCACGATCGTCGGTCATGAGATTGTATATCCCGCGGAAGTGTGGAGGCCGAGGCTTTTTAAATGCCAAGAACCTCCACAACCGCGAGATATGCAATCTCAGGGAATATTTTCTACACGCCGACGTGGGAATGCATCGAGATGTAGTAGCAGTGGACAAGGGACTCACCCCGCTCTCCTTGGCGAATGAGAACTGGCGCAAGCCTGTAGTGCTTGACACTAACGACCGCAGGGAGGTATGGCAGAGTAAGGAGCTTCACGGACGCTTTTTCCGGGCCCTACATGGGTCCGATGTAGATCAGTCAGCGTCCGTAGCCTGGCTGCGTTTCGGTGACCTCTTTGGGGAAACTGAAGGTTTTGTCTGTGCAATTATGGACGAAGTTATCATGACGAATAACTACCGGAGATTTATTGTGAAGGATGGCACGGTTGACATCTGTCGGGCATGTCACCATCCGGGTGAATCGATCCGCCACATTATCTCTGGTTGTTCTCGTCTAGCTAACGAAGAGTACTTGCATAGGCACAACCTTGTAGCCAGGATTATCCATCAGCAACTTGCTCTGAAATACACTCTTGTGGCATCGGAGGTGCCGTACTACAGGTATGTGCCCGACCCAGTTCTCGAGAATGGCAATATCACATTGTACTGGGATCGGTCCATCATCACTGACAGGACCATTATTGCTAATAAGCCTGATATAGTGGTGGTGGACCGAATCGAGAGGCGTGCAATGATTGTTGACATTACCGTCCCGCATGACGGGAACCTCGTGAAAGCCGAGAAAGATAAGCAAATCAAGTATCTTGACTTGGCTCGCGAGGTTGTCGACATGTGGGATGTGGACACAGCGATCATTGTACCGATAGTCGTGTCAGCCAATGGCTTAATAGCCACGAGCCTCGACCAACACCTTAGGAGGCTCTCGTTAGGCGGCTGGGTCAAGGGCCTGATCCAGAAAGCAGTATTGCTGGACACGGCTCGTATTGTTAGGAGGTTCCTCTCTCTGGAGCCCTGACCGCCGGTAGCTTGGACCCTGTTCCCGATACCGGTGGGTCTCTATTTTTTATATTTTTAAATGTTTTTTTTTGTATGTTTTATAAAAATATTTAAAAATGTAGACAATAAGAAAGAATATGAATAAAGGAGATAATAATAATAATAAAATGACGAACAATTAAACATCAAACAAAAAATGACAGCTAAGAAGACGAAACTAAAAAGAAAATGTTGACAAGAAGCCAGGCCCGAGCCAAAAACACACGCCCAACATCTTCGGGTTCGTCGCTCAGCTCCGCCTCGCAGCCACCGGGACCCCCTACAACCGTCAGTCAAGCGATCCCGGACGCTGTAGTTGCGTCGAGTTCGAGCGACGAATACTTCTCTCCGCCGACGTCACCACCACCTACGCGTCGACGGGGAGGACGCCGGCCACCGGACTGCCTGGGACCTCGAGGCCCATCGGCTTCTGACAGGGTCCCCGCTCCCGGTGGAAGTGTGCAGCGCATGCGATGGACGCAATCGATTAATGAAAACGTCATGCGCGCATACTTTGGGGCTACAGAGGGGGGAAGTAATCTGACTGCGTACCGTGGTCGGATGCTCTCTCTGTTTCAGGTGCTTGAGCCAGCTGTCAACGTGTCGGCCCAACGTCTATCGGATCAGGTGCGGGTCATCCAACGTAACCGTATGCTGGATGACGCCGTACTTGATAGACTGCGTGAGGAATCACGGAGTAGCCGTGTCTCGCCTGCCTTGCCACCGGCCGCGGTGCTAATGCAACCCAGTCTTTCACCGCGACCCGACCATGTTGGAGAGGATGACGACGACGGGGCTATATCCGTGAGTACCCAGTGCAATGAACGACTAAGGAGCGCTTTGGAGTGTGCATTCCGAGAGTATCGTTCCACACCGCCTGAGCTTAGACCTCGATTACCTCGTCTGCCCATGCATAAGAAAAATAGGGCGCTGGTGTGTGCTCTAGATTCACAGCTATCAAATGTTTTTGATAGCAGCAAAGACCTTGCCGATACCCACTCGATCTTGTACTGTGCGGCTGCAGCGGCATGTCGTGTAGCTAACGTCAAGTTTCCCAAAACTGACAGAGCTACACGACCAGCTATACCAGCTTGGCAGTGCAGGATTGAGCGTCGTATCGGTGAGGCTAGAGCACTCATCGGCAAGCTTATCTGCTTCAGGGAGGGCAACACTCGCCCTAGAGTGATGCGCTTTGTGAGGCGGGCGTTCTCGGGGACGGATATCAATTCTCGAGATTATCTGTCCCGCGTCACAGAGCGTATCGACTTCCTGAAGCAGAAGATCTATGCATGGGCAAGCCGTATTCGTCGGTACAAGCGGCGAGTGGAGCGATACACTCAGAATCGCACATTCCAGAGCAACGAAAGGTGGGTTTATAGGGCTTGGGAGCGACCTGACCAAGGTGTGACTGATACTCGCCTACCAGATGATGACGCCATGTATTCGTTCTGGCGCAATATCTGGTCGGTGCCTGTCAGTCACACCGAGGGTGACTGGACTCGAGAGGTCGAACGGGCGTGCGATTCGATACCACAAATGGGGGCAATTACCATCAGCCCCCAAGATGTAGCTCGTGCAGTCCGTCCGTTGCCTAACTGGAAATCTCCGGGGCCGGACGGACTGCACAACTTTTGGATTAAATGGTTTCAAAGGTCGCACGCTCGTTTGGCAACTCAGTTCCAGTCTGCCTTAGAGTCAGGATCGCTGCCCCAGTTCCTAACGACAGGAATAACCCACCTGCTCCACAAATCAGGTAGTACTGCGGAACCTAAAAATTATAGACCGATAACATGTTTACCGACGGTCTATAAAGTTTTTACATCCATTCTGAGAGCTAAAATTAATCAGCATATTGAGAATAATTCCATCATGTCTGCTTCTCAGAATGGATGTAGGAACTGGTCCCGCGGTACTAAGGAGCTGCTCCTCATAGACATTGCCATTAGCCAACAGGTTCGCCGTTCCCGCAAGGATCTGGCGACATGTTGGATAGATTACAAGAAGGCCTATGACTCAGTGCCACATACATGGCTCATGAGGGTGCTGGAGTTGTATAAAATTGATGCAACTCTGTGCGCCTTCCTGACGTCATGTATGGGGCAGTGGAGGACGGTCCTTCACTATCCAGGATGTCGACAGATTCAGGAAAACAGCGAACCTATAAGGATCGAGCGCGGCATATTTCAGGGCGACAGTCTGAGTCCTCTGTGGTTTTGTTTAGCCCTGAACCCTCTCAGTACACTGCTGGAGGGTTCGGGCCTGGGCTATCGGTTGAGAAGAGGTGGTCAGGTCCTATCACACCTCCTTTACATGGATGATCTGAAGCTCTTTGCACCCAACAACTTGCAACTGATGAAGCTACTGAAGGTAACAGAAACCTTCAGTGACGCCATCAGGATGGAATTTGGTGTGGACAAATGTGCAGCCATGCATGTAAAGCGAGGGGAGATTATGGAATCCGTGGGAATACAACTCTCGGATTCCATACACCTTCGATCCCTTTCCTCAACCGAAACTTACAAGTATTTGGGTATGTCGGAAGCACTAGGCATCAATGCTACTGAAGTGAAACAATCGTTGAAGGAGCGCTTCTTTGGCCGCCTGAAAAAAGTACTAAATAGTCTTTTATCAGGTGGGAACAAGGTGCGCGCCTTCAACGGCTGGGTCATGCCGGTCTTGATGTACTCTTTCGGCATACTCAAATGGACTCAGACAGAACTTGACGCCTTGGATAGGAGAGTCCGCACATTGCTTACCGCAAATCGTATGCATTACCCACGATCATCGGTTATGAGACTGTATATCCCGCGGAAGTGCGGAGGTCGTGGCTTTTTAAATGCTAAAACCCTGCACAACCGCGAGGTATGCAGTCTTAGGGAATATTTCCAGGCTGCCGACGTGGGTATGCATCGAGATGTGGTAGCGGTGGACAAGGGCCTTACCCCGCTCTCCTTGGCTAACGAGAACTGGCGCAAACCTATAGTATTAGATACTAATGACCGCAGGGAGGTATGGCAGAGCAAGGAACTTCACGGACGCTTCTACCGGGTCCTATATGGGCCCGATGTAGATCTTTTAGCGTCCGTGGCCTGGCTGCGATTTGGTGACCTTTTCGGGGAAACCGAAGGTTTTGTCTTTGCGATTATGGACGAAGTTATGATGACGAACAACTACCGGAAATACATTGTGAAGGACGGCACGGTTGACATCTGTCGGGCATGTCACCGGCCGGGAGAATCAATCCGACACATTATTTCCGGTTGTTCTAGTCTGGCTAACGGAGACTATTTGCATAGACACAACCTTGTAGCCAGGATTATCCACCAGCAACTTGCTCTTAAATACAATCTTGTGGAATCGGAAGTGCCTTACTATAAGTACGTGCCCGACCCAGTTCTCGAAAATGGCAATGTCACGTTGTATTGGGATCGGTCTATCATCACTGACAGGACTATTGTTGCCAATAAGCCTGACATAGTGGTGATAGACCGATTAGAGCGTCGCGCAATGATTGTTGATATAGCGGTCCCCCATGACGAGAACCTCGTGAAGGCTGAGAGAGATAAGAAAAGTAAGTATCTTGATCTAGCTCGCGAGGTTGTCGACATGTGGGATGTGAATACAGCAGTCATTGTGCCGATAGTCGTGACGGCCAATGGCATAATAGCTAAGAGTCTCGATGAACATCTGAGGAGGCTCTCGTTGGGCAGCTGGATCAAGGGCGTGATCCAGAAAGCGGTACTCCTGGACACGGCGCGTATCGTTAGGAGGTTCCTCTCTCAGCAGCCCTAAACACCGGTAGCTTGGACCTTGTTCCCGATACCGGTGGGCTACTAATTTTTATATTTTTAAATGTTTTTTTTATTTTATTTTTATAAGATAATATTTAAAAATGTAAAAACTATGTACAATAATGAAATAAAGGAAATAATAATAACCAACGACTGTCGGATCAGGTACGGGTCATCCAGCGTAATCATATGTTGGATGATAATGTACTTGATCGCCTCCGAACTGAAATGGGTAACCGTGTCACTGCACCATCGTCGCAGGCTGTGGTGCCACCACAGTCCAACCACACTCCCAGCCACGCTGACGAGGAGAGTAGTGACAGGATTACACACGTAAGTACCCAGTGCAGTGAGGAATTAAGGAGTGCTTTGGAGTGTGCTATTCGGGAATATCGCTACATGCCACCCGAACTTAGGCCACGATTACCTCGTTTGCCCATGCATAACAAAAATAGGGCACTGGTGGCTGCTCTGGATTCGCAGTTGTCAAACTACTTTGATGACTGCGAAGACCTCACTGATACACATTCGATCATGTACTGCGCGGCTGTAGCGGCATGTCGTGTAGCCCACGTCAAATTTGCAGATGACAATGCTACACGACCGACGCCAGCCGTACCAGCTTGGCAGTGCAGGATCGAACGTCGTATTGGTGGGGCCAGAGCACTCATTGGCAAACTAATTTGTTTCAGGGAGGGCAATACTCGGCCAAGAGTGATGCGCTTTGTGAGACGGGCGTTTTCGGGGACTGATGTCAGCCCCCGAGACTACATATCCCATGTCACGGAGCGCATCGACTTCCTGAAACAGAAAGTGTATGCGTGGGCAAACCGTATTCGTAGGTATAGGCGGCGAGTGGAGCGATACACCCAGAATCGCACATTCCAAAGAAATGAAAGGTGGGTTTACCGAGCTTGGGAGCGACCCAACCAAGGTGTGACTGATACGCGCCTGCCGGATGATGACGCCATGTTCAACTTCTGGCGCAGTATCTGGTCGGTGCCTGTCAGTCACACCGAAGGTGAATGGACTCGGGAGGTTGAGCGAGCTTGCGATCCCATACAAGAAATGGGAGCTATCATGATCAGTGCCCATGATGTAGCCCGTGCAGTCCGCCCGTTGCCGAACTGGAAATCTCCAGGGCCGGACGGACTGCACAACTTCTGGATAAAATGGCTACAAAGGTCGCACGCTCGTTTGGCATCTCAGTTCCAGGCAGCCTTAGAGTCTGGTTCGCTACCCCAGTTCTTAACAACAGGAATTACCCACCTGCTCCACAAGTCTGGTAGCACCGCGGAACCCAAAAATTATAGACCTATTACATGTTTACCGACGGTCTATAAGGTTCTTACATCCATTTTGAGAGTTAAAATTAATAAACACGTCGACGATAACTCGATCATGTCGGCCTCTCAGAATGGATGTAGGAACGGGTCTCGCGGTACTAAGGAGCTACTCCTTATAGATATGGCCATTAGCCAACAGGTTCGGCGTTCCCGAAAGGATCTGTCGACATGTTGGATAGATTATAAGAAGGCCTATGACTCGGTGCCTCATACATGGCTCATGAGGGTGCTAGAATTGTATAAAATAGATACAACTCTACGCACCTTCCTGATGTCGTGTATGAGGCAATGGAGCACAGTCCTTTGCTATCCAGGATGTCGAAATATCCAGAGGAATAGCGAACCTGTAAGGATCGAGCGAGGTATATTCCAGGGCGATAGTTTGAGTCCACTTTGGTTTTGCCTGGCCCTGAATCCTCTAAGCATGCTGCTGGAGAATTCAGGACTAGGCTATCGGTTGAAGAGAGGTGGTCAGGTTATATCTCACCTCCTTTACATGGATGATCTGAAGCTCTTTGCCCCCAGCAATCTTCAGCTGATGGAGCTATTGAAGGTAACTGAAACTTTTAGTAGCGCCATCAGGATGGAGTTTGGCGTGGACAAATGTGCGGTCATGCATGTAAAGCGAGGCGAGATTGTGGAATCCGTGGGAATTCAACTCGCGGATTCCATAAACCTGAGATCCCTCTCTCCAAACGAAACCTATAAGTATTTGGGTATGTCGGAAGCGTTAGGTATCAGCACTACTGACATGAAGCAATCGTTGAGGGAACGCTTCTTTGGCCGCCTGAAAAAGGTTTTTAATAGCCTTCTTTCGGGTGGAAACAAGGTGCGCGCCTTCAACGGTTGGGTCATGCCGGTATTGATGTACTCTTTCGGCATACTCAAATGGACTCAAACGGAACTCGACGCCCTGGATAGGCGGGTCCGTACACTGCTGACTGCATATCGAATGCATCACCCACGATCGTCGGTCATGAGATTGTATATCCCGCGGAAGTGTGGAGGCCGAGGCTTTTTAAATGCCAAGAACCTCCACAACCGCGAGATATGCAATCTCAGGGAATATTTTCTACACGCCGACGTGGGAATGCATCGAGATGTAGTAGCAGTGGACAAGGGACTCACCCCGCTCTCCTTGGCGAATGAGAACTGGCGCAAGCCTGTAGTGCTTGACACTAACGACCGCAGGGAGGTATGGCAGAGTAAGGAGCTTCACGGACGCTTTTTCCGGGCCCTACATGGGTCCGATGTAGATCAGTCAGCGTCCGTAGCCTGGCTGCGTTTCGGTGACCTCTTTGGGGAAACCGAAGGTTTTGTCTGTGCAATTATGGACGAAGTTATCATGACGAATAACTACCGGAGATTTATTGTGAAGGATGGCACGGTTGACATCTGTCGGGCATGTCACCATCCGGGTGAATCGATCCGCCACATTATCTCTGGTTGTTCTCGTCTAGCTAACGAAGAGTACTTGCATAGGCACAACCTTGTAGCCAGGATTATCCATCAGCAACTTGCTCTGAAATACACTCTTGTGGCATCGGAGGTGCCGTACTACAGGTATGTGCCCGACCCAGTTCTCGAGAATGGCAATATCACATTGTACTGGGATCGGTCCATCATCACTGACAGGACCATTATTGCTAATAAGCCTGATATAGTGGTGATGGACCGAATCGAGAGGCGTGCAATGATTGTTGACATTACCGTCCCGCATGACGGGAACCTCGTGAAAGCCGAGAAAGATAAGCAAATCAAGTATCTTGACTTGGCTCGCGAGGTTGTCGACATGTGGGATGTGGACACAGCGATCATTGTACCGATAGTCGTGTCAGCCAATGGCTTAATAGCCACGAGCCTCGACCAACACCTTAGGAGGCTCTCGTTAGGCGGCTGGGTCAAGGGCCTGATCCAGAAAGCAGTATTGCTGGACACGGCTCGTATTGTTAGGAGGTTCCTCTCTCTGGAGCCCTGACCGCCGGTAGCTTGGACCCTGTTCCCGATACCGGTGGGTCTCTATTTTTTATATTTTTAAATGTTTTTTTTTTTTGTATGTTTTATAAAAATATTTAAAAATGTAGACAATAAGAAAGAATATGAATAAAGGAGATAATAATAATTTATTTATTTGACAAAAAAAAAAATACAGAATTACAGGTGACACTTAGGATGCATTTGATGAGGTACAAAATACATGATCAATGACCCCCATGCTAGGAAATTCCTGTGTTACAGGGGTCATCTATCTGTCCATTAAATTAGCGATAAAATAGAAACATGCAATGCAGAGTATATTACATAAAAATAACTCAATAAAAACCAATAAAACGATTAAATTAGCATAGTAAAATTCGGGGCTTTGAAAAGGGGGGAAAGGGAAGGAGAAAGAGAAAGTCTTATATGTGCCGGGTGTGCTGTGTATGTGAGTTGTATGTTGTTGTTATGTGTGTATGTATAGTGTAGTGTATGTATGTGTTGTGAGTGCATGTGAGTGTCTGCTTGCCTTATGGTGTAAGTAATTCTTCCGTGTCATCATAGTTTAGGGTGAGAAGATACTCTTTTAACTTGGACTTACATTTAAACCTATTCAATGCATGTATGTTCAGTTTATTGTTAAGTCTGTTGTAAAGCAATGCACTTAAGTAGCGGTTATGACGACGTGCGAAGGTAGTATTAGTACAGACTCTTGGACAAACCGGTCTGGGTCTTCTTCTGATCGTAGGGCTGTTTTCTCCATTGGGGACAGTAATTTTATGAGTTCGTATTGTTGCACGAAACACATACATTTGTCGAACCGTTAGCACCTTAAATTCGGAATAAACTTTTTGAGTGGGATATCTAAACGGTTTGCTTAGGAGTACCTTTATAACCGCTCGTTGGGCTCTTTCCGCTTTCAAGATAAGTGTTTTTGCTGCACCACCCCATGCAACGATACAGTAACTTAGTACTGATTCACACAGGGCGGTGTATACCATTTTCAGGATAACTTTGTGGCCAGAAGTTCTTAGTTTTTTAAAAAGGTAAAGGAGCTTTCTGGTGCGTGCAGACAGGGATTCGATATGGGTTTTCCAGCTGAGACAGGAATGGATGAGGATGAGTTCAAAAGTCGATTGTTCTGGAAGATTCTCGAAGTAAGTAGTAAGTTTCTGTTCTAGGAACAGTATGGAACGCTCTAGAAACATCTTCCGGGCTATATAAAGAGCGGTCGGGTTCGTCGTGAGTCAGTTTCGATTGAGAAGCGATACAGAGCGATCAAAGCGGAAAATAGTGCGAAGTAATAGAATTGTTTAAGAAGTGTTTTTGTAATAAACAGTGATTAATTGAAGTCTGTTGTTTAAATAATTTATCCCTGAACCCCAGCTCGTAACAAATTGGTGTCAGAAGTGCGGGATAAATTATGCCGGTTCTACCGAAGGAAGAAACGGAAGGGATGAGCACCAGAAGTCAGCGCCAGCAAGACGTAGACCAAAGGCGCATTGTAGACGCTCCCTCACCGTCATCAGGTGGACATGGAGATTCCGCGGCTGCAGCGGAACCAGCTCAATCGTTGACGTCGCCTGACTTAGCCGCCCTTATGGTATTCATGCAAGAGCAGGCTTGCCGTCAGGAGGAGCAAGATCGCCGCTTAGAGGAGCAGCTGCAGCGGGACAAGGAAGAGCAGGCTCGCCGTCAGGAGGAGCAGCTCTTGGTGATTAAGGATCTCCGCGGAGCCATTGGTAAGGAGATGAAATAGGTAAAGGACCAGATCCAGCAACACGAGACCCGCATCGTCGAAATGGAGAAGTCAATACGTGGCCTCAAGTCTGGAGATGGGATCGTGGCAGCTGCGGTAGTGGCACCTTCGCCTCGTGATTTTAAAGTACCACCTTTCGATGGATCTTCGTCATGGTCCGCCTACAAGATTCAGTTTGAGGCCGTGATGAAATCAAATGGGTGGACTAACGAACAGGCTTTGACTGCTCTAACCTTGGGTCTTTGCGACCAGGCCTTGACTGTGTTAGAGGCGCTGGGACAAGACGTCACTTTCGAGAAGCTTCTGGAAGCATTAGAAGCTAGATACGGCGACGCGCATCTGGAACACGTGTTTCGGGCCCAGCTGAAAGACCGATCGCAACGGGTTGGTGAAACTCTTCAGCAGTGGGCTCTTGAAGTGGAAAAACTGGTCCGGAAGGCTTACCAGTCGTCACCTGTGCTGATCAACGGGAACCTCGTACAGGCCTTCACGGACGGGATCCGCGACCTGGAGGTTAGGGCTGCCGTAAGGCTAGGTCATTTCATGGATCTCAAGGACGCTCTAGCCCACGCTTTGGAGGTGGAGGCAGTTTGACGGGACGATCGAACTCACCGAATCAGGGAGGTTGCGACTTCACACCGATGCTATGGCTGCGGAGAAAGAGGCCACATCCGATTGAGCTGCCCGAAGCGAAGGCCTCCCCACGTTAGTAAGCAGACGCCAGTGGAAGGATCACCTGATGTCCCTGCTGGGCAACAGCAGCAGGGAAACGAGTAGATGCCAGGACTAAAGGGCGGGTGCTGGCTGGTAATGGAAGAGCCCCAAGGATCTCGATCTCACAATCCTGTGACGGGAACAGCCTGATCATCAAGGGCGAAATTAACAGAACACTTTGCAAGCTGACATTGGATACTGGGGCTTCTCGGACTTTTGTCAGTTTCCAACTAGCAAGAAGGTTTCTTGGGGATTTCTTCGGGAACCATGAAGGTGTACATCTGAGAACAGCCACCGGTCAGCACATAACCGTCCGAGGTGAGAAGGTGGTGGAAATGAAGTTGGGAATAAAGTTTACCGCCACAATGTTATCGTGGCTGACATAGTTGACGACTGCATTCTGGGTCTAGACTTCATGAGGAAACATCAGTGTGAGATTGACGTTTATCAAGGAGTGTTGAAGTGTGGCTCAGAAGAAGTCTTCATGGAAGGTGCATCATCGGGGAAGGTGTATTGCCTGGAAAAGGTTACTCTTCGACCAAGGTCAGAAACAATCGTACCAGTTTGCCTACCAAGAAATTCTGGTCGGGAAAACCGATGTGTACTTATAGAAGGTTTAGATAACGATGCTTCATGGAAAATTGCACGCACATTGGTGAGGGGTACTAGTGTTTCATCGGTACGTGCACTAAACACAAGTGACCAGGACCTGGTGCTCAAGAAAGGAACAATGTTAGGCACTTGTGAAGGAGTGGTTTGGATGCGTAGATGCCACGAACAACCTACCAAAGCCAAAGTTCAAAGTACAAGATTCGATGTGTCATCGCTTTTGAGGGACTGCCAGAATAATCTGTCGGAAGAAGAAGAGAACAAGGTTAAGAAGATGTTGATCAGGTTCGCCGACGTTTTCTCAATAAATGATGCCGACATAGGGCAGACGCGTTAGTTCAACACAGAATAAATACAGGAAATGAGGTACCAATCCGCCAACGACCAAGACGTGTGCCAGTGGCACGGGAACGTGAAGTTGACGACATGGTCAAGGGTATGGTGAAAGATGGCGTGATTGAACCTTCATCCAGCCCATGGTGTTCACCGGTAGTACTGGTGAAGAAGAAGGACGGTAGCATGCGCTTCTGTGTGGACTATCGCCGTCTAAACGACATTACGAAGAAGGACAGTTATCCGTTGCCGAGGATCGACGACACGCTGGATACGCTAACAGGAATTAAGTGGTTTTCCACCCTAGACCTGAAGAGTGGCTACTGGCAAGTCAAAATAGACCCTCGGGATAAAGAAAACAGCGTTCTCTACAGGCAAAGGATTGTGGCAATTCAACGTTATGCCATTTGGACTGTGTAATGCTCCTGCCACCTTTGAGAGATTGATGGAGCGGGTACTTACTGGGCTGATTGGTGACGCCTGCCTAGTCTACTTGGATGACATTATAATCGTGGGACGGACGTTTGTGATCACCTCCGCAATTTGGAACGTGTGCTGTCAAAGATAAGAGGGGCCAATCTAAAGCTAAGTCCAAAGAAGTGCGCGTTGTTCAGGCGGCAAGTGCACTTTATAGGACATGTGGTTTCCGAAGGAGGTATTCAAACGGACCCGGATAAGCTCGTTGCCGTCAAGGATTGGCCAGTTCCGGAGAACAAAACGCAAGTCAGGGCATTTCTCGGTTTGTGCTCCTACTATCGGCGGTTTGTGAAGAGCTTTGCTGACATTGCCCGACCTCTTAATAAGCTAACTGAAGACAAGATACAGTTCTGCTGGAATGAGAGCTGTGACGTTGCATTTCAGAAGCTGAAGGAACATCTGTGCAATGCACCCATTCTAGGCTATCCTGACAATGAAAATGAATTCATAGTTGACACAGATGCCAGCAATACTGGAAACGGTGGGGTATTGTCTCAACGAAAAGGAGATCATGAGGTTGTAATTGCGTATTTCAGCAAAGCCTTATCCAAACCTGAGAGGAACTACTGTGTCACTCGAAGGGAGCTTCTAGCTGTCGTAAAAACATTGCAGCATTTCAATAAATATTTGTTGGGGCGGAAATTTCTCCTGCGAACGGACCACGCTGCTTTGAAATGGCTACTACAATTTAAGAACCCGGAAGGGCAGGTAGCAAGATGGATTGAGCTACTGCAAGAGTTTGATTTCGTAATTCAACATCGTAGTGGAACGTCACTCGGTAATGCTGATGCCCTCTCGCGAAGACCGTGTCCAGACCATTGTAAACATTGTGCGAGACAAGATGCTAAGCAGGTAACGCTAGTGCGGGTTTTGAGGACGGATCTTAGCGAAGAGTGGAAGGCAACCTTGCAGAGCGCTCAACAAGAAGACAGAGACCTAAAACCGATCCTTAAATGGAAGAAATCAGGTGCTCCTAGGCCTCACTGGAGTGATGTCGCAGCAACCAGTTCCATCACCAAGAGTTATTGGGCACAGTGGGAAAGCTTGGTTATCCAGGATGGAGTTATGTGCCGGAAATGGGAGAACGCTCGCGGTGACCAGTGTCATCTACAAATGGTCGTACCTAAAGTTAAGGTGCCGGAGATCCTACAGCTCTACCACAATGGATGTTCAGGGGGTCACATGGGAGTTAAGAGGACTTTAATCAAGATCCGAGAACGATTTTACTGGATCCATTGTCGAGAGGACGTTGAGGAATGGTGCCGCAAATGTACAAGTTGTGCGGCTGTGAAAGGACCACAAACTCGTAGCAGAGGGGCACTAAAGGTTTACAATGTTGGTGCACCATGGGAACGTATAGCATAAGATGTTGCTGGGCCATTTCCGGAAAGCCAAAGCGGGAACAAGTACTTCTTGGTCGTCATGGACTACTTCACAAAATGGCCGGAAGTGTTTGCAATCCCCAATCAAGAAGCGGTTACGGTGGCTGATAAGTTAGTTCACGAAGTTTTTTGTCGGTTTGGGGTACCCTTGGAAATTCACAGTGATCAAGGCCGGAACTTCGAGTCAGAAGTGTTCAAGGAGACGTGTCGTGTGATGGGTGCTCACAAAACCAGAACTACTGCTTATTATCCGCAATCAGACGGGATGGTTGAACGATTCAACCAATCGCTGGAGAGGTATCTGGCAAAGGTTGTGGAAACCAGACAGAAGGATTGGGACAAACACATTCAACAATTTTTCCTGGCATATCGGAGTGCTGTTCATGAAAGTACAGCAGTAACACCAGCTTTTGCTAATTTCGGAAGAGAACTACGATAACCTGCAGATCTAATCACCGGTACCCCACCTGATTCTCCACGTGATGTAACAGATTACGTGAATGAACTACGGAACAGGATGAATGATGTATATGAGCACATCAGACAGACAGGTCAGCAGATGTCTGATAGGATGAAGACTCGCTACGATCGGCAGGCGAACAATAAGGGCTTCGATGATGGATCTCTGGTATGGTTACATAACCCGGTACGCAGCAAAGGAAAATCGCCTAAATTGCAAGCCAAACGGGATGGACCATATCGCGTAGTTACCAAGATCAATGACGTCACCTACCGAATTCAAAAGGGACCACGAGGTGCATCGAAGGTCATTCATGTGGATCGGTTGGCCCGTTATCATGGGTCTAACAATGCTCGGGACGAGCATGTCTAAGAAGGAGGCAATGTTACAAGATAGGGCAGCGCCATCTAGTGACGAGTAGAAAAACTAAGTAGTAACTAGTGGCGCCATCTAGTATCGAATAGCGGAACTAATGTACTCGAAAGTTCGTGTCGTTTAGAATTTTCGGTTCGAACATTCTGGAAGTTTCTAGTCGCTTCGAGAACGATGAGTTCAAAAGTCAATTGTTCTGGAAGATTCTCGAAGTACCTAGAACAGTATGGAACGTTCTATAAACATCTTCCGGGCTATATAAAGAGCGGTCGGGTTCGTCGTGAGTCAGTTTCGATTGAGAAGCGATACAGAGCAATCAAAGCGGAAAATAGTGCGAAGTAATAGAATTGTTTAAGAAGTGTTTTTGTAATAAACAGTGATTAATTGAAGTCTGTTGTTTAAATAATTTATCCCTGAACCCCAGCTCGTAACAATATGAACCACAAAAAATTTAACGATGTAATGTGTGTTTATTGTGTGTTGTAATGTAAATGAGGACCGACTTACGAGCCTCGAAGCCGCGGACAAAGATGCCGTGAACGGCTCCGCTCGTGCTCGGTTCCTCTAGCGTAGACGCGTTTTAGGGTTAATTAGGACAACGTTGTGCCCTTCAGTAGATTACTTGAGCGCTGCGTCACGGCGGGGAAGCCCCGTAGCACAGACAATATAATTGTAATATTTACCCAAGATATACACGTTTTTGAATTTTATTGACAGAGTTAGATTTTTAAAGAGTTAGTTAGAACCTTGTTCTTATGCGTACAATACTCTTATTCGTAGAAGTGAATGGAAGCAAGTGCCTTGAACGAATATGAACAGTAACTCGTTTCAATAATGCTTAAATTCATTCATCTGCGGCGTTTACTTATCAAAGTCAAAGGTTGAGTCTTGATAGACTATTGAGTTTCTGACTATCAGTAATGGCCGTCAAAGACCTACTTTTTAACACAATTTACATTCTTACTATAGCCAGCGTTTCAGCCGCGTGGGTGTCAGGAATTATCCCACACCAACAACTACCGAAATAAAAAGTGGCCTATGTGCTATTCCAGACTATTAATCTATCTCTGTGCCGAAATTTATGTAGATTCGTTCAGTGCTTCTTCTTCAAATATGAAACCAAAGTCACACATATATAATACTAGCTGTTGTCCGCGACTTCACTTGCGTTAATATAAATTTTACCAATCAATTCTGTTTGTCGATATACAGGGTGAGAAAAATCCAATGATGCAGTTCGAGTTTTCATCAAAATCGGCTCTCTTCTTAGTGTTTTCCACTATTGTTCACTCCGGCTGGCGGGTTCGAATCGCAACCGGAATGTTGGGTTGGGGGTTTGTGAACATCGGTGGCAAATGAATATAAAAACTTGTTGTCTTCACTTGATTTATTGTATCCACATACACGATTGACCGTAAATTAAGGTTTGAACAATGAACTGATGAATTATTCAGTATTTGACATGAAGTTTTATAATTGAAACCGAGAGCTGATTTTATGAGCGTTCTGCCGACATGATTCTCCATTAGGCTCTGTGTTGCAAGCAACAAAATTAAAGTTTCTGTATAAAATTACAGGTAAAATATGATTAGTTTATAGAAGTCAAAACTTACATCAAATAATTAATAAAATATAGAAAACATGTTAATTTGCGTTAACATTATTGGGCCCCCACAGGGAGAAGAGGATCAATGTTACTACTGTAAACATTGATAACATTATCATAATAATAACTAAAGAAACATTGACATACTATAACTATGAATTGACTTATCCTAAACCTTAACTAGTATTACAGTCTATTGGTAACTTACATAATTTTACTACTGGTCTTATAAATTCACCGTACTGTGTCTTAACCTTGACTGATCTTATAATAGAATCTCTACCTTTATACAATTCAATGACTCTACCTCGTTTCCATAGAAGTGGTGGTGAATTTTCATCTATAATTAAAACTAAATCATCAATATTTACACTTTCTGATTGAATAAACCATTTATTACGAGCCTGTAATGTACTTAAATACTCTAAATGCCAGCGAGTCCATATGTTTTGATACATTTTTTGAATAACCTGAAACCGTGATAAACGTGACATCTTAGTATCCTTCCAATGAACCTCTGGTAAGGCTACAAGTGGTTGACCTATTAGGAAATGACCTGGAGTTAATACTTCATAATCACAAGGATCATCTGACATCGGCACTAGCGGGCGTGAATTGAGAATAGCCTCTACCTTGGATAATATTGTAGTGAGTTCCTCAAATGTCAAAATAGTATCTCTGACCTCCCTTTTCAATAGATTTTTCGCACTTTTGACAGCAGCTTCAAATAATCCACTCATATGAGGTGAAGCTGGTGGGTTGAATTCCCATTTGATATTCTGGTTCCTTAACTCCTCCTGAAGAATTAATTCATGATCAATTAAAAACTGATTTACCTCCTTGAGATAATTATTAGCACCAATATAGTTTGTACCCCTATCTGATCGAATGAGCGAAGGTAGCCCCCTGCGGCTAACAAATCTGGTGAATGAAGCGATGAAAGCTTCTACTGATAATGATGAAACAACCTCAAGATGAACAGCCTTTGTTGCTAAACACACAAAGACACATAGATAAGCCTTTACTGACTTTGCATTCCTGAGTAGACTGCTTTTAACCAAAAAGGGTCCAGCAAAATCTGTTGCAACCCCTGAGAATGGACGCGCTGCTGTGACTCTATCAGCGGGTAAATCTGCCATGAATGGTGGCTGAATTGACGGATTGAACCTGAAACATACTAAACATTTTCTTATGACCTTGGAAACCTGACGCTTGACTGAGGTGATCCAATATTCTCTTCTAAGAATAGCAATTAACGCATTGGTTGCTGCATGACAATATGATCGATGATAATATTCTATTAATAGCTGACCAAATCTGTGATCCTTAGGTAGTAGGTACGGATGACAAGCCCCATATGGCAATTCTGACCTTCTTAACCGTCCACCTACTCTGATTAATCCATCTTGATCCGTGAATATACTTAATTTCTGCAATGACTTGCATACTGGCTTCCCTTTCTTCAGTAATGCAAGTTCTTCACCAAATGACTGTGATTGTATTTCCTTAATCCAATATTTCCTGGCTTCTCTTACCTCTTCAATAGACAATATCTTCCTTAAGTTTCTCTGTGACTTTGGTAACCTGAGATTTCTGATAAACCTGAGTACAAATGCTGTGACATTAATAAGCTTACTGAATTTACTAACTCTTGATAATAATGCTTGATCCCATGATTCTGTTGATGTTGTGACCCGAATGAGTTTCTTAAATCCTGGTAAATTATCCGGCATGATGATAGCTGACTTAGGCCAGTCCTTCTCTTGTTGAAGAAGCCAATTGGGTGACCACCAATTGTCGTAATGTAATAATTCCTGTGCTGACATACCTCGAGATGCACAATCCGCTGGGTTGAATTCAGATTTAATGTGCCTCCATACCATATTCCTTTGGGAACCTTGAATCTCCTGGACTCTATTGCATTCAAAGGTCTGGAGCATATGAGGTTTCGTATTTAGCCATGCTAATACAATTGAACTGTCTGACCATGCGTTTATACTATCAATATGAATGGCATTTTCATATGCCTCAGCTACATGATTTAATAGCTTAAATACTAAATGAGCTGCACTTAACTCAAGTTTGGGTATAGTTTGAGTAGTTTTCTTAGGTGCGACTCTTGACTTAGCCATGACCAGTTGCACCATAACCTTTCCTGATGAATCCATACTACGAAGATATACACATGCGGCATATCCTTGCTCAGAAGCGTCTCCAAATCCATGAAGTGAGTATGACACCGCTTCAGGCAATGAAACACATCTTGGTAATTGTAAATGTGAAAGATATTGAAGATCATTTATAAGATCGTTCCAATATTCAAGGATTGAATCACTGATTGGTTCATCCCAGTTAAGTCCATCTGTGAATAATGATTGTAGAAGTAACTTAAATCTCAATATGATGGGTGTACAATATCCACATGGATCATATAACCTAGCTATGGTACTAAGTATACTTCGTTTAGTGGTAGCTTCTCCAGTAGGTATATTAATCTGATAAGAAAATGAATCTGAAACCGGATCCCATTCGATTCCTAATACCTTGATAAAGCTCCTATCCTGAGAATCAAATTGACGTGGTTGTTCACAATGATCACCTGGTAAATCCTCCAATACCTTGTCATTGTTTGATGACCATTTACGAAGCTCATAACCTGCACTCTTCATCAATTGCTTGAGTTCTTCCTTCAATTTATTGGCCTCTGCTACTGTATCGGCCCCAGTTAAAATATCATCAACAAAGATCTGATTTCTGATAGTTTCTGCTGCATGAGAATTTGGGTGATCTAATTCCCAATCATCAGCCAATTTCAATAGTGTTCTGATCGAAATGAATGGGCTTGACCTTAGTCCATAGGTATTAGTATTTAACTCATATACCTTAATTGGTTCTGAGGGAGTTCTTCTCCACAATATGAGTTGATATTTCCTGTCATCAGGGTGAATCCATGTCATTCTAAACATCATCTTAATGTCAGTGGTAAAGACGACCTGGTGTCTTCTGAAATTCAACAATATTTTTGTAATATCATTTTGAAGTGGCTTGCCACTATGAAGGCATTGATTTAATGAAGTTCCTGTGGAAGTCTTCCCGCTCCCATCAAATACAACTCTTAACTTGTCCGTACCTTTCTTGAATATCCCATGATGTGGTATAATGAAATGTTCTGAATCAAATTGAAACCTTGATAGTGACATATGACCTAGTCTTTCATATTCTTCCATGAATTCTCTATATTTAGTAGCAAATACAGGATTCTTATCCATTTTCCTTTCTAATGACTTGAGCCTTTGCATAGCTAATGCTTTTGATTCACCTAATACAGGCCTTTCAGATAACAATGGCAATCTTACCATATATTTGCCATCAGGCATTCGACTGACAGAAGAATTATATAACCTTTCACATTCCATGTGATCTGGATGAACAGCTGGCTGAGATGGTGGCTCCTCCACCTTCCAGAACCTCTCGAGAACCTCCTCAAGCCTGGATGCCATGACTCCATAATCATTTACTGAGGTACATCCTCTCGGTGAGCTATCACTCATTGACTCGAGTAGTGATCCCATGATGACATGACCAAAGCAAGTTTTATATGCATAAAGATCTGGAATATTTAATGAAATCTTAGAACCTTCATATACATAGTTTAAAACATCCGTACCAAGAATGAGATCCAGTTCCTGGGGTGTGTCAAAGTTCTGATCTGACAATATGATTCCTTTATCCTTAATTAAATGCCCACAGTTGATAGGATATGAAGGTATTTCTGCAGAAATATAATACATGACGATAGCTACTGTACTGATGATAGGTACTGGTTTACCTATTGGTTTGATTACTAATTTTGCTAAAGTACCAGGTAAATCAACACTGTTATTACCTACTCCATATATCTTTGTACTATTAGACTGTTGGTGCAATTTCAATTTATTTACTAATGATTGTGTGATGACCGAGACACTTGCCCCTGTGTCTAATAAAGCTCTAGCCTTATAATAGTGTCCATCACTACCCCTTATACCTACAACTGCTGTTGGGCAGATGGTTATGGGCAATGGACCCTTGTAGTCACCAACAGTCGACTTATCTCATTTGAATTGATCAGGACTGCGCCTGCATCCATAACGTAACTCTTGAAACTTAAGATGAGCTCGAGCTGCACGCTCTCCTGTCCTAGTAGACTCCTGATTAATGTGATATGGTTTTTCTTGTACCTGATTGATCGGTGATTTTTGTCTAACCTGTTGATTCCTGGATTGAGCCTGAGATACAGTTCCAGATTCACTGCGATGATCAATTGATGATGTTGGCGGAACCTGTGATGGTGTACTGGTCTCCTGAGACCCAGTATTTGGTGAGGGCTGCTGCTCATTAACACATAAGAGTGAATTGTGATCTTTAGATCCACAATGTTTACACCAATTCCTATGATTGCATTCACTTGCATAGTGCTTCCTCATGCACTTAAAACAATGACCTGATTTATATATCCATGATTTTCTTGCCTTAGGATGAAGTGCATTGAATTTCCTACACACATATAAACTATGAAATGAACTATGGCAATAAGTACATTCAGTTGAGTTAGAAGTCACCTGATGTGAATGTCTCTGAGATGTGTGTCCTGGAGTGGCCTCAGACTGCTGATGAGTTGGTCTCCTTCTTGCCGGGAGTGATCTGCTTTCAGTCTCGGTGATGGTCAAATGAAGTCTGCATTGCTCATCCAGGAGTTCCATGAGCTGATCCAGGGTTGGCAGCTTCGCCTGATCCTTGCCATATCGTTCCTCAAACAAGGATCTGATCCTGACCGGTAATTTCTGTAGGATAATGAACAAAATTAAATATGACCACTCCTTGACAGGCATCTTTAACTTGTCGAGCGCTTGGACAGACTCTCGAAGTGGATCATATAGATCTTTTCTAAGGGTTGATGACTGAGGCTGTATTATAGGTAATTTGAGTATCCTATCAATATATGTATCCAACAATAACCGCGTATTATGATACCTACCCTTGAGTAAATTAAGTGCCACCTCATAATTGGCATCATCCATTGGTAGCTGTCTGACTAATGACAGTGCCTCGCCTACTAGTGATGCACGAAGATAGTAATGCTTTTCAGCATCTGATAAGTTGTGACGTTCATGAACTAATGATTGAAATAAATCAAAGAATGGAATCCAGTCCATAATAACACCAGAGAACTTTGGTAACTCGATGAATGGTAGTTTAGCATGTAAATCTGAATGATTACCTTTAATTTTTGGTGCCTGATTACCTTCCGAATGAGCCTGCTCCACCCTTAGCAGATACTCATTTATTTGAGAGAAATCCGCCTGAAGCTTGTCAGATTCCTCTTCCTGAACCTCTTCCATTTGGAGTAGTTTCTCATAAGCTGAAATGAACTCACCATAATATTTATCGAACTGGCGTTTAGCTACATTGGCCGAGATCGATGACTTGTTTTGATCGATAGTATTATAGAAATCTGTTAACATTCGATGTTTAGATATGAACTGCGCTTTGCACTTATTATATTCGGATGACGGCATCGTTATGATTAACTTAAACTACTTAAACACTACAAACAAACAATAAAACATAGATAAACACCTAAATTAATAAGTTTTAACAACCGTTTGTAAGTCTAGTTTGATGACACTGACACTTTGACACTTGATCACTTGACACTGACAGTTGACGTTGGCGTTCGCGCCAAATTACCTCCGATGATGGGTCGTGCTGCTATGATAATAATAATTATCACCTAAGATGACTTCCGATGAATAGTAGAACTTGATGTGATGAACTGTAGTTTAATCCGATGTACCGACGACTGACGAAATTGAATGCATTGAATAGGTATGCCTCGATGCGACGTGTTGAAACTTGAAACCCGTTGACTTGTTTGATGATGACGATCGCGCAGACCACGCGATTACGTTCTTGATGAGTTTTGATCCAATGACTTCTTGCTGATTCCCCTCATGGGCCACCAAATAATGTTCACTCCGGCTGGCGGGTTCGAATCGCAACCGGAATGTTGGGTTGGGGGTTTGTGAACATCGGTGGCAAATGAATATAAAAACTTGTTGTCTTCACTTGATTTATTGTATCCACATACACGATTGACCGTAAATTAAGGTTTGAACAATGAACTGATGAATTATTCAGTATTTGACATGAAGTTTTATAATTGAAACCGAGAGCTGATTTTATGAGCGTTCTGCCGACATGATTCTCCATTAGGCTCTGTGTTGCAAGCAACAAAATTAAAGTTTCTGTATAAAATTACAGGTAAAATATGATTAGTTTATAGAAGTCAAAACTTACATCAAATAATTAATAAAATATAGAAAACATGTTAATTTGCGTTAACAACTATTCTTGATAGTTTCTGATTTGGCCATCTACGCCCACTTGGAAAACTTAGCCTGTATAGATACAGGAAGCATTAACGTAAAAACGATTACTTAACAGAACTTATTTAATTCAAGTCGTTGGTCAATTAGGTAGAAGTTAAATAGTTGCAAAAGGAAATAGACTGCAGAGTTATAGGTTCTGCTTTGACGCGAAGTGAAGATACCACTCTATATTTATCTGCAGTTAATTGACATTCCTTAATTATGTCGTTAATCATGTGTAAAACATTTTAGGACGCTGCTATACACTTTGTTGTGTGTCTTTCCATTTGGTGCTAATAAAAAATATTCGTCATTAGATTTTTGGACTAACGATTAAAAATTTTGCTCCCAGCGAAGACGCGACCGCTCGGCTATCATCTTAAAAAAAGTCTATTTGTGGTAGTGTAACAGCATATTGTTTTTCTAAGTGGTGTGTTCATAAACAACACATATTCACAGTAAACTTTGGAAAAATAATATGTATAGCTGATGCAGGAATTTTGACTTTTTCATGTACTATGTATAGGACGACATGTACTAAGATTGCGGAGGTTAAGACCATCACTTTTTAGGGTTCCGTACCCGAAGGGTCCAAACAGAACACTTTTGCTGTCACTCACGTGCCCGTCTGTCTGTCCGTCTGTCACAGGGGTTTTACAGCCAAACGGTTGGAGTCTTCAAATTTCCCATGGTCGTATGCTACTTACTTTGTAGAATGTATTGTTTTGTTACGGTAGGTGGCATACGACCACGGTTATTTTACGAAAATATTTTCTTATTTCATAGATTTTCTAGTAGTTTTTTTTGTTCCTTTTACAACCAACTTAATTTTGCGGTCTGGCACGGAACCCAATGTGCGAAGTCCGACACGCACTTGACCGGTTTTTTAATAATTATTTATTTAAACTTCATGTACAATGGTAGTACATAGGCGAACTTAATGCAGCAAGGCATTCTCTACCAGTCAACCTTTGGGTTAAAAAGGACACAACAGCAGTGATAGTGGTAGGTGTACAAAATAAAAAAATATATATTATAACAAACTTATGAAGTTTGTAATAATATATATATATTATAATATATATTATGGATACTCCCAAAAGTATTGCAAAAATATTTAGTTTTTTTTTTTCCATGTTTCATAAATAATGTACATGAAACAATCATATTTTTTTTCACACCTTTTAACCTAGCCGTTACTAAGGAGTATGCTTTAGAAAGTTACCGTTTTCCACAACCTCACCACACCGTCACAACAAAACGTGATCAAGCTGTGGTTACGTGTGAATAGTGCCGCTGCGGCTTCTTGCGGTTGCGTTGTGGTACCTACAAAATTTGGTTGTATTTTCGATGTGGCCGGCCGCTAGTTCGCGGTGTCGCTGGTGTTGGTGTTGCGTTGTAGTTGCGACGTGGCTGCGATGTGGTCTGTATAACACACGCGGTCGATAATGACGGCAAAATGTGATCCGTGTGAATTTAACTGTTAATTTTCATACAAATTTGCGACTGACCACGTTTTGTGTTTGTGGTACGTGTGAATCAAGCCTTAAATCTTTGACAGTCATTGTGGGTAGAGTGCGCGCAAGATAAGTCTGCGCGCGGTCAAAATCGGAACTAAACGTGTGTCATTTATGTCAGGTGTAAAGAAGTGTGTTGTATTCCTGTGTTTTTATTCGTTTCCGAAGAAAATAATCGCCATCATTATGCTAAAAGTAATTTAAAGTGATGGCAGGGATGTTTTCTTGAAGTGAACAAGACAATAACGGGCCTACAATCCGTTTTACAAACATACCCGCGTTGCTTATTTGACTGGTATCTTTTAGGGATACCACAATACTAAATACTTATAAATACAGTATTTATAAGAAATATTCCTGTAAGGTTACTCATAACGGCCTCATATCGGATGACGTAACAGTGCACGCGGATGTCCGCCAAGGCTGTCTCCTGTCACCGCTCCTCTTCCTGGTCGTTCTTGATGGAATTATGCTTCGCATCTACGATAACAGGCGCCGCGGCATAGAGTGGGGATTATCCAACGTCTTGGAAGACTTGGATTACGCCGATGACCTATGCCTGCTGAGTCATACCCACGCCGATATGCAAGCAAAGCTAAAAGATCTACGCCAGGAAGCGGCAAAAACGGGGCTCAAAATAAACATCCGGTAGACCCAGGAAATGAGAACTGGTGTGAAGAACCACTCACCGTTGCTGATTGGCACAGAGGCAGTGGAACGCGTCCACAAATTTACATACCTCGGGAGTGTCGTGTCAGAGACTGGGGGAAGTGAAGAGGACATCGTTTCACGGATCGCCAAAGCCCGAGCAACCTTCGCGCAGCTGAGACCTGTTTGGCAATCGCGGAACTTGACCCGAAGGATTAAACTCAAAATCTTCGGGTCCAATGTCAAATCCGTGCTGCTCTACGGGTGCGAAACGTGGAAGGTCACAAAGGACATCTCACGCCAAATACAAGTCTTCGTCAACCGCTGTCTTCGTCGTATTCTCGGAGTTTACTGGCCCGAGACCATCTCCAATGTAGAGCTGTTGGAGAAATGCCACGAGAGCCCGATCGACCGCCAGATCAAGCGTCGCAAGTGGAGATGGATTGGCCACACGCTCCGAAGGGGTCCCGATCACATACCCAAACAAGCTTTGGACTGGAATCCCCAGGGGAAACGAAAGCGTGGCCGTCCCCGTCAAACCCGGCGTCGCACAGTGTTGGCAGAAGCGACGAGCATCGGAATGACATGGAGCGAGGTGAAGCGTGAAGCTCAAGACCGATCGCGATGGAGGACATCTGTGGACGCCCTCTGCCCCATCTAGGGGTTAAAGGACATTAAGTCAAGTAAGTCAAGTCACAATACTAAAATTTCCCCTTAACTTTCGTACTACCGGTGTCCGACAGTATTGGTATTGGTTTTTGGGTGATACATAAATTTACCAGCGGGACAGGACCGGCATCATGTAAAATAATGCATCATTATTATTTTGTTTTAGGCATTTCTGAACGCACCGTTACCCAAATAACTTGAAGAAAGAAAGAAATTAAAAAAAGAATTGAAATTGAAGGTATTAGCCACTGCAGGACATTGTTAGACCAAATTTAACAGTAGGTACTACTAAGTATTCAATAAAAGATTTACAATAATTTCATCATGCTTTTCTCATCATATTCTGTACAAGTATAAAAATCTAGTAATTAATTATGCTTAACTTAAATTAGTTTAAGTTTCGAGTAATGAAAAATGACTATTGATTAAATGAAGGAAAAAAGATCAGTTATGCTGGCAACATTAAGCACGCCACCCGTCGCGCGCAGACTTATCGTGCGCGCACTTTAGTTAGAAGCTCCATAGTTTGACACAATTTTTGCTAAGAAAGTCTGTATATCCCCGTTAATGACCCCAGCATAGTTGGTGTAGATTTTAACATCTTATTTTTTTAAACGTCAAGTGATGCACTTCAGTGAGATCTTTAGGGAACGTTCATCTTCACTCAAATCATTTGTTTGAATTTAACCATTTAGAGCTTAGATTAAGAGGTACTTTTGAATTGTCAAGGCGTAGTGTGTCATCTATTAGCGCAAATTCGAAACTTTTTCCCTTTTAAATATTTGACACTGGCTGTCAGCTGTCAGTCGATAAACGTTGTGTTTATGTCCTCAGAGGTTGTGTAAGTAGTTGGAGTCTACATTGTCCGTATATATAAGTTTATCTGTGGTCTACATCGTCAAAAGTCGACAACCCAAAGACCTTATACGTATTTCTTACTACTAGACTGTGTACCAAAAATTTTTGTACAGCTAAAATGAAATCTATTACCATACATCTAGGTTAGCTATTCCCTTTTAAGCGGTAGCTAACCAAAAGCGGTCCTGAGCGAGAGGGTGCCCGCTGGTAGTGTGTCCTTGTCTGACATCTTGCCAGCTCAACTAATCATTGGGTTTGGTAGAAATGGTAGAAATTTTTATATTTTGTCTTTTATGTAATACCAAAACGAACGAATAAAAAATATATTTAAATACCTAAGTTTCAAAGTCTATGAAACTTTGAAGCGTATTTAAATATTTTACAGTTCCTTTAATTCATCAATTCATTGTATTTAAAAAATAATTCATTAATACTGAGTAAGAGTAGTACTTTTAAATGTTTGGGCCTGGTAATACTAAATGTAGGACCACCAGGTTTGTGGAGTTTATGGCGGGTTTTGTTCGAGTAAAATTTAGCGGCTGTTAATATTATTCGCAAATTGATTCCTAGTGGAATAAAATTGGTCCAGTTAAGTTTCTCAACTGTCTACGCAACTGGACATTAAGTGAAATAATTGAGATCCTTTGGGGTATTTCAAAGCATCGTCTGAAGACTGCCGGATCATCTCACGCCTCTCCTTCATGAGCTTGAGAGTAAGATCAGAGAGCTTTTTGTTCCTATCTATACGATGGGTCTTGAAGAACAAGACTTATCCAGACTTGGGATTTGAGGGTTATCGAGTCCCCCCCCCTATCTTCGAACTTCAGATAACCCTATAATACTCCATCGTTAACTGCTCAATTCCTCTTCGAGTTCGGTGATCTTATCGTCGGTCCGGAGTCCGGAGTGTGCGCGTGTTGTACGTTGCCAGGTCCTGTCGTGGGTATTTGTTGGGGTAGCCGGATCTCGTCCGGGATTCTTTGCACCCCTTGCCATACCTTAACCTAGATCGCTACCGTAGACGAGGGTAGGCAGGCTGCCGGGCACTAAGGGCTATGTTTTATTTGTGCTATTCATGGGGAGTGCTTTGCAGGCGGGTTGGCGATCCCAGTATGGTTGTTACAAATGCACAGAGAACGCTGCTGCCCAGTCTCTGGTTTGTCCCTTAGAAAAAGAGGCGACTCTTATGACACCAATGGAAAAACATGGGCTCTTGAAATTCTTTATGCCCGACACCATACGGTAAGTGATGTAGATTCCCAAAAATATACACACGTTTCTTTTTTTTTCCTTGAATTTAGTAGGTTTAGGTAGCGTAGTTAGGTAGGATATATACATATATCGGGATACTTACACTAGTGTTTTTACAATGAATTTGTCCCTTGTTATGTTTGGTCATGGTCACCTCATTAGAAAGTGACACACTACCAACCGGAGCCCTCTCGCTCGGACCGGTTTTTGCGCCATAGTGCACAGTCTAGTAGTAAGAAGTATAAGGTCTTTGCGACAACCCATGTCAAGATACAAGCACGGCTTAGGGTATAATATATGTTCTGTGTACAAGCACGTTAAGACATCAAGAGACTTGTACCTTTTCCATTAAGTTTACGAGTAGGTATGTTTTATTATTTACCTTACAAGCTTCAGGTGCGTTTGATTTGCTGCCATAACACATTTGAGTGTTGAAATCTATTCCGTTCTTTAAGTTCCTATGTGTGGAGTATGCGGTCTTACATTCTTCCTCTGTGAACTTGTCCAAGTTTATCTGAAAGAAGAAAATTAAAATGATCATCATTAGCATCATCATATCAGCCGAAAGATGTCCACTGCTGGACATAGGCCTCCCCCAAGCGTCGCCATATTGACCGGTCCCGTGCGTCCCGCATCCAGCGGATCCCCACAACCAGAACTTTTCTTTCTCTTCGGCCATCCGTTCTGCGAGCAATGAGCCCTGCCTACTGCCACTTAGGTTTGGCAATTCTTCGGAGTATGTCGATAACCCTGGTCCTCTTGCGGATCTCTACATTTCTGATTCGATCACGCAAGAAAATTTAAATAATATATCTATAAAAAGTAAGTCATAACTAGTGTTCGACAGAAGGTCGATGGCAACTTTTTGAATTTGTTCTTGATATGGCTACTTTTTGCCCCACAAAGTAGCCATATCAAGAACACGGTTCGGTCAGAAATTAATAATAACTGACCTTTGCTCACTTGATCGACCCGTGCAGCAGCTGTGGTGGTTCAATCGAGTTAAATACCCTTGATAAGGTCGGACATCTTCGTTTGATTTAAAAAATCAAATCTAACTCTAGTAAGTATTAGTTCTACTTCGTCGGCTTTATTACTTTAGTAGACCTTTTTTTTTTCTTTTTTCTTTCCTAAGTAGCTTTATTTTTTTTATGAACCAAGTCTTCCGTAAGATCAAATCTCCCCAGTCTCCCCTATTTTATGGTTGATCATCCATTACATGTTAGGACTACTTCTAGTTTCAGTAAGCATAGTAAGATCTTTGACAGTCCTAGCGTTTAGTCAAACACGCGAAGATTATTGTCATCCAGTTATGATGGTTTATTTTGTTACCCAGTAACTGCGTTGTTATGCAGATGATACTATACGGTCACACACACACAACTTACAGTCTGAATTTCGTCAGCAAACTCGCGAGAGCTTGATTTCAGGTCAAACCATGTTGTGGCGATCGCTGTTTCGTCGGCGGCTGCTTCAACGTGAAGTCAAGCTGGCAGCACGTTCTTATTGAATGTAATACTGGAATCGAGATATAATTTGGTATATTACTACTGGATTATTTTGGTTAAATATGAAAATGCTACAGGTCTGGCGTCGCGCAACGCGACGGTTCGTTAAGCTACCTACTAAGGAAAGAGAGCTACACGGGCACTAATACACGGTGCCGTCCGCAGGACTGCAGTTCTTCAAAAGATCAATGTCTTCAATTATATCATTTCTGCTGAAATATACACACACCCAGTGGATTTTCGTGGCGTACAATTTTTAGAAGACTCAAATAAGGTCCTTCTATGACCATGACCACACGCGTTATAGCAAAGTATGAACGTGGATGAAGCAAAAGGAGCGTGTTACTCAGGATCGTAACACGAGCCAGTTTTTACTGGTATACGACAAAAAAACCGGCAAAGGCGTGAAATCAAGTACGTTTCTATACTTACGGTGTCTCGGTCTCAATCAGAGCAATGTCGTCATAATGTTTTGGTCTATTGTAGTCTGGGTGTGGGATGAATCTCTTCACTTTATGCGTTTGCCAGGTGGTTGGGGAGTCTGATAGTTTCTCGACACCCAGGGCGATGAACTTCACGGGACCCCTGTAAAAAGATATTTATTTATTTAATCTTTTCGCTTCGCGATTTTCATCGACATGAATACACTTGAGCGACAGAAATAGAGGTCTACCCACTACTATCCCTCAGGTGGTTCCCCAACATCATCATCACAGTCTTTTAATGATCCCACCGCTGGGGACACAGGCCTCCTCTCTGTGAGAGAGGGGAGGGATATTAATACATATGTCTTAGTCTTTTTGGTTCCAGGACACGCCGGTTTCCTCACGATGTTTTCCTTAACCGTTTATACAGCAGTGGTTAAGAAATTGTGTACCGAAAGTGAAGCGCCAAGTAATTCGAAGCCGTTTTACTGGGCCACTACTTTTTACTGGGTCACCGCTTCCCCAAAATGCGCTATACAAAATTTCATTCATTGAAGGAGACGTCTTCAAAGCTCTCTAAAACTAGATATAACCGAAAGTGACGGACCCGATCGCTTGACTCCTATTTTTAAATAACCCTTTCCTTTCAGTCGGGTAAAAGCAAACTTTGCTGCAGTTCACAAAAAAGGTAGCGGAGCTGACATAGCTAGTTATAGACCCATCTCCTATCTCGATGTTCTCTATCTCTAAGGTCTTTGAGTGCGTGGCAAGTCACCCATGGAACAAACAGGTCAAGTCTGCATGAGGCGGCCCATTACATGAGTGCACACGAGTCACAGCTGGCGAATCATGTCCGCCCGAAATCTCACTGCAACATGGTGACCAAAACCAGAGTGTACAACTAAGATTGCCCCTTTTATTTAAGGACACATGTTCACTCAATCTCTTCGTCACCGTAATGACGAAGAGATTGAGTGAACATGTGCGGCGGTCAAAATGAATTTGTTACTGATGATGGCGCCTCCAGCCTGCCACTTAACTGTTGCCAAGTCTTCACCATATCCTAGCAGCGCCTGTTGATGAGAAAAACAGTTGTTAGTGCTCCGTAGAATTTCAACAAGATATACTAAGCCTAACGAGCGCACTGCTGGGACACTTGCCTCATATTTGTCAAAAGAATATCCACTTCACGATCCAGTACAGTTATGGATCTGGAATATGCCGGTTTCCTCACGCTAATCTACGCTAAGCTTGGGCAAAGTGTTGTTGGGTTTTTTCACCACAAATAATCTCAGTAGCAGCCCGGACTCCCCCGTGCCTCGGCAAGAACATAAAGCGTCCTGCGCCTGATCTTTTGTCAGCCATATCGGATTGCATCCGATCGGGTTATGAGAGTGAAGGAACATATATTGAGTGCGCTTGTGTTTGCGGAAGTACCTGTGCTCTATAATGTTTCCGTACGTGGGTAACATGGGCCAAGGGCAGGAAGATGATGAGAGTCGTTATTGAATAGAAGATACTTACCTGGTGAGGATACTCAGCACCAGGTTTAGAACCTGGTGGCGGAGCGCCCCCGATACCCCATAATCCAATAGTATGGCATTTCTTCTCCGCATCATAGTTTTTGCTGATGCCAGAATAGAAACCTCCCTCGCGGCACCTGTATGGTAGTTCTTCAAGGTACCCGAGACAACCTGGAAGAAAATAATTGTTTTTATATTCGTCTATGTACAAGGTCCATACAATGCTGCGCTGGAAGGCCTCCTCCTAGGTGGACCGATGATGTAGTGGATGCGGGAGTTCGCTGAATGAGGGACGTACAGAATCTGTTGATATGGTGACGCTTGGGGGGCCTATTTTTTGCAGTGGACGGTGGACATCTTAATGATGATGATGATAGATTAAACAAAATCCGAGGGGCTCATGGCTGAGCACTAATAGGCGCAAGGTTCGATCTTGAAGCATAAGCAATGCTTGCCTGGGTCAGTCCATGACCATTCATTAAAAAACGAGAGCTCTTCGTCCTTCGGGAAGAACTTTAAGTGCTTTTATTTGTAGATATTTGATAGATCTACACGAGTGCTCTTTTCAATTGGTGTTATTTATTTATTTATTTAAGGCACATCAACAACACAAACACAATAATTTACTTATTAAATTTCATGAGGTCTTATACTGGTATTTATGTCAATAACAGACGTGCACAACATTCACAAAAATAATCTCACAAAATACAATAATTCAATAAAAGTTCTAATTTACACAATGGATGAATGAATAATAGGCAAAATTACAATATAGTTTAAATAGATGTCCTAATTGATTAGATTTAAAATAAAATAATAATAATTTAGATGAATAAAAAATAAAACAATGGGCAATAAAAATTAGTAATACTTAAAAAATAAAATAACTCATCAAATGCAAATATGTTTTGCTTTCTTTTCCAACAACTTCCGTTTGAGCCGAGTGGGGCAGTCATGGAAAATATCTAGGTCTAAAAGCTCACACCAGGCGTTGTAGGTTGTAGGCAGCCTTGCTATTGGGGAATTCAACCCGAGATTCGATTTGTATCGAGGGATACTAAACAAGTTATCCTGTACACATCTGGGCTTTAAGGGTCAGGTTGCTCTTGGCAAAATACTGGTACCAGGCCTTGTTTGTAATATCTCATATATTTCACGCTGTACACCAGCGATATTCCAAAAACCAAAGAGGGCCAGTTGGCACTATTCGCCGACGACACGGCCCTCTATTGCACTGGCATAGTTCCAAATGCCATCGCTCTAAAACTCCAGAGAGCCGCCAATGCATTGGCCAAATGGTTCCGCCTCTGGAGAATCGAAGTCAATCCCGACAAAAGCCAGGCTGTCCTTTTCTCGAGGCCTGACCGCAAATACAATGACCGTTTTAAAAACCCCCGTCCTCCCAAACCCATCACAATGTACGGCAAGCCGATCCCCTGGGAACAGCAAGCCAAGTACCTAGGTGTCACCCTTGATAACCACCTCACTTTCGCCAAGCACATAAGGGCGGCGCGCTCGCGAGCCGCCCTTGCTATGTGCAGACTCCATGGGATGGTGAACGCAAAAAGCAGCTTGTCACTTAGGTGCAAGCTTCGCATTTTCACCGCGGTCATCCGTTCCATCATGACCTATGCCTGCGCTGTCTTCGCACACGCAAAGCCCCACGATACCCACAAGCTTCAGGTTATACAAAACCGTTTCCTCCGCAAGATCACTGGAGCCCCCTGTTACGTCCGTAATCAGGAACTTCATGTCGATCTGAAAGTCCCCACCCTCCAGCAGTTTATGAAACGCACTACCAAGCGCTTTTTCGACTCTGCTGAGAACCACAGTAACCCCCTGATCAAAGCGGTCTCCCTCTATGAACTCTCCCGTATATCTAAAATTCGCCGACCGAGGCTCACTCTTACCACCCCCGATGACGCCACCACCCTGTTCCAAGAGAGCAAGAAAGAGACCAGCACAATTCGTAGACACAGACCGCCTTCGTCCCGCCCTCGCCGCCGAGGCCCGCCGCGACGTCCCCGTCAAGATGCACAAGCCAGCCCGCGTATTGCTGCGCCGTAGTTAAATTCTAGTAGTTATTGATTGGAGTTTCTTGTCCGTTCTTCTCCACGTAGGCTTTTCCGAACGGATGGTAGAATCGCTTTATTAGATCCAGCCTTAGTAAGTTGTCCCCCCAGCGACGCCCATAGCCGAGGTCCGACCCCACAGGGGGTAGCCCTCAGCGTTGTCGCTTAGGTTTAGATTTTTTTTTGCCTGGCTGGAGGCTATATAGCTTAGTCTCCACAGGAACGCCCGGTTAACACCTTAACTGCCAGATGCCCGACAAACAATACATTTTCTATTGTGTCTCGTTCTCTGGCAGCCAAACTGTTAAGCAGCAGTCGGTCATTTTGACTGAGCTGTGAGACGCCACAAAAAATTAAAAAGCACACCGCCGTCATTCTACAACACACCGTCCTAGCGTCAACACGTTTCTCAGCAGCTTCAATTTAAAATACTTTTTTCATTGTGGTATTCCTGGTTCCCTACTAAGTCTACAAAACAAAGTTCAACTCTGCACAGCATCATCATCATCATCATATCAGCCGAAAGACGTCCACTGCTGGACATAGGCCTCCCCCAAGTGTCGCCACATTGACCGGTCCCGTGCGTCCCGCATCCAGCGAATCCCCGCAACCTTCACCAGGTCATCGGTCCACCTGGTGGGAGGCCTTCCAACGCATCGTCTTCCGGTTCGCGGTCGCCACTCCAGAACTTTTCTGCCCCATCGGCCATCCGTTCTGCGAGCAATGTGCCCTGCCCACTGCCACTTAAGTTTGGCAATTCTTCGGGCTATGTCGGTAACCCTGGTTCTCTTGCGGATCTCTACATTTCTGATTCGATCACGCAAGGATACTCCGAGCATAGCCCTCTCCATTGCCCTTTGCGTGACTGTAAGCTTTCTGATGAGGCCCATTGTGAGCGACCACGTCTCAGAGCCATAGGTCATCACTGGCAACACACACTGGTCATAGACCTTCGTCTTGAGACACTGTGGTAAGCTGGACGAGAAGACACCGCGCAATTTCCCGAACGCTGCCCAGCCGAGTCGGATTCGACGGTTGACCTCTTTCTCGAAGTTGGCCCTACCCAACTGGATCGTTTGTCCCAGGTAGACATAATCTTCCACAACTTCGAGTGTAGAGTCTCCAACCTTGATAGGAGTGGGTGTTACATGGGCATTCAACATAACCTTGGTTTTGTCCATGTTCATTTTAAGACCCACTCTTTTGGAAGCTCTACTGAGGTCATCGAGCATTTTACTGAGGTCCTCCATGGTCTCAGCCATGACCACTATATCGTCGGCAAACCGAAGGTGAGTGATGTACTCGCCATTGACGTTGATGCCTAGCTCTCTCCAGTCCAGAACCTTGAAGACATCCTCCAGTGCAGCGGTGAACAGTTTCGGAGATATGACGTCTCCCTGTCTCACACCTCGCTGCAGAAAGATAGGTTCCGAGGCCTGATCCTGAAGTCGGACTGACATGGTGGCGTTTTTGTACAAACACTTCAACACCTCGATGTACCGGTAGTCGATTTGGCACCGTTGGAGAGACTGCAGTACAGCCCAAGTCTCGATTGAATCGAAGGCTTTCTCGTAGTCCACAAACGCTAAACAGAGAGGCAGGTTATACTCTTCGGTCTTCTGTATAACCTGCCGCAGCGTATGTATGTGGTCTACGGTGCTAAAGCCTTTTCGGAATCCGGCTTGTTCGGGAGGCTGGAAATCGTCTAACCTGCGCGCGAGACGATTCGTGATGACTCTTGAAAACAGCTTGTAGACATGGCTAAGAAGTGAGATGGGCCTATAGTTCTTCAACAGGGCATTGTCACCCTTCTTGAAAAAGAGTACCACCACACCCCTGCACCATGCCTGTGGCGTTTTCCCCTCGAGTATGACGGCACCAAACAGCTTCTGAAGGGCCTTAAGTATTGGTTTACCACCCGCCTTCAGGAGTTCGGCCGTAATGCCGTCATCACCCGGTGCCTTGTTATTCTTAAGCTGTTTAAGAGCCATCCTAATCTCGTACAGGCTGACGTCCGGTATGTCTTCGGTATAGTGACGGGTCAATCTAGCTCTAGGGTCTTTTACTAGATTCGCGACGGGTTTACTGGTTGACGTGTACAACGGCCCATAGAATTTCTCGATCTCCCTCAGAAGCTCCGGTTTGGCGGATATGATCCTGCCATCGTCGGTCTTCAGTTTCGTGAGCTGGCTCTGCCCAATAGACAGATCTCTTGCAAAGACCTTGGAGCCCTTATTCCGCTCAATTGCGTCTTTAATACGCTCAGTATTATAGCGGCGGAGATCGCTTTTCAAGGACTTTGAGATCCGTCTATTAAGCTGCCGGTATTTCAACGCATCGTCTGAAGACTGCAGGATCATCTCACGCCTCTCCTTCATAAGCTTGAGAGTAGGATCAGAGATCTTTTTATTTATATCTGTACGGCGGGTCTTGAAAAACTTAGACCCGACCGTATGGACAGCTTCCACGAACCCGTCGCTGTATTCGTCCACGGAGCTCCCTAGGCACTCGAAACGATTCTGGAGTTCGAGCTGAAAGCTCTCGGGGTTTTGGATCTGGATCTGTGCTGGACGGAGCGTTGACTTCATCAGTCGAGACCTTTCAAGCTTGATATTAATGTTCAATGTGCCTCTTACCATTCGGTGATCGCTCCCGGTTTTCACCGAATTGATCACAGAGACATCATTGAACATTTGCTTCTTGGTTGACATGATGAAGTCGATCTCGTTTTTTGTTGCACCATCGGGGCTTTGCCAGGTCCACTTCCTATGCTCACGCTTTCTGAAGAAGGAGTTCATCATGTAGAGGCCCTCCTTCTCCATAAAACTGGCCAGTAGGTGACCCCGGTGGTTCCGACGTCCAACTCCAAATTGCCCCACTTGCAGCTCATCCTCGTCTCGTTTGCCCAGTTTTGCGTTGAAGTCCCCCATGACAACGGTGAAGTGAGTTTTGAAACCATGCATGGCTATAGAGATATCCTCATACATGGTCTCTACCTCGTCGTCGGGGTGTGCCGAGGTCGGTGCGTAGACCTGTATGACCTTCAGCGAATATCTCAAGGATATTCTGAGTATAAGGTACGCCACCCTGGTTGACACACTCTCGATCTTCATCACGTTGTGCACAAGGGACTTGTGGACGATAAACCCGACACCACCCTGGGACTGCCGGTCACCCTCTCGGAAATAGAGCAGGTTACCGGATTTGAGGATTATCGAGTCCTCCCCCTCTCTTCGGACTTCAGATAACCCTATAATACTCCATCGCAACCTGCTCAATTCTTCCTCGAGTTCGGCTATCTTCTCGTCGGTCCGGAGTGTTCGCGTGTTGTATGTTGCCAGGGCCAGTCGTCGTTGTTTATTGGGGTAGCCGGGTTCACTCCGGGGATTCTTCGCACCCCTTGCCACGCCATCGCCTCGACCGCTACCGTAGTCGAGGGTAGACGGGCTGCCGGGTACTCGGGGCCGTTTTTTTATTTGTGCTATTCATTTGGTTTGGGGGGGGTTTGCCTTAATCGCCACGCTTGGCAGGCGGGTTGGCGATCGCAGTTTGTTGTTGAAGAGCACAGAGAACGCTGCTGCCCATTCTCTGGTGTATCCCTTAGTCGCCTCTTACGACACCCACGGGAAGATATGGGATGGTGAGATTCTTTACGTCCGACACCATACGGAGCACAGCATAGCAGTTTGAAACAACTTTATTTTCGGAAATCGGTGTCAAAAATGAAAATAAACAGGTACCACAGACACCGACTTCCGAAAAGAAGTTACTGTTTGCTTTGTAGTGTTTTGTTTTGGAAGTCGGTATTTTTTTTTTTGTTAAAACGGTTTTTACTACAAAATCTACAAAAACACGTATCACACGTATATATATGGTTACGAACGCATCGTTCGTTCATTCTTTCTTAATCTGTGGTCTGTTGGCTGTCATCCGATTATGACAGCGAGTGAGGGTACTTGACGTTTGACACTTGAACTTGAAAACCTGAGGCCGACCGCGCGCGACTGTTTTGAAGGGTTTTGTTGAATAAATTGTAATTGCTAAGTAATTCACCCATCCGAGATAGAATCTCTTTTAGACATTCGCGATTGGTGTAGTGTATCGTAGTAGTCGTATTTGTGCATATTTCGCGAGACGAGCTGCTTTTGCCGGGAACGTGTTTGTGTCTGCTCGGCAGTTGGACCCTGGCTCAGAACGCGTTCGTGTCCCTCATCCCAGCCTTGTCCTTTATTATATATACCAGGCCCCTCAGAAAGTATTGCGAAAAAAAGTTTTTATATATGGGAGACTGGCCAGTTATAATGTTTTTCGAAAATATGATTATTTATAAGTAAAAATAAGTAAGTTCCAATTTCAAAATTTCCCTCCACATTTTTTGCGAGTTAATTCAAAGTATTGTGTCTCACTGAAATATGGATCTGCGCCGGGAACATTTTAGAGCTATGATTTTATACGATTTCAAGTGTCGCCTGAAACCGGATGAATCGTACGATAGACTTCAAATGGCATTCATGGATGAAGGCCCTTCCAAGGCAACCGTGTATCGTTGGTATAACGAATTCAAGCGCGGTCGACCAACTTTGGGGGATGACGAAAGAAGCGGTCGCCCTTTGACGGCTGTTACCGAAGAAAACGTGCTAGCAGTGAAAAATTTAATCCAAGACAATAGGCGAATTACATATCAGGAGATTCAACACATATTGAAGATTGGATCGGGAAGCGTTCACGAGATTCTACACAGCCATCTTCGCGTGAGGAGGATAGTATCACGCTGGGTGCCGCACAACCTCACCGATGCTCAGAAGCAGGCCCGGGTGGAATGGTGCCGTGATATGCTTAACAAATTTGAAGCAGGCTCGTCTCGGCGTGTTTACGACATCGTTACAGGTGATGAGTCCTGGATTTATCAATACGACCCAGAAACCAAGCGCCAGTCGACTGTTTGGGTGTTTCAAAATGAGCCAACGCCTACCAAAGTGAAGCGATCTAGAAGCGGGGGTAAGATTTTGATCGCTAGCTTTTTTAATTTGACTGGCCACTTGGTATCAATTCCCTTACGGGATCAAAGAAGCATTAATGCCGAAAGGTATACTACCAAATGTTTGCCAGAAGTTTTCTCTGTTATAAGCAACAAGCGACCAAACACAGGGCTCCGCGGGCTACTGCTCCACCACGACAATGCACCTGCGCACACCGCACTCAAAACGAGGGACTTCCTGGACAGCACGCCAGTCAAACTCCTGGGTCACCCTCCTTACAGCCCTGATCTAGCACCGTGTGACTTCTTTTTATTCCCAAAAATAAAAAATCAGCTCAAAGGGATACAATTTTCGTCGCCGGAAGATGCGCTGGCTGCGTTCGAGCAGGCTGTAAACGAGGTGTCTGCGGCGGACTGGAAAAAGTGTTTTGAAAACTGGTTTAGGCGCATGAATCTTTGTATAGAGGCTGGTGGAAAGTACTTTGAAAAGATTTAATAAAAATATATGTACGTATAGAACAATTTTTTTTAGTTTCGCAAAACTTTCTGAGTGTCCCACGTATATCTGATTCCTGAAACCCTCGCCCAGGCACGGGACGGATCGAGCAAGTACAAGAGGACCGCCAGGAATAACTCAGGTAAGAGCTCAGCCATAAACAACAAACCCCTAGCTTTCCACTGCCACGTACCGTGGTTTCGTGGGTGCAGTCCTGAGTATCCAAGGGTCGCATGACTGCTATGGGCCTCAGTCTTCGGCCCTTGGTTGTTATCCGCAGGCCTGTATTTAACATATATATTTGATAACATGAAACAATCTTCGTAGAACATTCTACACTGAATCAAAATCATTATAATACTGAATATGGTACAATCCGTGATTCGTCGAATCCGGCTATGGATTAAAAATAATTGACTTTATCTTATTTATTTATTTATTTATTTATTTATTTATTTATTTATTTATTTATTTATTTATTTATATATTTATATATTTATTTATTTATTTATTTATTTATTTATTTATTTATTTATTTATTTATTTATTTATTTATTTATTTATTTATTTATTTATTTATTTATTTATTTATTTATTTATTTATTTATTTATTTATTTATTTATTTATTTATTTATTTATTTATTTATTTATTTATTTATTTATTTATTTATATACACTTTATTGTACACCAGAAAATACAGGAATAATTGAAACTTAAAACTAAAAAAAAAAATATACAATGGGCGGCCTTATCGCATTCTGCGATCTCTTCCAGGCAACCTGGAATGGACAGTGAAAGCGTGGACATGACATGGGGTTGTCTGTGGTGCAACAATACCAACAAAAATACAATGATACAAATACAAATATATATATATATATATATATATATGCCATATAATAGATACATAAATAAATACATTTTTTTTTTTTTTTTTTTTTTTTTTTTTTTTGTTATTTTTTTTTTTTTTTAAAAAAAACGTTGCCCCACACTAGGAATTTCTTCCTGTATCGTGGGTGCGTTTACAAACATATAAACTCACATACACAAACACCCAGAGCCGGAACAACTATCTGTAGGTCATACAAATATTTGTTCCGTGCGGGAATCGAACCCGCGACACGCAGCGCAGCAGTCAATCGCTCAACCACTGCGCCAACCGTGCGCCCATTGCGCATTTGATATATAATAAACCGTAAAAATAAAAGTCGTATGACAATCATAGACAAATGTAAGCCAAAATACTAAGAGCACGATTACAGCGATAAGTAATGTTCCTCGACAAGTCTTTTAAACACAGGCAACGACTGAGCACGTTTAATCGGGTCAGGCAATGCATTCCACAGACGAGCAGCCTGGACAGAAAAAGATTTATCCATGAAAGTTGTGGAATGCATTGGCATTTTAAGTCGCAAGTTAACTGATGACCTTAGAGATTTCGTGTGGGAATCGCAGATAAACTGGAAACGATCCTTGAGGTAAAGAGGGGTGGAAGGAGTAAAGAGCACATTAAACAGAAGAGAAAGAATGTGAGTATTCCGGCGAAGGCGAATTGGCAACCACTTAAGCTTTACACGGAATTCGGAAACATGGTCATATTTGCGCAAACCGAATATGAACCTTATACAAAAATTTTGAAGCCGCTCAAGTTTATCGAGTTGTTCTTGGGTAAGATCAAGATAGCTGGCATCAGCATAATCAAGGATGGGAAGAAGAAGAGATTGTACAAGCGCAATCTTGGTGGCCGTTGGCAGAAAATTACGTAGTCTCCTCAAAGTCGCAGCAGATGCAAACAACTTGCGGCTAACTTCCTGCAGTTGGGCAGTCCAAGAGAAGTTCCTGTCGATGAATATCCCCAAGTTCTTAACTTTCTCACTGAAGGGAATTACTGCATTGTCAAAAATAACTTGGGGAAGAATCGTCCAGTTGATCCTAGAAACCATTCTAGGACTGCCCACTACTATTACCTGAGTCTTTATGGGGTTTACCTTAAGCCCATACCTCTTGCTCCAATCGCAAATGCGAGCCAGATCAAGATTGATGGTTTTTAAAGCTTCAGACAGCTTTCCGAGAGGAGCACGCGAGTATAATTGCAGATCGTCTGCATAAAGATGGTAGGAAGAAATTAGTTCATTGGAGATAGAGTTTATAAAAACTGCGAAAAGTAAAGGAGATAAAACGCCACCCTGCGGTACTCCGGCAGAAGTACTACACCAGGAAGAAAAATTCTCTCCGATGCTTATACGTTGCCGGCGCCCGAACAGGTAACTACGAAACCAGTCAACTACTGATGGAGATATATTAAGAGAGCATAGAATGCCAAGCAAAACGTCTAAATCAACAGTATTAAAAGCATTACTGAAATCCAGCAATGCCAAGACCATCAGATTACTGCTTTCCATGGCTGACCTTATATCATCCGTAATGTTGAGAAGAGCTGTACTGGTGCTGTGACCAGGACGGAAGCCGGACTGGAAGGGATTGAGGAGATTATTTTTGGATAGGAAAGTGCTAATTTGATCATGAATCAACCTCTCTAGGACTTTGGACAAGAATGGTAAGATAGATATTGGACGGAATTCAGAAAAGGATGAGGGATTGGACTTTTTTGGTAAAGGAATAATCTGCGCATCTTTCCATGAGGATGGGAAGACAGCGCTAGACGCAGAAAAGTTAAGGATATGACAAATTACAGGAAGGATAACTTCCAGCACCTGGAGTAACATTTTACGGCTGATACAGTCACTTCCTACTGCATTGGAAGTAATCGATAGTATGCTTTTCTTAACATCACATGCGGAGAATTGACTAAAAACAAATGGAGCATATCTAATCTAATAATCTAATAATTGACTTTATCTTAGGCACTAGACAAGTGTCATTCGATGTAGTGATGGCGATGCTCGCAATGCCATTTAGTCACACGTGACATTTCGATAGCGCTTGATAATCCCGAACACTATTGACGTATTTACAATCGTTACGCTTTCGTTTATTGTCACTTTAATTGTCTAAAGCCTCTGGGAAGCGCACTTGTACTCATTGTTTTGTAAAAGCAAGCTACATGCGCATCGGCGAACGTTCCCGACGCACTACAGAAGTGGGGCAGTCCCATTAGCACCCTAAACGCGTTGTTATACCTACTAAACGAGGAAAGAGTGTAGACTCAATAAATTGATAGCTAGATTCCTGGGAACCAAAATAATTATTCTATATAGTACGTCAGATAGCTTATCAAAATATATTGGACACGTATTTTTTACTTTATCAAAAAAAAACAAAGATAAAGTGCATCAAAGTTTAAGAGTTCAGGCTCGTTATTTTTTGTTTACATGACAAAATAATAAATACGGGTCCAATGTTTTTTATTAATTTTCCTGTTAGGCTAAAATACTATTTTAAGCATCCCTATCTGTTATTAGATTTTTTTCAATTACTACGGTAATTTTTATATTTCCCTCTGGCAAGTAGTGCGTAGAAGTAATGATAATAGGCTCATTTTTAACAATTTTACGTCTAGAACTCACATGACTCCAACACATTGACAGGCTGGCTGAACCTCCTCGTTTACGGAACCGTCACCATTGTTTGGACGTATCACACCTATCACCTTCGTACTCTCCTATGCATTCACAGATTGTCCTCGTTTACAGAACAGCTGCCGTTGTTCAAGCAGTAACCGTAACACAGATTCACTTCACAACGTTCCTCGGTATAGCCAGCATTACATCTGAAATAGATAAATTGTAACCATAATGTGTAATATGTAAACCAAAATATCCAAAAAGATGTAGAGTATGTTTTACCTGCATTTAGGAAGTCCATATTCAGTGGTACTACAGTCGCATCGCTCACCGGTATAACCGGACGTGCATTTACAATAAGATTGATCAATAACTTTTATACCATGAATACAAAACCGACCTTCACATTCAAGTTCCTGATTGCATTCCAAAATCCCCTGAAATTGATCTTTCAATTTATAATCGGCCGACATTACGAAGACGTTTTTAGTATGTACCTGAAAGATCTCCTTGTAAACAGTTTGTGATAAAATGGCTTTGTTGTACTCAAAACTCGAAAAATGTAATGAATACTGATTAAAACTCTATATCTATCCCATTGTCTGGTCATTATGAATATAGCTACGTAACGGTCGGGAAATACGATAATTAAGAAGCAAGCTCGGTAGCTTAGGGCACCCTGACACGGATAGATTAGGTTCTAAGGAGATGACGGGAGCTGAAGTGAGTGAGCAAAGCGAGCGAACTCGGCTCCCGTCATCTCCTTCATGTTAGGTTACTTTAGACCTTGCTGACAGGAATAGGAGCCCTGAAACTGAAAATTTAGAGTTTGAGAAGAGTTAAGCCTTTAAGAAACTAAGAGCAAAAGGCAAAAAATATGTAGGTACTACTATAAACAGCGACATCTTTTGTTTTATATTATATTTGCCTTTGGTTCAGTAAGATATATAAATAGTGTAAATATGAAGACTATAGGTTGAACGGTTAGACTCTAGTGACAGAGGGAGAGACATAAGGCTGGATGAGAAAAATAAATAGGGCTCCGTTACGGAACCCTGAAAACTAAGTAGGTAGGTACTCGCTTACTCAGAACCTAAGGCCGTAGATTCAACCTCAAATGAGTCAAACAATTAAATCTAAATAAGAACTCCGCTGGTTTAGTGATCACAAGTGTTAGGTTAGGTTAGAGCACTGCTCAGCACGAGGTCCTGGGTTCGAGTCCCGGGTCAGACAAAGTTTTATTGGGTTTTCCCATCTGCAATTTCTCAATAGTAGTAGCTACCCGGAGTGTGGATTTGTGCCCGGTATAAGGCAATAGACTGCCCCCCCTAACTAACATAACTGGAATGAAACATATCTGACCTCCACAACCCAGTAACTGTTAAGACACCTTCAGATTGCCCGGCTTCTGGTTATCCGTAACGATTGTCAACGATCTTCTAATGACAGTCGGTACCAATAGCTTAACATGCTATCCGAGGCACAGAGGAATCCCGCTATGTAAAGATGGTCACCCATCCACGAACCGACCTTGGCAAGTGTTGCTTAACCTTGAAGATCGATCCGGTCAGCTGCTATTATGTAGCCCTGCTCAATACTACATTACCATACTGCATCCAATACGGCTGGTCCCCGCGGGAGATTTAGACCATCACACTCTAACAAGAAGAAACAATACACTTAAAATTGCAACTTTGAACACTAGAACCCTTAGAACGGCTGAAAGCCTACAAGAGCTAGAAAAATCCTTAGAAGACATAAATCTGGATATTCTGGGTATAAGCGAGATGAGAAGGCTCGATGAAAGAATTGAAGAACGTGCAGACTACATTTTATTCCATAAAGGCGAAGTAGCTGGTCAAAGAGGCGTAGGATTCCTAATCAAATAATCAATGAAAAAACTCATTTACGAGCTCATTGGAATCTCTGACCGAATAGCCATACTTAACCTCGACATACCTGGTTATCGAAAATTATGGTCAATTATCCAAATATACGCTCCGACAGAGCAAGCAACAAAAATAGAAGCTAAACTTTTCTACGACGAACTAACACAAGTTTTAATGAAATACTCACACAACCACATAATACTAATGGGTGACTTCAATGCTCAAGTCGGAGTAAAACAAAGCAAGGAAGAGTACGTCTTGGGAAAATTCGGACAAGGAAAAAGAAGTCGAAACGGCGAACTGCTAGTTGAATTCCTACTAGAACACAACTTAACGCTTCTCAATAGTTTGTTTAAGAAAAACAAGAAGAATGAGTGGACCTGGATCTCCCCTGACGGCACCTATAAAAACGAGATTGACTACATAACAACTACCTATCCAAAAGCCTTCACGGATACGTCAGTAGTGACAAAACTCAACTTTAATACAAATCATCGTATCTTACGTAGCTCCTTAACAATAGAACCACCAAGGAAAACTAGAAAATATGTAGCTACAAACAAATATGAACAATACAGTAACGAAAGCCTAAAGAAAATCGCTGAGTCCCTTAGCAAAACAGCTGAGGAAATATCAACGCAAAATAGCGCAACTGATGCTCTTGCAAAGTACAGTAAGCTAGAAAAACAACTAACCAGTGTTAAAACTGGGAACATGGGAAGGAATAAATACAGACTAAGTGACACAACACTACAGCTTATAGAAAAAACTTGCTACAGAAGTACCCTAAAAATGATAATATAAAACTGGTAACTGAACTAAGTAAGGAAATCAGAGTGAATATCAGAAAAGATAGAAAGACTAAGAGGCTGGAAACATTAGAAAAGCATATAAAGAGAACAGGAGGCGTAAAGAAAGCACTAAAGGAACTGAGAGAAATAAGCAAAGAATGGATACCAAAACTCAATATAAAACATAATGTTTATACGAACAGAAAAGATATCAACGAAATAGCTACTAAATTTTACCAGAACCTATACTCAAACCCAGAAAAAAAACAAACAAAATACCTAAGCGAAAGACTGCACGAAGTGGAATCAGAACCAAATATACTCCCAGACGAAATAGAAAAAGCTATATATAGTCAAAAGATGGAAAAGGCTCCAGGCCCGGATAAAATTACAAATGAGCTTCTCAAAGGAACTCTCGACGAGCTTCTACCCATACTTACATCAATATTCAACGAAATTATGGAGACTGGTATAATCCCCACACAGTGGAAAACATCACACATCATTCTTATCTTTAAGAAAGGCCAAAAAGAAAACATAGGAAATTATAGACCCATAAGTCTGATGTCAAATATCTACAAGGTATTCTCCAAAGTCATCTTAGAAAGAATAAGCAAAAAGCTAGACGAAAACCAACCACGAGAACAAGCCGGCTTTAGACAAAAATTTTCTACATTAGACCATATACACACGGTGAAACAAATAGTAGAGAAATATAAGGAATATAACAAAAATCTGTACATGGCATTTATCGACTACTCTAAAGCTTTCGACAGCATAAGCCATAAATCCATATGGGAAATCCTGGAACAGGAAGGTATACCTTCAAAGTACATCGAAATCATTACAAACATCTACTCAAATACCGATGCGAGGATACAACTAGAAACTCTGGGAAAGAAGTTTAAGATCGAGAGGGGGGTAAGACAGGGGGACCCCCTGTCACCGAAATTGTTCTCGGCCGTACTAGAAAGCATCTTCCGCAAACTAGACTGGAATGACTTTGGCATAAACGTGGATGGTATGAAACTTAATCACCTAAGAATTGCGGATGATATAGTGCTGTTTGAAGAAAATCCGGAACAACTGATAGCAATGATAAAATCGCTTAAATACGAAAGTGAGAAAGTAGGTCTAACTATGAATAAAGACAAAACCAAATTAATTACGAACTCCGAACCAATAGCTATAAAGATTGATAACCAGTTGCTTGAATATGTGCAAGACTACATATATCTAGGGCAGATTATTTCTCACAAAGACCAAACCACCAAAGAAATCAGTAGAAGAATACCGAACGGATGGAATCAATACTGGTCACTGAAAGAAGTCTTTAAATCCAAGGAGCTCAGCATGTCAATAAAGAGGAAAGTCTTTGATTCCTGTGTACTTCCAGTCATTACCTATGGATGCGAAACTTGGTCCCTCACTAAACACCACAGAGAAAAGTTGGAGCGATGCCAGAGGGCCATGGAGAGAAGCATGACAGGAATAAGGAAGCAAGATAAAGTAAGAAGCTGCGAAATAAGACAGAAAACTAAGGTAACAGACATAATCAGCCGAATAGACCAACAGAAGTGGAGATAGGCTGGCCACATGATCAGAGAGACCCGAGATAAATGGAGCAAAACTGTCTCCGACTGGTACCCCAGAGACGGGCACCGCAACAGAGGACGCCAGCATGCAAGATGGGAGGATGATCTGAAGTTGACGGCTGGTCGCCACTGGAGAAGGGTGGCGCGAGACAGAAGCCAATGGAAGTTGTTAGAGGAGGCCTATGCCAAAAGGCACGCTGAACTGCGGGACATTATTTAGACCAAACCAACATGTTATTATGTTTATGTATGCGTAAGTTCAGAATAAAGGGCTTATTATTATTATCCATACTGCATATTATTATAAATTCGAAAACAAGTCTATCTATCTGTCTGTTACCTTTTCACGCCTAAAAAACTTGCGAGGGTAGGTAGGGGTAAATAGGGTAGGGTAGGTAGGGTATGATAGATAGGATAGGGTAGGGTAGGTAGCATAGGATAGTGTGGATAGATAGCCAATTGACGGGAGCGCAGTCGCAGGGCACTGCTAGTACTGTATATAATAAGAAGTTTTATCAACCAATGTATAGTGGAATTAGCATAGGTCAGGAGTTCAGGAGGTTTGACTGGGTAGCTGATAAACGAGACGATAAAAATTATCTTGAAGCCCGTTGCGCACCGGGAATACCGAAAATAGTTTTTTTTTATCTTAGAGTCAAAATATGTTTTTATTTTTTATTATTGGTAGGCTCGCGTTTGGCTGCTTTTTCTTTGATGGTAAGCGATTATGTGGTCGATGGTGAAGCACGCTTGCCTAGAAATCGCCTATTTACTCTTGACTTGAAGACTCCCAGGTTGTAGCTATCAATAAATACAGACTCCGGCAGGAAATTCCACTCCTGGGCTGTACGCATAATGAAAGTATTCCCAAACCGTTTAGTGCATATGGTTGGGGTGTCCACCATGTATGTACCGATGACGCATCGCCGTACGACTGATTTTAGGTTAGATTATTATTCTTAAGCTTCTGCCAGCGGCTTCACCTGTGTGAAACTCGGTAATTATTCCAAATGAACGACAGCCGTATTGCGTAAGTGAATTCAGCAAGGTAAAGGGTGTGGCCGCTATCAATCAACCAATCACAGTCATGCGAGATGAAAGACGCGATGTTCGCCTTGCCAAATTCACTTACGCAATTAGGCTGCGGGTTGCCGAGATACAAAGTATCCTATGTACTAATACAGAACAGAGTCTGCCCGTGAGGATGCTTGTCATCATCATTGTCATCAGCCTTTTATTGTGCCCACTGCTGGGACTCAGGCCTCCTCTCATAGTGAGGGAGTGGGCTATAATCCACTACGCGGGCCCAGTGCGGATTGGTGGATGTCACTGTCACTGTCACTCACGTGTCTTCGAATTTTTGGTTCTAGTACGTGTAGTTTTCCTCACCATGATTTCGTTCACTGTTTTGAGAGCAGGAGTTGAACGCATCAGCTCGTCCTACATGCCTACGCACGGCCCATTTAGGGCAACTTGCTTAAAATCTAAATAAATAATATTTTCATTCTGCAACTCGTCCCACGTTACTATCAAAATGAGAAAAGGGATAATCGGACGAGTTGCAGAATAAAAATATTATTCATTTTGAATTTCTGCAAGTCCTCCTTAATGATCCGTAAGCATGTAGGATGACTTGATGAACTACTCGAGAGCAGAGGTGATAAAAATAAATAACACCAAAAACTTAGACTCCCAAATAAAAAAAATACAATGTGAAAGTCGGTGTACATCACGCAAAAAAATAGTACGTACCCCTTGAGATAATATGTAGTACATTATTACCCCAATGTACGTATCAAAGACACCGAAAAGAACTTCCAAAAAAAATGTGACTTTTAACTTAGTAGTTTTTATAAACAGACATGCGATTGCAGCAATGCCGAGAGATTTGCCGCTATTAATTGAAGAGTTCTGTTGTATATCTCCGAAGTTCTTCATCAGATCTTCACCAAATTAATATAAGACCAATTTCGGAATATAATCTTTCAAACAAAAAAATAATTAACAAAATCTGTACACAATTGACGGTAACTCGATGAAAATACCCAAAAAAAGATATTGAAAATAGAACCTCCTCCGTTTTGGAAAGTCGGTTAAAAATTAAGCACCTGCTCGGTTTCGAACCCACGACCTAACCGGGTCGGGGTCGTAACCACTAGGCCACCAATGCTCTCGCCGCTTGTATATGCTAAGAGTAGAGTTTATACATATCGAATAGTTTACACATTACAATTTCAGATGAGAACATTTTCTTGTTTCATACTTTTTGGAATTTTATTTTTCAGCAGTCGGGTTTTAGTTTTTGCCAGATTCCGCCATCATCATCATCATCACCCGCGGCCTGACTTCGCCCACTGCTGCATAGGTCTCTGTATTATTGTACCATTATCCATGTTCTCATTACATAACCAAATAAAATGATAAACAAAAACACTACAAAGCGAAAAATAACTTTACAATGCATGTCCTCGAAAAGAGCGGTTTTCCAAGCAGCCAAACTGTGCGGAAAGTGTCACTTTTTTCACTAGTGCTTTTTATTTTACTGTACTTTTTTAATTTTTAACTCCAACGTCAGCCCGACGCATAGAGTTTTTATTATTTGAGAAAAGTTTTAAAAATTAGTTATGTACAGATTATCATTCATATAAAAGGTAAAATAAAACTAATACTTTATTTTAGGCGTTTTTAATTATTCTAGATTTAGATTTTGATCAATAAATTAATTTGAAATATTAATTAAATATGTTTGGCAGAACGTATATTTTGCTCGTGCCTTATTGCGTTACGATGTGACAGCTATTCGCACATGCGCAGTAGATATGCCCGAGGAACTATTAGTTAATCTGTGGATATGCTGAACGCGCTTGAATAAGCCCGCCATTTTAGTCATTTCATTTTATTATTTTTATTATTTCTTCGCACAATGCATAGTAAAATATTGTATGATACACGTACGTAAGATGATTTCCGACTCGTGTCGATTTATCCACTCACTCGCTTCGCTCGCTCGTGAATAAAAATGCCACTCATCGGAAATCACCTACCTTCCGCACTTGTAGCATAAATAACTATTCTTTTCCGAAGTCGGTGTCGAAAAACGGAAAACTAATTAATTATTAGGATATTCTGTCGGATGTATTTTTTTTTATTAGTTATAGGCTCGCGTTTGACCACAATCTCGCCTGATGTTAAGTGATGATGTGGTCGAAGGTGAAGCACGCTTGCCTAGAAGTAACCTATTCACTCTTGACTTGAAGACCCCTAGATTGTAGCTAACAGGAAACAATGACGCCGGCAGGGAATTCCACTCCTTAGCTGTACGCACAATGAAATGCGATGATGGTGGATATTCCACCCATGTGGAATATCTACCATGTACCGATGGCCCATTGCCGTACGTCTTGTAGTCCGATGATGTCTGCGATGGCGTTTTAAGCCTCGTACCTATCCACTAGCTAGGCAACATTTGACGCACAACTCGTGGCGTGCAACATGACGCGACCGAAGTTCCTCGTTGTCGTTCATCAGATTAGATGAGCAACATGTGCATCATGTCAAAGGTTGCCTAGAGTAACTCGACATTTATTTATATCTACGAGGCTTTACAGAGATTTGTCAAAGCGATAATAATAACAATACCAGCCTGTCACTGTTCCACTGCAGAGTAAAGGCCTCTTCTCATACAGAGAAGGCACGAGGATTAATCACCACGCTTTCTCAATGCGCTTTTTTATTTGGTGGTGCGTCTCGCAGATTCTGTGGAGATAAAGATAAAGATAATTTATTTGTTCAAACATGAGTTCACATACAGTAGGCAAGCAGGATGTTCTATTTTTATTTTTTTGCACTGTCATGTTTTGCCTAGTGAGGCGTATAAATATATTCTACAATATTTATAGCACGAAACGGTAAAAAAAAAAATTACAAAACAAAAAAAAATTAAAGGCACAATGGATCACAAAAAAAAACCAGATTCATATATGACTAAGCTATATAGCCTCCAGCCAGGCACAAAAAGCTAAACCTAAGCGACCACGCTGAGGGCTACCCCCTATGGGGTCGAACCTCGGTCGGGCATCGCTGGGGGGACAACTAGGGCTGGATCTTTAAAGTGATTCTAGAATCTGTTCGGCAAAAGCTTACGTGGATAAAAATGGACAAGAAACTCCAATTTATTTACTAACTAGAATTTAACTACGGCTCGGCATTGTGCGGGCTGGAATATCTTGACGGGAACGTCGCGGCGGGCCTCGGCAGCGAGGACGGAACGAAGGCAGTTTTTGTTTTCGAATTGTGCTTGTCTCCTTACTGCTCTCTTGGAGCAAGGTAGTGGCGTAATTGGTGGTATTGAGTGTGAGCCTCGGTCGGCTAATTCGCAGGATTCGGGCGGGTTCGTTCCGGGAGGCCGCTTGGATTAGGGGGTTGCTGTGATTGATCGCAGAGTCAAAGAAGCACTTGGTAATACGTTTCATGAACTGCTGGATCGTTGGGATTCTAAGATGGTCATGGAGTTCCTGGTTACGGATGAACCAGGGGGCTCCCGTGATCTTACGGACTAAACGGTTAACATCAACATCAACGATAAAACCTGGATAACATCGGAACAAGATGCCAAATTACACGATTTTCCTAACTACAAAAAAATTTACAATTATAGACAATATTGTAAGGGCGGAGACGTTTCTATCTACATTCATGAGGGCATTCCTTTTGAAGTAACAGAAGATCTTTATAAGGATAGCAAACACTACCTATGGACATATCTGCCGAAATATGCGTTGCATGTTGGAGGTATCTACAAACCAGGCAACACGAACATCAAAGAGTTTCTCGATAGATATACCTTGCAACTGGAATCTAGAAGAAAATCGATTGTGTTCGGTGATTTTAACTTGGACCTACTGAATCCGAACACATGTGCAACTCAATACCTATCAGGACTCGAAGAAAGTGGCTACGACATCTTAAATAAAATAGATAAGGACTACTCCACAAGACAAACTCAGGCAACAAACACCATCACAGATCATGTTGCCACAGACTTACAAAAACAACCCTTTCATTTTGTTATTCTGGAATCTGCTATGTCCGACCATAAACAAATTTATCTGGAAATTTTCAAATATAAACCAAAAATCAAACAAAAGATGCATTATAGGGCAATACATTTTGAAAACTATACAAAAGTATTAGCGAAACTCCATATATGGGCAAGGTGGATGACTACAAGTGTCTGGTAGACTTTATTACATCACACATACTGCAAAACAAGAGGGATAAATCAAAAATTATGAACCTGCCAAAGGACGACTGGATTAACAAAGAAGTTATTAAGATGATCGATAGCAGAAACACTCTATGGCAACAATTGAAAAAAGATGAAACAAACGTAGACTTGAAGAGGAAATTCTTAATGGAGCGAAATAAAGTCCGAAAGAAAATAAATAATGATAAAAACAGTTACTATTACAAAGTATGCCAAGATTGTATTAAAAATCCAAAGAAGATGTGGAAATCTATTAATTTTTTAGCTATGAATAAGACGAAAATGAATATTTCACCTCCAAAACTTATACTGGTTAAGTCAAAGCTCCAGAGCCTTGAACATCGTCGCCGAGTTGCCAGCTTGTCGGTCTTTTATCGGTTGCATTTCGGGGAGTGTGCGATGGAATTGGATGATCTAATTCCACCAAGCCCGTTTCATCATCGGACTACAAGACGTACGGCGATGCGCCATCGCTACATGGTAGACATACCACCCATACGCACTAAACGTTTTGGAAATACTTTCATTATGCGTACAGCTAATGAGTGGAATTCCCTGCCGGAGTCTGTGTTTCCCGATAGCTACAATCTAGGAGTCTTTAAGTCAAGAGTGAATAGGTTACTTCTAGGCAAGCGTGCTTCACCGTCGACCACATCATCGCTTACCATCAGGTGAGATAGTGGTCAAGCGCGAGCCTATAATATATATAAAAAAAAAAAAAAAAAACTGAATTCACAAGGCGTCACAGATGGCAAGGAAATCTGTGATATATTTTGTGATTTATTTGGTTTTTTGTTAAAATTAATAGATTTCCACATCTTCTTTGACTAAACGTTTATTTCACTAATATTGGTACAGAGCTGGCTAATGGGATACCATCGGGATACCATCACAATTCAGGTAACACACTTATGTACAAAGATGGACATGAACACACAGAAACACTCACTCAATTTAGACCCTGTACAGTCGAGGAAGTAGCTAAACTTATCGATAACTTGGATGCTGATACTAGCACAGGTGTGGACGGAATTAGCACAAAAGCATTAAAATGCATAAAAAATGCAATAATTACACCTTTAGTTAGTTGTATCAATAAATGCCTTGACCATGGTACTTTTCCTGATAGCCTGAAGCTGGCAAAGGTGTCACCCATCTACAAGTCGGGTATGAAAACAGACCCGAGCAATTATAGGCCAATTTCTGTGCTTCCAGAGATATCCAAAATCTTTGAGAAAATTATTTATAACCAATTAACTCAATACTTAAATAAAAAAGATTTCTTAATTGACCAACAATATGGTTCCAGATCACAATCGAACACTCTATCAGCAGCTATTGATCTAGTAACAAATATAAAAACGAATATAGATAAAAAAATATGGTCTTAGGCATTTTCTTTGATTTGAAAAAAGCGTTTGACACAGTTTCTCACTTACAAAAACTAAGTAACTTAGGTATCACTGGAACAGCTTACAGCATGTTTCAATCCTATTTATCTAACAGATGTCAAATTGTTAAAATAGATAGTTATGAGAGTATTTCCCAAAACATTGAATGTGGAGTGCCCCAAGGGTCTATATTGGGACCACCATTATTCCTTATTTATGTAAATAACATTAATCAGATAGGGTTGACAGGCTATTTAACACTTTATACAGATGACACAAGTTTATTTTACTTCGTTCAATCCATACATAATATCATTAGTGAGGCGCAAAACGACTTAAACCTAATAAATGAGTAGTTCCTACATAATTTACTTACCATTAACACTACAAAAACATCTTACATGATATTTACCGCAAAAAACAAAAAGATCCCACCCTACGCCCTTTGATCGTAAATAATTTGAAAATAATGAAATCCAGTACAGAGAAATATCTCGGTTTACTTTTGGATGACCAACTCTCCTGGAAGCCCCATATCGACCACGTAAGAGCCAAACTTGTGTCACTATCAGGAGCCCTTCGTAAAATGGGAAACTGCCTACCACTTAAAGTAAAAACTACCATCTATAATTCCTTAGTCAAGTCTAATTTAGAATACCTTATTGAGATATGGGGATCGGCGTCCAAAACTAACCTTAATTACCTACAGAGGACACAGAACAAAATTATAAAACGGTTATACTGTTACGACTTTTTAACACCTACCAAACAGCTTTATGCAAAAACTAAACTCTTCAATCTGTCTCAACTATACAGTTACTATATATGTATATTAGTAAAAAAGATCTTGGATAATACAACACAAACCAACATTAAACTAACAAAAAAGGCAAACACATATAACCTAAGAAATAGAAACGAGCTGGTTCTGCATTCTCCTAGGACAATAAAATATGGAAAAAAGAACTTTTTATATAAAGGGGTCCAATTGTATAATAAACTGCCAAATGAAATTAAAGAGTGCAAAAGTATTAATATTTACAAAAGAAAACTAAGGGATTATTATTTATATCATTAAATTGAATTAAAAAATAAAATTACTTAAATTAAATCATTAAATAAAATTACTTAAACTGAAATGATAAAATAAAATTACAAAATAAAAATTTTATGCATTATAACTAAACAGGTATACCTGTTACCAAATAAATTATATTACTTGTATTGTTGTTTATTTATAATTATTATATTATTATTGATTTGTAATTTTAACGTAAAACTTAGCTTTCACAAAATCACAACACACTGACCCTTTGGACAAAACCACCAACACACATACACAATCTCTCCTCACAAATAACCTACATATCTTATAAATATAATATACATAATATAAAAATACATATATATATATAAACAAAACAATACTAGCAATAAATGTTAAGCGGTCTCCGAGACTATAGTTATCGCACACAAGCAGACACAAACTGGTGTTCTTGTCAATCGTATTTACTTACGGTCTTAACAAAATAAATATGTGGGTATCGTGAGGATGAGAACTTAACTCCGACGTTGCCGGTCCCAAGCCCGGATGAGAAAGGAGGAGGGTTGGTATGGAGGAGAACAACCCAACCATAAAAGAAAACAACGCCGAAAATCGGGCGGCGGTCAATTAACCCGACCCCTCCGATACCTGTTGGAGAGTGGCTCACAGAGACCATGAGGAATTAAATAACCTCTAAAATTCTGCAGTGGAAGGATCTGGGTGCCCACCACTACGTATTTACCCAAGAAAACTCCCTCAATGAACAGTACGATTGACAGAGCTAGTTTGTTGAGCGATCCGACTAACCCCCGGCGCCGCTCGGTAACCGGGCCGGGCGGTGTTAAATTAGCTACCGAAGCCGCTTCTGGGGCGGGACACCAGGCTCTAGACAGTGGACATATTACTGGTGCCACGAAAAGTAAAGTCTCAATCAGAGAGCTCAGACGCATGGCTACCTGGAACGTCCGTGGATTACTAAGCCCGGGTAAGCTGGATATAGTGGAGAAGGAGGCGGAGTCGCACAGCATAGCCTTACTTGGTGTGACTGAGACTCACAAAAGAGGACAAGGTCATTACAGGACCTCCAATGGGAACACCTTGTATTTTTCCGGTCCCACCAATTCCAGTACTAACGGAGTCGCCATCCTGCTATCTCGCCAACTGAATAACCATGTCATGGCCTACAATCCAGTCTCAGACAGGATCATATCACTGAAGCTTAACACGTATCCATGTACCTTAAACATGGTCGTTGTTTACGCCCCTACTTCAGCATCAGAGGAAGCCACATGTGACGAATTCTACTCGAACTTAGAAGGAGTTCTCTCTGAAATACCGAACCGAGAGATCACAATGGTGATCGGGGACTGGAACGCGAAAATAGGCAGCACAATAGACGACGACCATCTAAGAAACACGGTCGGTAAATACGGACTCGGTACCAGAAATGACAGAGGAACCAGACTTCTTGAGTTTTGCATAGACAAGAAACTCACGATAATGAACACGTGTTTCCAGCATCACCCGAGACGGCTTTACACATGGACATCTCCTGGCGACCGGTGCCGTAACCAGATTGACTATATTCCGATTAGTAGCCGCTGGAGATCATCAATAACCAGCGTAAAAACCTTCCCGGGAGCTGATTATGGATCCGACCATTGTTTGTTGGTTGCTAAGTTTGCCCTGCGCCTCAAAGTAATAAAGAAAAAGTGCCTCACACCTATGTGTAAGTTAACGCCCGCAGAACAAAAGCAGTTCCAATGTGCACTTGACGCAGCGATCGGTCAAACAGCTCCACCAGTGGGTGCGGACTCGGACGAGCAGTGGAGACACCTAAAGGACCAGATCAATGAGACATTTGAAAAGGTTAGCAACAAGCGCCCTCTTACACCCTGCCCTAAACAAACCTGGATGTCAGATAAGACCTGGGAACTCATAGAGGATAGGAAGACGCTTAGAAGCCGTGGGTTATCGGATCCAGCAGACAGAGTAAAGTACTCGGAGCTTTCTAGAACGATCCAAAGACAATGTCGGCATGATAAAAACAACTTTGTTGAGCACATCTGTGAAGAAGTAGAGGAGCATGCGTTCAGATCACAAAGCTCGGACCTCTTCAAGAAGGTGAAAATGCTGACAAAACAGTTCAAACCTAGATCATGGCTGGTAGAAGACGAAGATGGTACGCCTTTGCAAGACTTAGAGGCAGTGACGAGGAGATGGCGTAACTACTGCGAGAATCTTTATAGAAACTCACTTGAATGCAGCTCACCACAAGATACAACAAATTGGTGCGAGTTAACACTGGAACCACCCATCCTTGAATCAGAGATCATGGCCGCTATAGACGCGCTCAAATACAGGAAAGCCCCCGGTCCAGATCTTGTTACATCGGAAATAATAAAACTTATGGGTCCTAAAGCTGTAAAAGTCCTACACAGAATTTGCGACAACATCTGGCGAACTGGAAGATGGCCTTCAGACTGGACTAAGTCGATCATATTACCTCTCCACAAAAAGGGATCCACTTCCAAGTGCGATAATTATAGAACCCTTGCATTGATATCACATGCCAGCAAAGTGATGTTACATATCATCAATAACAGGATTCGATACTTTCTGAACTGGCAAATTCCACAGGAGCAGGCAGGTTTTGTAAAGGGCAAAGGAACCCGCGAGCAAATTCTAAATATTCGCCAACTGGTCGAAAAGGCCTACGAGTTCAACACACCCACCATCTTTTGCTTTATCGACTACAGTAAAGCCTTTGACTGTGTTGTATGGTCGGACCTATGGAAGGTACTTAGTGAACTGGGAGTACCTCAACATCTCGTTGCCCTCATCCGCTCTCTATACCTGGACAACCAAGGAATGGTAAAGGTCGAGAACTGCACATCGGAGCTTTTTAGTTACGGTAAAGGGGTAAGGCAGGGATGCATCCTGTCTCCAATTCTCTTTAACGCCTATGGAGAGTACATAATCAGGCGGGCATGTGAAGGTTGGGAGGGTGGAGTCACAATAGGTGGCACTAAAATAACAAACCTCCGCTACGCAGATGACACCACACTCCTGGCTGCAAGTGAAACCAAGATGGTGAACCTCCTGGCCCGGATTGAGAACATCAGTTTGCTGTTGGGTCTAAAAATCAATCATAGCAAAACCAAAGTGATGATGGTGGATCGTACCAACAGCCTTGAACTAACGGGAATGCTGAACCTTGACATCGTGAGCGACTTCGTCTACCTAGGGTCAAACATTAATAACACTGGATCATGTGAAAAAGAGATAAGGAGACGTATAGGGATGGCCAAAAATGCAATGTCCCAGTTGCATAAGATATGGAGAGACCGTAACATCACGCGAAAAACTAAAACCAAATTGGTGACTTCGCTAGTTTTCTCCATATTCAGTTATGGAGCGGAGACCTGGACACTAAAAAAGGCCGACAGAGACCGAATAGACGCCTTTGAAATGTGGAGCTGGAGAAAGATGCTACAGATTCCATGGACCGCCTTTCGCACCAACGTGTCTATTCTGAGAGAGCTTAATGTCAAAACTAGACTTTCCACTATTTGCCTTCGTAGGGTGCTGGAATTCTTTGGACATATTGCTCGTAAAGAGGGTCACAATCTTGAACAACTGATGGTGACAGGCAAGGTAGATGGCAAACGTCCCAGAGGACGCAGTCCCACGAGATGGTCGGACCAAATACGATCTTCTCTGAACATCAACTTCCACAATGCCCTTCATGAAGCTAAGGATCGCTGCAGATGGAGGGAAATCGTACGGGAGAAACTGATGCAGCGGGGGAGTCACGACCCTCAGTAATGAGGAAAACGACGCGAGGAGGAGGAGGATCGTGATGATGAGCAATTGGCCGGCTGTGTTTAGAAGTACACTTTTTCTTTGTTTGTGATGATAATTATTGTATTTTTTTATTACCTTTGCATGCCTCATCATAAGACGACGATATATATTATGTAAAAATTTAAAACTCATGTAAGTGAACTGTAATGTTCTTATGAGAAATAAAGATTCTTTAAACCTATAGGTATCATCGTTTTATTGGTTGTTCATAGTGTAGGCAGTTAGTTAGGCAGTTCTTTCTAGTTTTGTGATTGTAAATATCTCAGATTTTTTTCTCTAATCTGAGGTAAATATAATGTTTTATTAAACTTATTTTAAATCTTACTAGGTAGGTATCTACCTGTAGCTGCGCGTATCTGCTACGGGGATTGAGGCGGTAAGAAAAACAGTTGATGATTTTTGATATTTACTTTTGGAAAAATTACAGTGAGACGTGTCGTTCTTTGATACAATTTTTTGTAATATATATTTTCACCTTTGCACGGTCATTGCGCACTGATAGTCTACTTTTTCGCGTCGTCCTCTAATTGGTCCGCTGACCGTCACGCCACCACCACGCTAACGAACCACGTTGGCCAGCTAGGTTGGGTAGCACGATGCAACATGGCCCTCGGCCAATCGCAGTGGTGAACTGCGCCACGCAGCACACCGCCCGATCAATCACAGCCAGCGGTTCCATTCAGCAACATGCTCCGGGCCTTGGAAGCATCAGGTTCAATGAGAAGAAGGACTCCCGGTAGCTTCAGCGCAATGCTATTAATCCTGCGTCAGAGGAAGCGGACAAATTTTGGAAAATGCCCGTCTGACTATGCCGTCCGCCTTGCGTATATCAGCTACTCTTGATATTCCATCCTTCCCCGGATAGGTTTTAAGAACTCTTCCTAGGCTCCACTTCAATGGCGGCAATTTGTCGTCTTTTAGGAGAACGAGCATATTCTCTTTGAGGTCAGTTTTATGCTCTTGCCACTTGCTCCTGGTCTGTAGTTCTGACACGTACTCCTTGGCCCAGCGACGCCAGAAGTGTTGTCGTATCTGTTTCACCCTCTGGTATCGAGTGAGACGGTGCTCAGGAACATCGTGGATGTCAGCAGATACAGGTGCAGTCAGTGGACGACCAACCAAAAAATGAGCTGGACTAAGAGGGAGGTAGTCTAAAGGATCTGTGGACATAGGAGTCAAGGGTCGGGAGTTCAGGATTGCTTCAACCTGTGTTAATACTGTTGTGAACTCCTCGAAAGTTAAATGCGCATTGCCCACTACACGCCGCAGGTGATGCTTACAGCTCTTCACCGCGGCCTCCCACAAGCCCCCAAAATGGCTAGCATAAGATGGTATCGTTTTAAATTTTATATTTTGTGAAGTTGCGTATTCCTTGATGTCATTAGAACAACATTTTAAAATTTTTGCGAATTCATTCATTAAACCAACAAAGTTTTTTCCGTTGTCAGAGAATATTTCAATTGGTTTACCGCGTCTTGAAACAAAACGTTTGAGAGCTAATAGATAAGCATCTGATGAGAGATCTCCAACAAGTTCCAAATGTACAGCGCGCGTAACAAAACATACGAATATACATATATATGATTTTTGCAATTTTGCTCCCCTACCCTTTCGGTTCAAGGTGAACACTGGACCTGCCACGCCACAGCGCAGAAAAGGATACCCGGGATCCAGGCGTTCTTGCGGTAGATTACCCATTATGGGAACCACTGTGGTTGCGCGCAGTCGTGCAGACATTACGCATGCATGAACAACCTTTTTTGCAAGATGCCGACCACCGACCGGCCACCACGCCTCTCTTATAGTAAAAAGAAGAAGCTGTGGCGCAGCGTGCATTGTACGCAGGTGTTCATAACGAAAAAGCAAAACTGTAAAACAATGTTTGGCAGATAACAAAATTGGATGTTTTTTATCGAAACTAAAATTATGAGAATTCTGTATGCGCCCACCGACTCGTATTAAACGATTTGCATATATAAATAAGTTTAATTATAATAATTGAGCATTTTTCTTTATGCCTTTCTTATTAATTAGCGAATCATAAACATCTGGAAATGATTCCTGCTGACTTAATCTTGCTAAAGTTAACTCCGAACACTCAAGCTCATCTACTGTCAATAAACCCGTCCGCCGATTGTTTTTATTGCGCGTGTTGTGTATGAAACGTAATTCATTAGCGGTGGATCGCTTCACCCTTAAGTACTGTGAATATTTGGAAAATGGAAATAGACTACTCTCAATTGACTGGTTCATTACGTGACACAGAATATTTGATTTTAACTCAGGCAAGTCGTTATCTATTAAATTACTACTTGATAACTTAGACACCTCAAAATTAATATCGTGTAAATATTGCGGACCTTCCCACAATAAAGATGAGGCACTAAGTATATCTAGGCTTACACCTCGCGACACTAAATCAGCTGGATTATATTTGCCAAAAACATGCTGCCAAGGATGTTCCTTAGTTAAGTCATGAATCTCTGCGGTTCTATTCTGAACATACGTTTTGAGTAAATTAGTCGGCATACCAAGCCAACCCAAAACAATAGTGGAATCTGTCCAGAACACGACCTTATTGACTTTAGAACGGAGAGATTCAATCACCTTTGTATACAATCGCGCGCCTAAAGTGCACCACACAACTCTAATCTAGGTATAGTTGTGGGTTTTGTAGGCGCGACCTTGCCCTTGGAACATAACAAACGCATCGTCACAGCGGGTTGACTATTATTAATTGTGCGTATATAAGCGCAAGCGCCGTACGCCATCTGCGAGGCATCGGTAAATATATGTAGTTCTACGTAAGTAGGATCGAAGCACATAACATAGCGAAATATGCGTAAACTACTAAGTAAAGATAAACAACTAACAAAACGGTTCCAGACTTGCGCGACGTCACTCGGAACCGGTTCGTCCCATTCTAGTCTTAATAACCAACATCTTTGTAACAATGTTTTAGCAATTGTGATTATCGGACTAACTAATCCTAGAGGGTCATAAATCTGAGATGCATTCGATAAAATAATACGTTTTGTAAGTACACTTACATCGGTTTTAATCTGCGAATAATAGTTTAATTCATCCGACTTATTGTTCCATCCAATACCTAAAGTTTTGTTTTGAATGTTATCACCCAGCGCACGTTGTTCCGTAACGTCTTGTGAATCGTTAGGGTTCGCGCGGTCGAAATTAAAAACCCATTTACGCAAAACTAGACATGCCGATCGTAAAATTTGACTAGTACCTTCGCAAATTTCATTTAATTCTGAGACACTGTTTGCCCCACAAATAAGATCGTCAACGTAAAAATTATTATTAAGAGTTTCCTTCACATACGGAACCTCACATTCTTCAGCCAGTTGTTTTAAACACCGGCAACTAAGAAACGGTGCTGAAGCGGTACCATACGTGACCGTGTTTAACTGGTACACCTTTAGAGTGTCAGACGGATTATCCCGCCACAGGATCAGCTGAAGATCCCGTTGATCTTTATCTATTAATACTTGACGATACATTTTTTCGATATCAGCGCAAGCTACGTATCTATTTTCGCGAAATTTTAGTAAAATTGAAATTAAATCGCCTTGTATGGCTGGACCGACCATCTGAAGATCATTCAACGAAACACCAGAACTGGAAACCATTCCAGCATCGAAGACCACACGTAATTTAGTGGTTGTGGCGTGTTCGCGAAACACACCATGGTGTGGTAAAAAATAATGCGGTGTATTGTATTTGTTTATGAGACTCATATGCCCTAACTCAATATATTCATGAATGAAATCACTATACATTTTTTTATAATTAAGGTTACGTTGAAGTTTTTTCTCTAAAGCTAAAAACCGACGTTCCGCCTGTGTATGAGTTTCACCTAACCTTTCCGGTAAATGCTTCAACGGGATTCGAACGCTGAACCTTCCGTCAGTTGCAGACGGAAGGTTCAGCGTTCGTTTAGTTGTTTGAATAAAATGCTCCTCGCACGCGAGCTCTTCGTCGCTGCTGAGCTTATTTATACTATTGGGTAACTCTTCTATCTCCCAAAATTTGCGTAATAATTGATCTAGTGAACATGCATCAATGTCTATTGATTGCGTAAAATTACATTTTACATGTTTATCTTTGTTTTGCGTAATAGATTGAATCGAACCTGACACTATCCAACCCAATTTCGTATTTTGAAGGTAAGGGCCATTTTTGAGACGCATCTTACCTTCATTAATTAACTCCCAAAACAAATCCGCACCTAACAAATCTATCGGCTGACTGTCATAAAAGTTCGGATCAGCGAGAGTAATATTATCCGGTATACTGAAACAAATAGCACTCAAAGTTGTCGTAGGTAACATTGACGTTATTCGTTGCAGAACCAAACACTGAACGCTTGCAGTGAAGCTACCGTTGCGCGATCAATATTACAGGATTGCGAAAAATCCCTCTAATTATAGACCTATATCCGTGCTTCCAGCATTGAGTAAAATCTATGAAAAAATCATGCTGGATCAGATGTTGTCTCACTTCAATTCAAATGGGATCCTGCATAGTCAGCAGTTTGGTTTCACGAAAGGTAGGTCGACAACGGACGCGGGAGTAAAACTCATCAGTCACATTTTGGAATCTTGGGAGAAGTCCCAGAATGCCATTGGCATTTTCTGTGATCTCTCAAAAGCGTTTCGACTGCGTCGACCATAACACACTGATCTGTAAATTACACCACTACGGAATTCGAGGACAAGCTGCTGATCTTGTGCTTTCATATTTATCAAACAGACAGCAAAAAGTGAATATTAATGGGGTGACGTCCTCCGGGTCTCTAGTCAAGATGGGCGTACCTCAAAGGTTCAATTCTCGGCCCTTCCCTTTTTCTTGTTTACATTATTGATCTCCCTTTTATGATGGCGCATATAATTCTATTTGCTGATGATACTTCGCTAATTTTTAGGGTTCCGTAGCCAAATGGCAAAAAACGGAACCCTTATAGATTCGTCATGTCTGTCTGTTTGTCTGTCTGTCTGTCTGTCTGTCTGTCTGTCCGTCCGTATGTCACAGCCACTTTATTCCGAAACTATAAGAACTATGATGTTGAAACTTGGTAAGTAGATGTATTCTGTGAACCGCATTAAGATTTTCACACAAAAATAAAAATAAAACAAAAAATTTTGGGGGTTCCCATACTTGAAACTAAAACTAAAAATATTTTTTTTCATCAGACCCATACGTGTGGGGTATCTATGGATAGGTCTTCAAAAATGATATTGAGGTTACTAATATCATTTTTTTCTAAACTGAATAGTTTGCGCGAGAGACTCTGCCAAAGTGGTAAAATGTGTGTCCCCCCCCCTGTAACTTCTAAAATAAGAGAATGATAAAACTAAAAAAAATATATGCTGTACATTACTATGTAAACTACCAGCGAAAATTGGTTTGAACGAGATCTAGTAAGTAGTTTTTTTTTTTATAAATCATTAATCGTAAACCGCAATTTACCAAGTACGGAACCCTTCGTGCGCGAGTCCGACTCGCACTTGGCCGGTTTTTAAAATAGATAGGAAAGATACGGATGTCTTACATGTCAACGAAAGTCTTATTATTCTCACAAAATGGTTCGCAGCTAACACTCTTTTACTGAATGCGACAAAAACTAAATGTCTTAAGTTCTCTTTACCAAATGTACCACAACGTGACCTAAATTTAAATCTTGACGGCAAAAGTCTTGAAGTTATAGCTGAAACTGTATTCTGAGGGATTACTATCGATTCAAAACTGCAGTGGGGCGCGCACATTAGAACTCTTTCGGGTAGGTTAAGTTCAGCTGCATATGCAGTAAGGAAATTAAGGCAATTAACCGATGTAGCCACATCTAGGTTAGTATATTATGCTTATTTCCACAGTATTCGATTTCTCTAGGATCCCATCATCAGATCCTGAAGTGATGATCATCTGACCACCTAAGAAAAATACCCTTTCAAATCAAAGAAGAATTTTCAAAATCGGTCCAGGCGTCTTTGAGTAATCGGGGAAAATACATTAAAAAAAAGATTACGTCGAATTGAGAACCTCCTCCTTTTTTTGAAGTCGGTTAAAACGAGCTGCAACTTTTGGCGTCAAGGTCACTAAATAGTTGCTCATTTGGCAGGGGAGGTGTACGAGGCCAACCTGCAAGCTCAGCACATCGTACCGACAAAGTGACCGATCGCATTACGACAGCGCTCTTCCCACGTCATCGTCTTTCTTTACCTAACTTCGGTGGGAACGGACACTTAATTGATTAAACCTAAATAATACGAAATCCATTTTATAATTTTAAGTGAAATTTTAATATATTTCGTAGCCTAAAAGAACTTAATCATTGGAGAGTTACCCCACACATATCTCGCTCTAAACGGGAACGCAGATGTATAAAGTTCACCATGATACACTCTCATTCCACCGGTTATGTTCAAGTTACATGTTATTCGGATAATCTATTTTGGTATTAAGCCCACAGTGTTGCCAGAATAGATTAGTGGTGGTTGGTGGTGTTGTAATTTTTCACTTTGTAGTGTTTTATTTGGAAGTGAGTTGTATTTTTTTAACCGACTTACCAAAAAGGAGGTTCTATGTTTGACTTCATGTAAGTTTTTTTTTTACCTATGTTCACCGATATCTCCGTCATTTGTGGACCGATTTTAAAAATTATATTTTTGTTTCAAAAAGTTTGTTCTAAAATTGGTCCGATTTTAATTTGGTGAAGATCTTTTGAAGAACTTTGGCGATATACAACAGAACTCTTTAATAAATGACGGCAAATCATTCGGGATTGCTGCAACCGCATGTCTGTTTATTGTTTATACCATTTCATAACATAACATCACGCCAGTAGGTACGCTCTAAAGGGGTACGCAGATGTGTACAGTTCACCTTGGTACACTCTCATTTCACTGGTTATGTTCACTTTGGTACACTCTCATTTCACTGGTTATGTTCACTTTGATGGTATTCGGGTACTCTATATTGGCATTATAGGTTCCTTTCCTCCATTATACGTTTATTTTGTTTTATTTGTGTTCGATAGATTGTTGATCGAAGCGTGTCTACTACTAGATAAAGTATGTAGTTTAAAAGGGTCTCCCTTGTTTGACCGAAACGAATTTGACAAATTTTCACTTACCAAAAAAATTTTCGCATAATTTCATTTCCCAAATTATTACTTAGCAAAAAATCTATTCACGAAAATTTTTAACGCAAACATAATGTTTGGGAAATGAACGTTTAAACTATAACTTGTTTACCAACTAGTACTTTTAACATTTTTTATTTATTCAAATATTTCACTTGGAATAACAGTTTTTACGCAAAATCAAATAAGCCAAATATTTATAGTTTTTTTTTTTTTTTTTTTTATATATATTTTTTTTTAATTTAATGCAGGTCACAGTTTTAACCTAACCTAACCATTTTTTTTTAAATAACTAATTATCCTAATCTTAATAGTTCAGTTCCGGGTAACCTACTAAAAACAATTTCTTTTTTCTATTAATGCAAGTCGTTTCTGGCACTCGCCGGCCGCTGCCGCGGCACCGCTCGCTTCGCTCGCTCGGCTCGTGCGTAGGAGGTCACAGTTTTAACATAACCTAACCTAACCATTTTTTTAATAATTAACCTACTCTAACTACTTCCATAAATAAATTAATATCAAGTAACCATAAATTTGACTTGTTTCAGACAAATTGAAAGAATTAATCAAAAAATAAAATTGTATTTTTTATTATATAATTCAAAAAATCTTATGTTTGCCTTAATACTTTTTGTCTTAACAAATCATTTCACCAAACGTTTATTGTCTGAAGATTGTTTGCTGTAATAAATCATTTGATTAAAGACCAAATGCCATAATGACATTATACTTGGTAAAATTTTGCCATGTAAAAATTTGACCAAATAAAAATATGCGTACTAAAATCATTCGAAATATTGCAATGGTATAAAAAAAGATTGCTGAAATTTGTTTGGGTAATGAAATTTTGTCAAAATCTTTTCGGCAAAACGGCAGGATCCCAGTTTAAAAAGTACGAATTCAAATAAAATTGTGGGGATTTAGGAAATGTCCACTTGTTCACTTTTAAGTTGTATTACCAAATAGGCAAGTAGGTACCTATAATGCCAGACTATGTTACCTGAATATCATGAAACTTAAACACCGACTTCCGATAGAGAAGTTAGTAAGTAGTGTTTTATTTGGAAATCGGTTGTATTTTTTTGTAAAAAAGTATTATCAATTAGGTATTCATTTAAATAACGTTTTATCAAAAACCCTGCCCCTGCAGTTTTTGCCTTCGGATCTCATGTGTCTCAGGAAATGAAGCCGCGGGCATAAATCTAGTGTTTTAATATTTTCGATACTATTTGCTACTGCAAAAATAAATGACAAGTGGTATAAAAATAGTTTGTTTAATATCAAAATCCTACCTATCCTTTTAATGTAATATCATAAATATGAAAAATTGTGAGTTAGGATGTTTTTATCCTTTCATGTAAAAACAATAACATCATCATCATCATTTCAGCCGAAAGACGTCTACTGCTGGACACAGGCTGCCCCTAAGTGTCGCCACAATGATTGGTCCTGACCGATGCGAAAACAATGACAGATATTGATGAATTTTATACTTGTAGTAACCTAGTTATTGATCGAATGTTATCGTATTCATTACCTAGGTAATTTTTTGACTTGCTTATTTACTCACATGATTATAATATTTTGTATTGTGAAATATAGGTTTTATTTACAATAAATACATATACCTAATTAATGTTTATGTTGTTTCTTTGTGTACAGTTACACACCCTTCCATCGCAAGATCTAATAATTTATTGAATTGTAGATACTGTTAAATTGAAATACCTAAAATCGAATTTCAATATCACTTGAGAACGAATTTTCATAAACCGAATTGCCGATTAAAATTTGCATTTGAGAATACCGATATAATTGCTACGGCGTTTAAAAATAGAATAATTACATACCGACTTAATCCATCAGAACAGTAAGTATCTCACACCAGAGGCATTCCTAATGGATAATCAAGAACATGTTATAAAATTAATTAATGTTAGTATTGTAAAACATATTTGTATTAAAGTGAACTTCGAACTTTTTGCTTACTTTGTTCTACCAAAGTCAGGAGAGCAAGAGCTGAAATCATTTAATACAAAGTATAAGGTGTACCAGAATCTCATGGCATTTTTTATTTTTTTTAAATTGTGATTTTCATATGGCAATGTCAATTGTCACCTGTCGAATCAAAGTACTTGATGTGTCAACCGCTGCTGAATTTTTTTGATATTATCTTGAAAGTTTGTTATTTTTGTGAAAATGTCGAAAAACCCACTTCGATCACATGCGAGACATATTGTTTTCAATGTTTATCATAAAATAAGGGAAGAAGAAGGCGTAAATCAAACTCAATCTTTGATTTTAAAGTGCGTCGTAGAGTGGACCGGTAAGGATATTGATTTTAACGGAGATTGAGAATCTTTGACGTAAGAAAAATATTAAGTAATAATCTGCGCCCTGCAGTGGGACGTGTATATAGACGGGAGTTTTTGGCGGGATTTTGTCGAGTGAAGTTCAGTGGCTGTTAATATTATTTGCAAATTGATTCCTAGTGGATATTGTGATATATTATTGGTGTAGTTTTGTATCTCAACTGTCTCCGCAACTGGACAATTTGTAAAATCATTGACAAAAGCGATCTCGGGATAGTGGAGCGGTGTATTTTATTGTAGTATTGACTGCCTCTGCAAAGCTTACTGGGAAGACTGACTCGATACAATTTGCTGCCAAATATTCCAAAAAACATTAGAATCTGTTACATCCGCATTCTAATGCATACTAAAGAATAAATATAAGATTCAAAACTCTTTCCAAAGACGTGGCTAAAAGGTCCAGCAACCAGGCCATAAAACTTACATAAAAAGAAAATATATAGACTGATGATGATGAATGACTTTAAGTAACATGATACATTTTATTATTTTTTACAGACTTTATACATAAAGAGATTGGTTTTGAATATGTTAAATGCCAATGAAAAAGAACCATTTTGATGGAGAGAGGTCATCTCTCTTTTTACTGTTTGAATCGGGGTATTTTCGCAAGATATCGTGTCATAATTACGTTTATTTTGTTTTATTTGTGTTCGATAGATTGTTGATCGAAGCGTGTCTACTACTAGATAAAGTATGTAGTTTAAAAAGTACGAATTCAAATAAAATTGTGGGGATTTAGGAAATGTCCACTTGTTCACTTTTAAGTTGTATTACCAAATAGGCAAGTAGGTACCTATAATGCCAGACTATGTTACCCGAATATCATGAAACTTAAACACCGACTTCCGATAGAGAAGTTAGTAAGTAGTGTTTTATTTGGAAATCGGTTGTATTTTTTTGTAAAAAAGTATTATCAATTAGGTATTCATTTAAATAACGTTTTATCAAAAACCCTGCCCCTGCAGTTTTTGCCTTCGGATCTCATGTGTCTCAGGAAATGAAGCCGCGGGCATAAATCTAGTGTTTTAATATTTTCGATACTATTTGCTACTGCAAGAATAAATGACAAGTGGTATAAAAATAGTTTGTTTAATATCAAAATCCTACCTATCCTTATAAGGTGTACCAGAATCTCATGGCATTTTTTATTTTTTTTAAATTGTGATTTTCATATGGCAATGTCAATTGTCACCTGTCGAATCAAAGTACTTGATGTGTCAACCGCTGCTGAATTTTTTTGATATTATCTTGAAAGTTTGTTATTTTTGTGGAAATGTCGAAAAACCCACTTCGATCACATGCGAGACATATTGTTTTCAATGTTTATCATAAAATAAGGGAAGAAGAAGGCGTAAATCAAACTCAATCTTTGATTTTAAAGTGCGTCGTAGAGTGGACCGGTAAGTTGGACTGACTTGTTTTGATACATTTAGTTTAATTTATATTTTTCTTACTTAATTTTATTTTCTTTCCATTACTATTTTATGGTAAATCGTAGGTCAGGGCACATCGAATGATGGCCGGAAGGAAATGGCAACAGTAATGTAACTGTTACTAATTCTTCGACAAGATATTGATTTTAACGGAGATTGAGAATCTTTGACGTAAGAAAAATATTAAGTAATAATCTGCGCCCTGCAGTGGGACGTGTATATAGACGGGAGTTTTTGGCGGGATTTTGTCGAGTGAAGTTCAGTGGCTGTTAATATTATTTGCAAATTGATTCCTAGTGGATATTGTGATATATTATTGGTGTAGTTTTGTATCTCAACTGTCTCCGCAACTGGACAATTTGTAAAATCATTGACAAAAGCGATCTCGGGATAGTGGAGCGGTGTATTTTATTGTAGTATTGACTGCCTCTGCAAAGCTTACTGGGAAGACTGACTCGATACAATTTGCTGCCAAATATTCCAAAAAACATTAGAATCTGTTACATCCGCATTCTAATGCATACTAAAGAATAAATATAAGATCCAAAACTCTTTCCAAAGACGTGGCTAAAAGGTCCTAGCAACCAGGCCATAAAACTTACATAAAAAGAAAATATATAGACTGATGATGATGAATGACTTTAAGTAACATGATACATTTTATTATTTTTTACAGACTTTATACATAAAGAGATTGGTTTTGAATATGTTAAATGCCAATGAAAAAGAACCATTTTGATGGAGAGAGATGACATAAAACTACAAAGATACAAGTTTTTGAAATGCCAGTGGAGTTCATGGAATCGTATTCTAGTTTTCTAGTTCTGAATGAGGTTTTAAGTTATTAGTATGATTTAAATGCTAAATAATAAATTAGTACATAAATTAATATTCAATTGATTTATTTTTCCTATGTTAAGAACACGATGTATAACAACATTATTCATACACATACCTATAATACTCACAGTGGATCTTTGTGTCTCTGAATTGGTTGCAAGACCCCGCGCAGTAGCTATTTTTGTGTCAATGTTGAAGGTGAAGATAGCATTGTATAACTGTCTCTTTCACTCGCTTATGTATGTCACATAAGCTTACGGAGTTTCTTGTGCATTCTCCATAACAAGCTACTTTCCGAATGCACGGTAGAATCAACTTTTATTCCATGTAAATTTAAATTGTGACATTAAAAAGTGCCGCTTGGTGGCCCAGTTGAAATAAATATCTTTTGTCTTTTTTGTCATCGTCCTATCTCGCTTATTCTATGCAGTGTACTCGATGACAAACTGTTTCTTACGCAATGGTTGGCAGGACCAAGTTCAAAGACACAAAGATCCGTTGTGACTACTATAATATAGTTACCTCATGTTCATTAATACTAAAGACATAAATAAAAATTAAACAGTATCAAGATCGTTTGATCCAATTTCCCCAGTATTGCATACAACAAATTTTTATTTCCCCTTTTGCCATGAGATTCTGGTAGACCTATATGTATAAATACATCGCTGTGTCGATATTAATAAATTATATTTAAATGTTATACATACATTTTAAAGAAAACTATCTGAATATCTGAATTTAAACACTGTGAATCTGGTGGGACTTGTCTCTTCATGAGTCATCTAGAGATTAATATTAACAAATACAATCCTTTGAGAGGTGGCTCGTATATTGAGTTACCGAATGTAGTGAAACACTCAAAAAGTTGTATTAATGTACAGGGACAGATGTATCTGACTTGTATACATCTGTCACTTACTCGATCTCAAAATAACCTTACTCTAAGAGCTTGTGGTTACCCCCCAGAACAACGATAATCACTGTTTCCTGTGGAGTATTGTGGCAGCATTATTTCCACAAAAGAGTAATGTTTGCAGAACGAATTCATATCCGCATTACTCTACAGTGCTGAATATAGATAATATGATGTTTCCACCATCATACACTGATATTAGAAATTTTGAAAAGAACAATTCTAACATAAGTGTTAATATTTATGGATTAGACAAAAACATTGTAACTGGGGGGTGACCACAAGCTCTTAGAGTAAGGTTATTTTGAGTGTGTGTAAGGGACAGATGTATATGACGTGTATACATCTGTCACTTACTCGATCTCAAAATAACCTTACTCTAAGAGCTTGTGGTCACCCCCCAGGTCATTTGTATGTGACTAATGCAAGAAAGTGCAATCATGTGCACTTGTTATATTTTGAGAGCGAGGCAAACCAAGCTGTAAATGGCCTTTGTCTTGCGGTTCTGGAGCAGCTATTTGTTGTAGACGTTTTTTACCCGACTGTGCCGAAGGAGAGTAATGTTTACTCTCCAAATTTTGACCTGCAATATTTATCCCGATATCTTAGACTTGATTTTCATATTTTTTTATTCCTTTTTCTGAAACGACCTTCTTTACAACGTCTTGAACACCCTCTTCGATGATCTGGATACCTACTTCGGATACACCGCAGCCGGTGGCAACTAGTTCATTAACTTAGAAATCTTCTCTCCTCTTAACGGAGCTGTATTATTATTTATATATTTTTTGTTATTATACCTGGTCTCCAACTGAGCCCAGCATCTTTTATAATTCGATTCTGAAATTGGTATATTTTATGACGAAGGAGCTGCTTGGCTTCCCCAGTCAATTATCTGTTTAAATAATGTAATTTTTGAACATTATCAATAGTGCTATTTTTATGTATTGCTGATACAAATCAATCTCGGAAAGTCGACCATTCGGTATACTTCCCCGAAAATGTTGGGATAGTTATTCTAGGTGCCTAACTTTATAGACATGCTTTTACCTACGGAACCATTATTTGATGATGACCCCGTAGCTGGAGAAACATCACTGCTCTTAATTTTATGTAATGCAGTTATGAAGCCACATTTCAAATCTAAATATTATTCCTCTGTATTATAATAAACTTCACTTATAGTGTATGGTAAAGATATCAACTCCTTAGGTTCAAAATCCTTAATAATTTGTTTATGTGTTAAACTAAATTGCGCCCATAATTCTTTCACATTTTCTAATCTGGTTTCTAAATATTGTTCGGTAATTCTATCCTTTGGCGACTTTTAAAATTAGTTTTACCTCTTGACAATCGAGCGTGAATATCATCTTGCACCTTAACATGTGATTGCAAAGACATTTTGAAGTAAACAATAAAAATATAAGTTCGACAAAATTTTCAAGTCAATGTAAATCTACTAAAAATCGGGCATAGGTGCCCCGTCTGAACCAAATTTGGCTTAAATCTAATAAAGTCTAAACATGCACACATTAAATTATTTTAAGTCCAATTTACTACTCGAAAGTTAGTTAAAATCTTGTAGGCAAGGACTATTCACTCACTTCCTTTCGACCTCAGTCGTCTGCAGCTAGCTTGCTGCTGATTTATACTCCTTCCACCGTACTTCCCCGCTCCTGGAACCGGTATTGCTATCTCCTTCTCTCATCATGTAAGACCACTCACTCACTCGGCAGGAACGTATGGGGTTGATGATGCTCCGTCCAAATAGAACACACCTGAACTGCACAGTAGAAAACTGCTTACTTCAAAATGTCTTTGCAATCACATGTTAAGGTGCAAGATGATATTCACGCTCGATTGTCAAGAGGTAAAACTAATTTTAAAAGTCGCCTAAGGATAGAATTACCGAACAATATTTAGAAACCAGATTAGAAAATGTGAAAGAATTATGGGCGCAATTTAGTTTAACACATAAACAAATTATTAAGGATTTTGAACCTAAGGAGTTGATATCTTTACCATACACTATAAGTGAAGTTTATTATAATACAGAGGAATAATATTTAGATTTGAAATGTGGCTTCAAAACTGCATTACATAAAATTAAGAGCAGTGATGTTTCTCCAGCTACGGGGTCATCATCAAATAATGGTTCCGTAGGTAAAAGCATGTCTATAAAGTTAGGCACCTAGAATAACTATCCCAACATTTTCGGGGAAGTATACCGAATGGTCGACTTTCCGAGATTGATTTGTATCAGCAATACATAAAAATAGCACTATTGATAATGTTCAAAAATTACATTATTTAAACAGATAATTGACTGGGGAAGCCAAGCAGCTCCTTCGTCATAAAATATACCAATTTCAGAATCGAATTATAAAAGATGCTGGGCTCAGTTGGAGACCAGGTATAATAACAAAAAATATATAAATAATAATACAGCTCCGTTAAGAGGAGAGAAGATTTCTAAGTTAATGAACTAGTTGCCACCGGCTGCGGTGTATCCGAAGTAGGTATCCAGATCATCGAAGAGGGTGTTCAAGACGTTGTAAAGAAGGTCGTTTCAGAAAAAGGAATAAAAAAATATGAAAATCAAGTCTAAGATATCGGGATAAATATTGCAGGTCAAAATTTGGAGAGTAAACATTACTCTCCTTCGGCACAGTCGGGTAAAAAACGTCTACAACAAATAGCTGCTCCAGAACCGCAAGACAAAGGCCATTTACAGCTTGGTTTGCCTCGCTCTCAAAATATAACAAGTGCACATGATTGCACTTTCTTGCATTAGTCACATACAAAGGACCTGGGGGGTGACCACAAGCTCTTAGAGTAAGGTTATTTTGAGATCGAGTAAGTGACAGATGTATACACGTCATATACATCTGTCCCTTACACACACTCAAAATAACCTTACTCTAAGAGCTTGTGGTCACCCCCCAGTTACAATGTTTTTGTCTAATCCATAAATATTAACACTTATGTTAGAATTGTTCTTTTCAAAATTTCTAATGTCAGTGTATGATGGTGGAAACATCATATTATCTATATTCAGCACTGTAGAGTAATGCGGATATGAATTCGTTCTGCAAACATTACTCTTTTGTGGAAATAATGCTGCCACAATACTCCACAGGAAACAGTGATTATCGTTGTTCTGGGGGGTAACCACAAGCTCTTAGAGTAAGGTTATTTTGAGATCGAGTAAGTGACAGATGTATACAAGTCAGATACATCTGTCCCTGTACATTAATACAACTTTTTGAGTGTTTCACTACATTCGGTAACTCAATATACGAGCCACCTCTCAAAGGATTGTATTTGTTAATATTAATCTCTAGATGACTCATGAAGAGACAAGTCCCACCGGATTCACAGTGTTTAAATTCAGATATTCAGATAGTTTTCTTTAAAATGTATGTATAACATTTAAATATAATTTATTAATATCGACACAGCGATGTATTTATACATATAAGGATAAGGATAAGTAGGATTTTGATATTAAACAAACTATTTTTATACCACTTGTCATTTATTCTTGCAGTAGCAAATAGTATCGAAAATATTAAAACACTAGATTTATGCCCGCGGCTTCATTTCCTGAGACACATGAGATCCGAAGGCAAAAACTGCAGGGGCAGGGTTTTTGATAAAACGTTATTTAAATGAATACCTAATTGATAATACTTTTTTACAAAAAAATACAACCGATTTCCAAATAAAACACTACTTACTAACTTCTCTATCGGAAGTCGGTGTTTAAGTTTCATGATATTCGGGTAACATAGTCTGGCATTATAGGTACCTACTTGCCTATTTGGTAATACAACTTAAAAGTGAACAAGTGGACATTTCCTAAATCCCCACAATTTTATTTGAATTCGTACTTTTTAAACTACATACTTTATCTAGTAGTAGACACGCTTCGATCAACATTCTATCGAACACAAATAAAACAAAATAAACGTAATTATGACACGATATCTTGCGAAAATACCCCGATTCAAACAGTAAAAAGTTTTGAACGGCTGAACAGATTTTCATCAAAAATAGCTCAAAAAAAATTTCATAAAATCACTTCATCTGTTTAGGAGCTATGATGCCACATACAGATTGTAACGTTACGTATAGCGCCGGAGAGCTATACGTAAGCCACGTTAATAAAATTAAGATAAAAATAAAACAAAAATTAATAAAAAGGATATAGCAGTATAAACTTTAGGCCGGCTTCAGACGTCGTGGAATGTCCGAGGTAGGCAGGTGATCCCAGGAACAGGTCGGGCAGGACGACGTGGCATGGTGTGATGGGACGGCTGATGGTGCGCTACCAGCGTGCGCACACAAGCAGCAGGTCGGGCAGGATGATGAGTAGGCGCAGGAATCTGCGCGGGTTGAAACGGGCGCGCTGTGGCCACGTGCGTCTCCGTAGACCTGTCTGCCACAGCTCATACTCCACGTGCAGTAGATAGGCAGCAAGGTGTGTCGGGGAATCGGATTGTGGCGTTTCACGCCGTAGATACGAAGGTATACGATAGGCAGGATTTAGACAAATGATACTCAGTATATCACACACAATATATATTTTTGGAGCACTTCAGATAATATAGTTATAAATGAGCTGGTAACTCACAGTTTTAAAGAGTTTTAGAATAGAAAATACACTTCGTATACGTTTAACAGACTCTTTGTGTTCAGGCCAGACCTAAGACTAAAAAAGCTGAAGCCCGTTTTTCATTTGTTCTTGCCATCCCTTCTAAATTTCAAATTCAAATCTCAATAAGACCAGAACGAATAAAAACGGCTTTACAAAGGCGGGTCAGTCTGCGATGACCTTACAATAATGTACAACTAGCTTAAGGAAAGGTCTAGGTAGTCCATGGTACCTATGGTATGTCTATGGCTTTAAGAAAATAAAATAGACAGACAGATGTCATGTCAGATGAAAATGTCAGAGTATAAAAAAATCCATAATTTTGCAAATAAGCAATAGAAATTAAGTTAAAGAATACAAATCAATCAGAAATAACTAAAAATATGCTTTACAGGTAATAAGGATATCAAAGAATACTTATGAAAGAGTTACTAAAATTGTTACAATATCAAAAGATATGAAGATGGTTTGTGGAGTGTTACGAAACGTAAGTAGATCTTGAATAAATACCCCAAGATACACAAATACGCAGGTACACACGTCAAACTTATAACACCCATCTTTTTTCGTCGGGGGTTAAAAATTAAAAGCATTTTTACAAATAAATACATTTCGGTTGTATTTTTTTCGGCGACATGGCGTCCTCGCAAAAGGAGGCAACCGCCGCCCAGGCCTCCCTGCTCCCCAGCATGGAATACACCACACCGGGAAGCGAGAGGACCTGCCTGTCAACCTCCTCCTCAGGGCACGGCGCAGCTACGCCCCCGCTGGGTACACCTAGACGGTGTGCCGCGCCGTACCCTTCACCGCGCTGGACCTGACGGTCCCCTACTACGTTCCGGCATCTGGCCCGCGAAGGCCAGACGCCGCCGCCGCCTCCTCCTTCCACCGACTTGTCCCTGCCGACCATCCCACGTCAAAGGAGGGTCGGCAACGACAAGTCATCCTCCACTTGCAGGAGAGATTCCGGGCTGCAGAGCCAGGTGCAGAGCGGGCAAAGCCAGGTGCAGAGCGGGCAAAGCCAGGTGCAAAGCGGGCAAAGCCCGGATGCAGAGCCGGGCAAAGCAGGGTGCAGAGCTGGTCAGTGCACTCGGGGAGCTCAAACCGCACGAGCGCCGAGTGCAGAGCCAGGTGCAGAGCGGGCAGAGCCGGTCACTTCAGAGCCGGGCAGTGCAGTGTGCAGAGCAGGGCAGTGCAGAGTGCAGAGCTGGGGTGCCCCGGGCGTTCCCCCGCGCAGGGGAAGGCGGCCCGCCCAGAGGCCAGGAAGTGAGCCCCACCGCTTACTTAACAAACCTAACCTACCCCACCCACCCCAACCTACCTACCCAGCCTACCCCTTCGTTACATCTGGTGTGTCCTCTGCTATTCAGAGGAACACCCAGAGCGACGCGATCCCCCACACCCCCCCCCGTCAGGTATTAGCCACCGCCAACAAGAACCCACGAATGGGAAGTTATTGACGGTGCCCAGGGTGCACCAGCCCAGCGGGTTGCTCTTTCCCCCGGACGTATCCGAAAGAGACCAGCAACCAACTAGGCCAACGTGGAGGTTACCTGACCCGCACCCCAAGATTATGTCTGCCTGGGACAAGCGATCCAATTGGGTAGGGCCAACTTCGAGAAAGAGGTCAACCGTCGAATCCGACTCGGCTGGGCAGCGTCCGGGAAGTTGCGCGGTATCTTCTCGTCCAACTTACCACAGTGTCTCAAGACGAAAGTCTATGACCAGTGTGTGTTGCCAGTGATGACATATGGCTCTGAAACGTGGTCGCTTACAATGGCCTAATCAGAAAGCTTTCAGTCACTCAAAGGGCAATGGAGAGGGCTAGGCTCGAAGTTTCATAGCGTGATCGAATCAGAAATGTAGAGATCCGCAGGAGAACCAGGGTTACCGACATAGCCCGAAGAATTGTCAAACTTAAGTGGCAGTGGGCAGGTCACATTGCTTGCAGAACGGATGGCCGATACGGCAGAAAGGTTCTGGAATGGCGACCGCGAACCGGAAGACGTTCCGTTGGAAGGCCTCCCACCAAATGGACCGACGACATGGTGAAGGTTGCGGGGATCCGCTGTTTACGAGATGCACGGGACCGGTCAATGTGGCGATGCTTGGGGGAGGCCTATGTCCAGCAGTGGACGTCTAACGGCTGATATGATGATGATGATAAATCCCATCGGATTGTCATAATTTTCATTTGTAATTGTCATTTCTATGAGAAATCTTTACAATATAATGTACAAATCGTCAATAACATATTAAAAATCTTTTTACAAAAAAAAACAACCGTCTTACAAAAAAACACTACATCGTGAAAAATAACAATTTTCAATTTCGGAAGTCGGGGTTCCTGTTTTTGTGTCTTATTTTTTGACACCGACTTCTGAAATTGAAGTTATTCTGCTTTGTAGTGTTTTTTTTTGGAAGTCGGTATCTGTTATACCTAATAATCATCACCCTCTGCAGCAGAAGGACCGATAAAGCAAAAGCCCGGAATAGCAAAATCCCAGATTTGCAGAACGACAGATTTGCATAAAGGCAGCTAATGTACTGTCGCCGTCAAAAAAGTTACAAATCCTAGTAACCTTATTATCAATTTGTGATCTCTTTGCTTTAATATATAAAAGTCATGCATGAAGTACTGCTCTCACCTCTGGGACGGATCTGCCAAATACCAACTTGATGCACTTTAGTCGATTGACAAACGGGCCAGGAGACTGATCGGCAACGATGCGCTGGTCGACTCAAAGCTCCAGAGCCTTGAACACTGACGACGAGTTGCCAGCCTGTCCGTTTTATATCGGTTACATTTCGGGGAGTGTGTACGTACCGATGAAGCACCGCCGTACATCTGATAGGTAGTTTAGATTATTATTCTTAAGCTTCTGCCAGCGGCTTCACCTGCGTGGAAGTTTGACCGCCATCAATCAACCAATCTCAGTCATGCGAGATGAAAGACGCGATGTTCACCTTGACCTTGAGTTCAATTATTCATTTAGGGAGGTATCTATTTATGTATAACCAATGTTGGTACGTGCCGGGTCACGATGGCCCCAGGACATGGGTTTTACAGGTGATCACAACTGGACTTAAGTCTCCTTCAATTCAACAAGTCGACAACCAACAGTCTCCATCATCAGCCTCCATTAGTCCAATGCAGGGCAACTGTTCGTTCAATCCATTCGCACATTCTAGAATCGCATGCCAAAATTATGTCCCTCGATCGTCGGCTACTCTCATCACTTGTTCTTGCCGTCATTTGACCGATTTTTGTTTACTACTACTGGACCTGGGAACCGTCTGATTACGGAGATATTGCAAACTTTGTGAAGTTCAAGCATCAAAGTTATCTACATAGCAACATTACATATTATTCATTAGTTTTGAGATTAAGACGCAGACGCCCGAATTATCGGGCGTCGAAAACACAAAAATAACGAATATCCTCTTATTATCAGTGAGGTGATAAACACAGATTCCGTGCCGTGTGCAATATTTTATGGTATAAATAGTCTGCTTCAGGGTTGGAAGAACATTTTAGCCGTGGACAACACAGCTTTAACAAAAAAAAAAAGATTTATTTTTAATTTGTTCAGTGGAAGATCTTGTGGTGAGTGCAATTTTAAGTATTTATCTTTGTTATAAACTAGATTTTGTTGTTTGCATCTTTGTTGTGTGTGATTATCATCAGTTCATCACGCTTTTTGGTGGAAGCTGTAGGTACTGTAACGAATTCTGGTTATTCTGGTAGTTCTAGCAAATAATATTCCTGTTTAGGGCTCCGAAGTCAACAAGGAGCCCTTATAGTTTCGCTATGTCCTTCTGCCCGTCCGTAGCGTAGCTCAGAGACTCTAAGTACTAGAAATCTATTATTTGGCATGGATATACATATTAATAATTCCGACAAAGTATTAAAATAAAATCATGAAATATTTTGTTTTTCTGGTTCTGCCTATAGACGTAAAGATTGGATGTTTTTTTTCTCGTCTATCCCATGGTATGGGGTATCGTTAGAAAGGCCATTCAAAAATATTACGGAATTATTAAACCTATTTCGATGCAGAAACCCCTTTGCGTAAAATTAAGCTTTAAATAGCAAATTTTTGTTAGACTCAAGTGTCCTGCCAGCGAAATGGTTGCTTTTTGGTATGTGAAAAAAATCACGGCAGTAGTATATATAACCGATGTGATATTAAAAGGAAAATTATCACAGCTAAGTAAGCTTTACAAGTTTACGAGTAATAGTCGACCAACTTATAAAAAGTAATTGGAACAGTAAAAATTTAGTACAAATGCCATTGAAAAATTACGGTTTACGGTTTAAGAAATTTATTTTTCACAAAAAGAATACAATTATTCACTCCTATGAGGAAAAAAAAATGTACATTATAATTAAGACAAGCGACGGTTTCTCTTGGTAATAAACGAAATTAAGTTATAAGAACAGTAAAAACTTACCCTCTTACAAATAAACAGAATAAAGTTATACCAGGTATAAACCATTGAAAATGTATGGGTATGCCTTTGTTATTCCTGGTATAACTTTATTCCGCGTTTATTAGTAAGAGGGTTTCAATTTATACAATATTCAGGTGGTGCTTTAGTAGCTATTTTAGATACAGAGTGATAGAGTTCAGCCAGTTCCCCTTCTTAGGCGACAGTCCTTTTACCGTAGTTTGTCATCGGTGCTCTTAAAATTATGTGGTTAGCCTGCCTCGTCATCCGATTTTGAATTTGCATACTTTTTGTAAATGTTATTTGTGTATATCTCTAGTATGCAGGTTTTATGTTTATAAATTTTGATCAATATTCATTAATTTTGTTTCTTTAAAAAACTTTTGAGAAGATGTTAAATAATCAAAGTTGAATAGGACTTTAATAATTTTATTTTGAGATGTTTGTTGCTTTTTAAGGTGAGTTTTGGCAGCACTTCCTCATACTTTTCGATTAAGTAATCAAGATGTGGTTTAGCCATCGAATTATAAATAATATATCTGACCACAAATAAATAAATTAAATAACGTTGTTAGTTGTGTAAAACAGATAGTAACTATATGCTGATGAGCTATGTAAAATATTCAAAAATAAAATCATAGCATGGCAATTATAAATTTAATGGCGTTTGCCGTAAGGTTTGACATTCATGTCATATGATAGGTATACTCAACCAAGCTCACATCAGTGCACTATAACACATTGCATTTTTAACCCCCGCCGGAAAAAGAGGGGTGTTATAAGTTTCGTGTGTGTTGCTGTGTATCTGTGTCTGTCTGTGGCATCATAGCGTCCATCATAGGGTGAATCGATTTTGATTTTTTTTTTTTGTTTAAAAGCTGACTTAATCGAGAGTGTTATTAGCTATGTTTGAATAAAATCGATTCAGCCGTTCAAAAGTTATGCGTGTTTTACTCTTTGAATCGGGATGTTTTCGCAAGATATCGTGTCATAATTACGTGTTCAATAGATTGCCGATCGAAGCGTATCTACTATGTACTATATAAATTATGTAGCATGAAAAAAAATGTGTCAAGGGTTTTTTAAATTCTGAAATTTTACTTGTTAATTACACTATCGATGTCGAGTTGGATATCTAACCCGATTTCTTAAAATTATGCCGTGTTTAAGTAATCTAAAACGATAATAGAACTCGCAAAAAAAAGTTTTACCGAAATCAGTATATATTTTTTTATTTTTTCCTAGCTCGAAGTTGAACCTCTGTCTGGTACAAACAGATTTCTTATACTAAGGTTTATCATCCATAAAAATATTACTTGCAACATGGGCCTAGGTTTTGAGAAAATGTCTAAAAAAAAATGTGTTAGGGTTGTCACTATTCAGACCTTTGGTGACGATTAGCTTTCATCACATAAAATCAGTAGGTCTTTTATCTTCTATAATGGTATAATTCTAACAATTAATTTTTAAACACTTTTCACGTGAAATTGTACACAAAATATATAAACATACAAATGTAGTGGAGTGGAGACTGCGCGCGAGACTTGCGATCGAATCCGCTCTGTGACTAAATTAACTAAAATAGTAAAAGTGACTTTTTATTGACTTTTTATCTCTAAATTTGTTATAATAGTTACCATCAATAAGTGAAAGTGTTATCTCGAAAAATAAACATTTATATCAATTATAAAAAGCAAACTTTCAATAAACGTAGAAAAATCAAATTAACAATAATGACAATTACTGGAAATCAAGTGCAATGACTTAAAAAACATTGATCTTTAGTATCATGTGAAAAATTAAACAAAAGGTATTCATCTAACACAAACACGTTAGACTTCAATAAAATAAAAGGTGGATTAAACTATGATTGATATCGGTGACATTGTTATAATAGTGCTAAAACCTAATTAATTAACAATCTCCAATAAACAAAACATAAAAAAGTGCAAAAGTGTGTAATTTCATAGCTTTGTTAAACAAAACGAAGTGACTCAAGTGCCAAAAATTCAAATTGCATGAGTCATTTCTAACGGTTTTCGCTCGTTCAAATTCTTCATTATGTTCATTGCAGTGCTCAATTTCACTGCTAACAATTGAGCACATTTGGATAAGTGGCACTAACGCGGTGTCCTGCGTGAGCGACGAACTCGACGCGACGCGACGCTGCGAACGCGACGAACGTGATCAACTCAACGGCATACCCTACATGTGGCCTATATGACAGTCTGCGGCGAGACGCGACTCCTTCTCCATAAAACTGGCCAGTAGGTGACCCCGGTGGTTCCGTCGTCCAACTCCAAATTGCCCACACTTGCAGCTCATCCTCGTCTCGTATGCCCAGTTTCGCGTTGAAGTCCCCCATGACAACGGTGAAGTGAGTTTTGAAACTATGCATGGCTCTAGAAATATCCTCATACATGGCCTCTACCTCGTCGTCGGGATGTGCCGAGGTCGGGGCGTAGACCTGTATGACCTTCAGCGAATATCTTGCGGATATTCTGAGTATAAGGTACTAATTATATTTATAGTTATATAGTATTAATAAAAACTTATTTTATTTTATTCGATTTAATATACGCAATTATTTTATTTAATCTAATTATGGCAGGGATTTCTCTTTTGACAACTGTCCCTTTAGTCCCGGACTCATTGATGAGCTTCATTTTTGCTGACAATTCAAAAGTAACTTTTATACGAGTCAAATTAAAAACTTAAAATATTTTGAGTTTTTGATTTTGACTCGTTCAAAAGTTGCTTCAGCGATGTAGGATCGAACCAACTTTAATGTACCTAGGCTGTAGGCTTAAGGAAAACATGTTACCGACGCCGTACCTATGATGACGTTCTCTGCGACAGTCTGTCAACTACTTACCAAATAAATACACAGGAGTCCCCGGGATTACCTTCTTCTTGACCTATCTGAGTTATCATGGGTGTACGGGACGGACGTGATCGTCCGAGACCGACAGGCAATCAGGAGGTTGTAAGGCTCCTGCTTGAACGCGTTGACGCCCCTTGCACCTATTGTTCAGTTGTCATCTGGTAACTATGGACCTTGGAGACACTTGAAGGCTGCCAAGTATGTTGAGGTGAAAACGTGATGTCCAAGTTAAATAAAAAACTATTTGTTCATGGCCAGAAGCGACGTTCCTTCATGGTCCTCGATGCGCAATGATGCGTGGAAATACTTTAAGTGAAATAATGGCTACGATATGTTCATGGGCCTGCGCAATATTAAACAGGCAAACTCGACCGCGACGAGGACCACAACATCCCGACCGCAAAAACTTTTTATTTCCAAAATAAATATCTTATGACTCGTAGCTTCAAACTGACAGGAACTACCCTTCCACTGGACCGATTCTGGTGAAACTTGCACTTTTGGATAGGTCTTGAGGAGACCTTCCCCCCGGTCTTTGATCCAGGTCCCTAGCCCCTACCATCAGGGAGTTCTCGTAAAGAGAACATCAAAGAAAGGGAATTCCCGCCAGTTTGAAGCTTTACAATCGAGTTTCTCCTAAAACTAGACATCTTAGCTCTAGGGTACCAGCGAGGGACTTGGAGCCCTCCCACTGGGCCGTCGACACATATAAGTGTCACGGTTGTATTCAAAACCTTCAGGCGTACAGCCGCGCAATGGTGCGAGAAGTTAGCTTATGCCCCTGATCCTGGCACATAAACTCGATTCCTACTCAGACTGCTGGGTGGATTTTCAAGTAACATTCACCCCCGGGTAGCCCTCGTGATGGGCTATCCCAAGGTAGAAGTCCGGTGGCTACATGTCCAACCCCCGATTAGTTAGCCTTTGTTACAAGTTTGTTTACATAGCAAATCCATGTAACCTCGCACCATGTCAGGTCGTTTAACTCCTCAACCACCAGAGCTAAGCTCCTTCCGGAAGTGTGGTTGGGTAGCTGGAAAACTAGGCTGTCTAATGGCGGTACCCTGATGGGTGTACCACCAGCCTTTCTGCAACTTAAGGTGCCGGGAAGCGGCCGAATACGAAATCTTACGTCGTCTCACAGCTTTAATGTGTCTGTGTGCGTTATATACACCTATATACTAGCTCTGTGTCATGACTGAGTCTAGGCGCCTGCCTGAGGGTCCACGAAGGTAATGCTTCAGACAGCATATCTATAACTGACCAGGCACCAAGTGTCCCTGGACGTAGTGACCCATCGGCAGACGCATAGAAACGTCCATGCCGCGATACACAGACACATTATTTCAAGCAAGTGATGTCTATGTACTAGAATGACATAGGTGCTATCTATTTATAGGGCCTAGACAAAATTCTAGGTCGCCTAGAAGCGCTAAATGGCTTGTACTTGAGTAAAATGTATGTATATTTCCCTTTTTAAAGTGAAAATGCATTAAGACTGGCCATGTACTGCTATTATGTATAATTTCTCAGTCATGGTATCCAGCCATCCTATCTAGAACATCTAGATGGTGTTTCCTAACAAAACAATTATGTGTAAGGAAGCAATCTGATTGGTTGGTGAGTAGAATACCTATAGCACTATTTGGTACCCTGCTCAAAACGGGGGGTCTAAAATAAGTAAACAAAATATTTTTATTTCCTTAAAACTATACATTTATCATATAACTAAGGTACCTTATGCATAATTCAAACACATAAGCGCTATATGCGCACTATAAACTATGTAAAAGCCCCTAAAACATGAGTTTAAAGTTATCAAAATTCTACACCAATTGGTTTCAGTATAAATATCAAGTGCCGCCCTCTTACGGGGCATTGTGAACTAATCGGCCGTCGATGGCGGTTGTGTTTACGGAGTTAAATACTTGTTTCTTTCCGTAATAACACAATCAGTATGCATACTAATGCTTCTAATTTATTGTTATTAAACTATATGACCCTATTACATACTGATAGACACATAAAATATAATTTTAGTGTCTCAAAAACATGAACGAAAATTAGTTACGAGCTTTACTATAAAAGGTTTTTTCACCTACCGACATCGCTTAGTATGCGATGGCGCTCTGGGGTGAGCAGACGTGTGTCTGTCAATACTATTTACATTTTACATACGACTACCTATCTAAATGGTGACGTATCGTCGCGAACAATGGGTGTTATTGTTTACGATTCAATAGACTATATCTGCAACATGCACTATGATCGATCAGTCATTAATACTTTTAAACTAAATTATAGTAAATTTTAGTTGATTATAAAAAGCCGATAATAATTGACCTTTGTGACGCCCCTTTTGGAATTTTGACCTCGGTACATAAAAAAAATATTTTCTCAAAACCTAGGCCCAAGTTGAAAATAATATTCTTACTTGTGATTAACCATAGTAAAAGCAATTTATTTGTGCCAGACAAAGTTTCTACTTCAAGCTAGAAAATAAATAAAAAAATAAATAGTGATTACAGTAAAAAAAAAATTTTCGTGGGCTCTATTATCGTTTTAGATTGCATAAATACGAGATATTTTTTTCCTTGAATTGCTTAATAAACCTGCAATACGAATAAAGCTACACTGCGCTGACAGTTTTTTTTTACGAATTTTTCTGGGTGTTTTGGGCTTCAAGGTTACGAAAACTTTACGATTTAAAAAAAAAACAAGTATTCAAAATTGGCACATGGGAGTTATACTCGTGCATTTGTAATGAAGTATTAGGTAGAAATAGCCAATAAAAGCCGATGTAATTTTTTTTGGGTCTATAAAACACTGTGTAACTGTAAAAAATTCATACGGCCTTTCAACCCTTTTTTTACCCCTTTAGGGGTAGAATTTCCAAAAAAACATTTATTTTCTTTTCTAGGGTTCATCACTAGGATGGACTCTAACTTTTTATTACAATCTGGGGGGTAACCACAAGCTCTTAGAGTAAGGTTATTTTGAGATCGAGTAAGTGACAGATGTATACAAGTCAGATACATCTGTCCCTTACTCGATCTCAAAATAACCTTACTCTAAGAGCTTGTGGTCACCCCCCAGGCCTTATAAATAGACTAATAAGTAATTTAATTATAACCTAAACTATTGCATTGGCTTTACCAATAATGTGTCCAATAGCACTTTTCTTATTGTCTCTATTAAGGCGAATACACTTCGTTCTTGTGTTTGTTTGGTAGCACTTTTGTACGTTACACTATTAACATTCACTTACACTAAACACTAACTCGACCGGTTTTGTTATTTTTAGTCTTCTCACGATGTTTGTGTGGTCGAGAAGCTGGATAACCTCGACGTTCACATGCTGCATCTTTCCGTTAGCCTCTGCAGATTTCTGGATCACTTTTTCGATGAACTCAACTTTTAGGTTCCGATGGAGGTCATCATTTCGTATGTACCAAGGTGCATTTACAGTTGCCGTTAGCACTTTGTTCTGTAATCGTTGTATAATTAATATATTTATCTGTTTGTGGCGGCCCGATAGCTGAATACCATAAGTCCAAACTGGCATCAGAAATTGCTTGTATAGCAACATTTTATTTGGCACAGATAGAATGGCGTTTCTTCCAAGCAGCCAATACATTATTTTATATCGGAGGTAGAGTGCTTCTTTTTTCTTCTTGACGTGGGCTTTCTAGCGTAATTTTTCGTCAAGGGTCATACCGAGATATTTGGTTGTATTCACGTATGGGATTTGTTTATTATTAATTAAACTGGCTAAGACCGATGATTTTGTTGGTAAAATCTATGTGTACAGATTTGGATTCGTTAAGTTTAATTCTCCTACGTGGCTGTTTCCTACAGCCATTATGGCTGTATCATCAGCAAAGGTTCCAATTGTGTTTTGTATTAATTTAGGAATATAACAAGTGTTTAGTAGGTACAGGACTGGACCTAAAACACTGCCTTGCGGTACGCCAGCTTTTATATGTTTCAGTTCTGAGTAGGCATCTTTTTGTCTTATTCTAAAGAGTCTATTTAGAACGTAAGACTCTAAAATATCTGCAAATTGCTTCGGTAACACGCTCTTCAATTTATGTATAAGGCCTTCATGCCATACTTTGTCAAACGCATGCGCCACGTCTACAAATACAGTAGAACATACTTTATTGTCTTCAAGTGCGTCTCATTTATGTTTTTCTATTACGATATGTACTTGATCAATAAAATTGTTTTCTCGAAAACCAAACTGGTGCTCTGGTATTATGTTCTTGCTATTTATTGTAGGTTTAAGTCGTCTGAGTAACAGCTTTTCAAATAGCTTGGACATTATTGGTAGCAAGGAAATAGGCCTATAGGATGATGTTTCATAAGCCGGTTTACCTGGCTTAGTTATCATTATTACTTCAGCCACCTTCCATAAGTCATATACAAGGTATTTGCCAAGATCATACTTAATCGGATTGAAAAAGTATTAGACGAACACCAACCCATCGAGCAAGCGGGTTTTCGTAAAGACTGTTCAACGATCGACCACATTCATGGAGTATGCCAAGTTATGGAGAAGTATAAAGAATACCAATGTACCCACTACATCGCATTTATCGATTATAGCAAAGACTTTGATTCTTTGTTTCACGAAAAGATATGGGAGGCATTAAAAGAACAAGGAATTGAAGAAAAATACATCCGCTTAATAAAGAATGTTTACAGCCAGAGTACTGCGAGAATCCAATTAGAAAAGAAGGGTGAACCTTTCAGAGTAGGCAAAGGCGTACGACAAGGAGATCCACTGTCACCAAAAATATTCTCGGCGGTACTTGAATCAATATTTAGACGTCTAAATTGGGCAAATCTCGGTATTAATGTAGACGGTGTCTCATTGACCCACTTGAGATTCGCAGATGATATTGTGTTATTTGCAAAATCCCCGGAAGACATAACAAACATGACAAAAGAATTGGCAACGGAAAGCGAGAAGGTAGGGTTAAAACTGAACCCAGAAAAAACAAGAGTAATGACAAACGGAGAGAGAATTACCATAAACTTAGGAAACAACCAAATTGATTATACTGATGAATATATTTACCTGGGACAGATGATAATCCGATGCGCAAAGAGGTTGAAAGAAGAATAACCAATGGCTGGAGAAGGTACTAGGGTTTGAAAGAGATTATGAAAGATAGAAATCTTCATATGAATATCAAAAGCAAACTATATAACACTTGCATACTACCCAGTTCTCATGTACGGCAGCCAAACATGGGCCTTATCACAAAACACGACTAGCAAACTTGCATCATGCCAACACGCAATGGAAAGGAGCATGATGAATGTGAAAAAGTCAGACCGACTGAGAAACCGTGTAATAAGAAGCAAAACAAAGATTATAGACAAAACGTGCAAAATTAGAAGGCTCAAGTGGCGATGGGCAGGGCATATGGTAAGAGGAAAAGACAAATGGAGTAAAATTGTGACACGACGGTATCCTAGAGAAGGTAAAAGGAAAAGAGGTAGACCGCAAAAGAGATGGATGATGACGACATAAGACAAGTGGCAGGCATCACATGGAACAGAGTGGCTCAAGAAAAACATGAGTGGAAAAGGTTGGAGGAGGCCTTTGTCGACTGGAAAACAGATCTTCAGAAAATAAGTAAAATTCAAATAACAGACTAGATTAAGGTTTACATTAAATTTAAGTTTTCTATGTATTTTAATCATATATTTGTAATATGGATCTGAATAAAAGGCTATATTATTATTATGTCCTTTATTTAATTTATTTTCTTATTTTAGTTATACATTTTTAAATATTTTTATAAAACACATACAAAAAAGAAAAACATTTAAAAATATAAAAAATAGAGGCCCACCGGTATCGGGAACAGGGTCCAAGCTACCGGCGGTCAGGGCTCCAGAGAGAGGAACCTCCTAACAATACGAGCCGTGTCCAGCAATACTGCTTTCTGGATCAGGCCCTTGACCCAGCCGCCTAACGAGAGCCTCCTAAGATGTTGGTCGAGGCTCGTGGCTATTAAGCCATTGGCCGACACGACTATCGGTACAATGATCGCTGTGTCCACATCCCACATGTCGACAACCTCGAGAGCCAAGTCAAGATACTTGATTTGCTTATCTTTCTCGGCTTTCACGAGGTTCCCGTCATGCGGGACGGTAATGTCAACAATCATTGCACGCCTCTCGATTCGGTCCACCACCACTATATCAGGCTTATTAGCGATAATCGTCCTGTCAGTGATGATGGACCGATCCCAGTACAATGTCATATTGCCATTCTCGAGAACTGGGTCGGGCACATACCTGTAGTATGGCACCTCCGATGCCACAAGAGTGTATTTCAGAGCAAGTTGCTGATGGATAATCCTGGCTACAAGGTTGTGCCTATGTAAGTACTCTTCGTTAGCTAGACGAGAACAACCAGAGATAATGTGGCGTATCGATTCACCCGGACGGTGACATGCCCGACAGATGTCAACCGTGCCATCCTTCACAATAAATCGCCGGTAGTTATTCGTCATGATAACTTCGTCCATAATTGCACAGACAAAACCTTCGGTTTCCCTAAAGAGGTCACCGAAACGCAGCCAGGCTACGGACGCTGACTGATCTACATCGGACCCATGTAGGGCCCGGCAAAAGCGTCCGTGAAGCTCCTTACTCTGCCATACCTCCCTGCGGTCGTTAGTGTCAAGCACTACAGGCTTGCGCCAGTTCTCATTCGCCAAGGAGAGTGGGGTGAGTCCCTTGTCCACTGCTACTACATCTCGATGCATTCCCACGTCGACGGCCTGGAAGTATTCCCTAAGATTGCATACCTCGCGGTTGTGCAGGGTCTTAGCATTTAAAAAGCCACGACCACCACACTTCCGTGGGATATACAGTCTCATAACCGATGATCGTGGGTGATGCATACGATTTGCGGTAAGCAATGTGCGGACTCTCCTATCCAGGGCGTCAAGTTCTGTCTGAGTCCATTTGAGTATGCCGAAAGAATACATCAAGACCGGATGACCCAGCCGTTGAAGGCGCGCACCTTGTTCCCGCCTGATAAAAGACTATTTAGTACTTTTTTCAGGCGGCCAAAGAAGCGTTCCTTCAACGACTGTTTCACGTCAGTAGCGTTGATGCCTAGTGCTTCCGACATACCCAAATACTTGTAAGTTTCGGTTGAGGAAAGGGATCGAAGGTGTATGGAATTCGAGAGTTGTATTCCCACGGATTCCATAATCTCCCCTCGCTGTACATGCATGACTGCACATTTGTCCACACCAAATTCCATCCTGATGGCGTCACTAAAGGTTTCTGTAACCTTCAGTAGCTTCATCAGTTGCAAGGTGTTGGAGGCAAAGAGTTTCAGATCATCCATGTAAAGGAGGTAAGATATGACCTGACCTCCTCTTCTCAACCGATAGCCCAGGCCTGAACCCTCCAGCGATGTACTAAGAGGTTTCAGGGCTTAACAAAACCACAGTGGACTCAGACTATCGCCCTGAAATATTCCACGCTCGATCCTTATTTTATCCTTATTTTTAGAAGGATAATATTATTGTGTTCACCAAAAATCTAAAGGTACATTTAAAATACTGATCGTGCACCAAATATTAGTTGATCTACGAATAAATTATGGTCAAAGAATCAGTCCAAGAGCGAGCGAAGCGAGCTCGGGAACTTAGGGCACCCCGACACGGACAGGTTAGGTTCGAACGAGATGACGGGAGCTGAAGTGAGCGAGCAAAGCGAGCGAACTCAGCTCCCGTCATCTCGTTCGTTTAAGGTTACTTTTGACCCTGCAGACAGAAATAGGAGCCCCGCGCAGCGGGGCTACGTCGACTTATATGAACATATTTTGGTGCACATTCAGTATATTTGGTGGAACACAGGCAAAATTAGGTAAATGAAATGGGAATAAATTGAAGTACTTTTAAATACCATCCTTTTTATAATTATTATTTTACATAAGTATAGTTTAAGTATAGACTAGCTTCTGCCTGCGGCTTCGCCCGCGTGAATGTTGAAAATCATCCCAGGGGAACATATTCCCGTGATAAAAGTATCCTATGTGCTATTCCTGACTATAATCTATATCTGTTCCAAATTTCGCCCAGATCCGTCCAGCCTTTTGAGCGTGAAGTAGTAACAAACATACAAACGCACTCACAAACTTTCGCCTTTATAATATTATAAAATAGTGTGATATATAGATTTACTACTGCGTAGCCGTTACAATAGCTACAGCCAACTTCAGGGCAGCCAAGAAGTTTGGCGAGAACTTACTGGTCAACCGCACGCCCTACCTTATTGCGTAAGTGAATTCTGCAAGGCAAAGGGAAAATAGAACATTCACCAATCACGTAAAAAGAAAATCCACGTTGCGTCTTTCATCTCGCATGTGATTGGTCGATTGTTCATACTCTTTCCCCTTTGTCTTGCCGAATTCACTCACGCAATAAGGCTGCAGTAGTAGGTTAACTTGTACTACGAGTCTGACCGTTATACCAGTATGGCGCTGCGACCTTAGCATACCTAACCTATACCTAAAATATTGTTAGAGAGATATGTGCGGTCTACTGTAGCTACATTTCTAGTAATATCATATTAATCTTGGTATTTCTTCTTCTAGCTGACAAAATGTCTGACGTTAAGAAGAACTTGCTGTTATTCTTCGACCGGCCGATGGAGCCGTGCTACATACAGAAGGGTGACGACAAGGCTGTCTTTCAAATCCCTGATGATTACTTTGTAAGTTTTACTTGTGAAGACTCCTCATTAAATAATCATCCTCATTGGCTAACAGTTTTATTGGTGCCGATAAAGTTACTTAGACCCCACAGCCTAATTGCGTAAGTAAATTCGGCAACGGAAACAATCTGGTTCTTTCCCAAAAACACACACATACACAAAAAAGTTGAATAAAGATTCAACTGTCGAGACTAAATTAACGCAAAATGAATGTGACAAATTGTCAAGCACGCGTTAACTGCTGTGATTGGTTGAATGAATTTTCAACAGTAAATCACAGCAGATAACTGGCGATTATTCGTCGATTACGTTAGCAGCCCGATAATCGAGTTTTGGGAACCCGGGGGTGTTTTGAGTTTTGGGAATCTAAGGGTAATTTATTGCGTAAAATAGTAGAAAAATTAGATAAAGAGGGTCCGTGGTCTCCTTTATATCATGAGTTTAAAGCCAATCGATCAGTCGACCTCGCGTATGTTCAGAACATTAAAGTAAATAATAAACACACCACCAGTATTGAGGAAACAACTGAAGTTTTGCTGAATACTCTTATACCTGATGACTTGCTTGCTAGTGACAACAACTACCATCAACAAATCAGAGCGTGGGCAGCTGTACCACCTGAATCACCAGCGTCAGACCTTCCATCCACTGACGAATTTATTAACGTTGTCAAGAGGTTACCACTCAACAAGTCATCGGGTGAAGATAAAATATCTAATCGGATGATTATAGAAGCGTGTAAAACAGCCGGTGATGCGATTTTAACCGTTTACAACCGTTGTATTGCGGAGGGCGTATTTCCTCGTATATGGCGACGCGGATTTATACGAATTATCCCGAAAAGTGGCGACAAACCCCCGGACGACCCTAAGTCGTACCGGCCCATAACATTACTTCCATCTTTGGGAAAACTCCTGGAGCGCCTTATCGTTCCACGTTTGCTACCGGACGGACCAAAATTTCATAACAATCAATTCGGTTTCACTACTGGAAAATCTACCGTAGACGCGGCCCTTACTGTTAGGAAAATAGTTAATACATCTGAACATAAGTACGTAATTGGGATTTTTCTAGATATTTCTGGGGCTTTTGATAACGCTTGGTGGCCAATGCTATTACTTAAAATGAAAACTCGGGGCTGCTACAGAAATATATATAATCTAGTTTACTCTTACTTTTTAAATGGTTCCGCGAAACTCAAACTCGGTCATCATTCCATGTCGAAGTCTCTCACCATGGGATGTCCTCAGGGTTCGGTTATTGGTCCACCTTTATGGAATTTAGGCTTTGATGATTTCCTCGCGATTCCGCTTCCTAGCGGCTGTTCATTAACCGGTTACGCGGACGACGGTCTTCTGCTCATTCAATCAAGTACTCGAGCTGGACTCGAGAACTTGGCTGACACTTGCCTACGATTAATATCTCAGTGGGGCGAAGATAAAATATCTAATCGGATGATTATAGAAGCGTGTAAAACAGCCGGTGATGCGATTTTAACCGTTTACAACCGTTGTATTGCGGAGGGCGTATTTCCTCGTATATGGCGACGCGGATTTATACGAATTATCCCGAAAAGTGGCGACAAACCCCCGGACGACCCTAAGTCGTACCGGCCCATAACATTACTTCCATCTTTGGGAAAACTCCTGGAGCGCCTTATCGTTCCACGTTTGCTACCGGACGGACCAAAATTTCATAACAATCAATTCGGTTTCACTACTGGAAAATCTACCGTAGACGCGGCCCTTACTGTTAGGAAAATAGTTAATACATCTGAACATAAGTACGTAATTGGGATTTTTCTAGATATTTCTGGGGCTTTTGATAACGCTTGGTGGCCAATGCTATTACTTAAAATGAAAACTCGGGGCTGCTACAGAAATATATATAATCTAGTTTACTCTTACTTTTTAAATGGTTCCGCGAAACTCAAACTCGGTCATCATTCCATGTCGAAGTCTCTCACCATGGGATGTCCTCAGGGTTCGGTTATTGGTCCACCTTTATGGAATTTAGGCTTTGATGATTTCCTCGCGATTCCGCTTCCTAGCGGCTGTTCATTAACCGGTTACGCGGACGACGGTCTTCTGCTCATTCAATCAAGTACTCGAGCTGGACTCGAGAACTTGGCTGACACTTGCCTACGATTAATATCTCAGTGGGGCGATCGTAACCGCCTGACCTTTGCTCCGCACAAAACTTATCAACTCATTTTGAAGGGTAATCTTAAATCGTGTCCTACTATTAAATTTAATGACGTTCCCGTAAAAAGGAAGCAGTCCGTGTGCTATCTTGGTCTAGTGTTAGAGAGGAATTTTGCATTTATAGATCATATTAAAATAGTCGGTGAAAAAGCAAAAAAAAATTTCTATGCCTTAACGAGAATATCTAAATCTACGTGGGGTCTGTCTTTTTTAACTTTAAAAACTATTTATGGGGCTACTTACTTGGGTTGTATGTGCTATGGGGCGCCTGTTTGGGCTGATAGGGCCACCATAGGGGCGGTACGACGTAAATTACTTCAAAGTCAGCGTTTGGCTTTGATATTCTTATGCAAAGCATACAGGACGGTTAGTACTGAGGCCTTACCGATACTTGCTGGTGTACTTCCGGTCGACCTTGAAGTGCAGCGACGTGCTGCAATGTACTATTCCACACGAGAGACCGCGGACGCGAACTTTATAACGCGGAGTGACCGTGAGAAAATCTCTAGATTATTTAAACACCAATAATAATAATAAAATAATAATAAAAATAATATACCGTAATGCCGTAATAATGCCGTTAATGCGTGTATGCCGTAATATTATGTTGAATAATGTACAGGCTGCATCAGGAGTTGTTTACTATACGGACCTTGTGGAAACTAGAACAAATTTCCGTGCGTTCAAGCGTTTTTGCCATACCTATTATTGGAACCAAATATAACAGCTCACAATGTTAGGACCCATTAATATGTATTAATGCTAATTTTTTTTTATTTTTTATCCGTGGTGCTAGGCAACTGGGCTTATCCCAGTTGTATATGACCCTTTGTGCCTATTGGCCTTGTTTGTTCTGTCTCCTGCTTGATATGGAGGGAAGTGGAAATTTACATTTTTCCTACTCCTCCGTTATTCTTTTCTGATTAATTTCGTTGCGGGATCCAAGACAGGTAAATTCATTCTCCGGGACATCGACGAGCTTCATTGCCTCGGCGCTTTTCTGGTGGTCGCCACTGTTGATTCTGGCTTTCAGGAGTTGCAGTGGTTTGGGAATAGTGCGGTGGGATTGTCCCAACCCGGGGGTTAGTTATCCATAAGAGATGATTTATATTTCAAATGTAAAAAAAAACATTGTAAAAATAGGTACGTCTTTTCATAAATAAACGAAATAAATAACGTTACCTAGATAGTTATTCTAGTAAGATATATTCAAGATGGACCGCGACCTAACAACGGTTAGCCGTTAGCTAATACGAATTTGTTATCAATTTTGCACCATCTACATTTTGGGCACTCAAAATCTTTAGGTGAAAATACCAAAGTGTTAGATTTAATTTTCCAACACAATGGTCTTAGATCAGAAGTCTGTCAATCTGTGTGGCTGAAGTTTAGCAAAGAATCTTCATTTAAAGGCACTCCTTACAGGTCATTGAAGGATGCATATTCTTTACGGTCCTTGGACTTTGATCCCTGGACATTCTAACTATATTAAGTTCATTTTCCCAGCCTGATATATACAAGTCGCGAAGTACCGCCATCTCCAACCGCTTTGACACCGATGACAGCCGCATCATTCCGGTCATCAAAATCACGCTACCCAACCTCGAAGACGCTATGAAACTGAACTACAACGACCAGTTTTCACTGTTCATCCCCACGCATCGCAAGATGGCTTCTAACCTCATCGACAGCTTCTTAAGTAAGTGCAGGACAGATAAGGATATAGGTTCCTCGTCTATATATAGGTCAACAAGCATTAAGAGACTGTCAGCTCGGTAAGAATGATTGAGATAACTTACTCAAAAAAAATCCTTTTATCAGGCCTTTTACCAGGACTTTTTCTAAAACAAGAGGTTTTACAAAGAGTCCAGGTAAAAGGCCTGGTACTCTACAATTAGGTAACACCTACCTTAGGAAACAGGGGAACCCGTGCAAGAACATTTCGTTGTGTGTTTTTTTAACAGAACAGATAGATGGAAGAATACTTCGCAGAAAATCTGCTAATGACTTGATCTACAATCACAAAAGGAAGAAAAGTAAAGGAATAATTTTCTGTTTTTCAGACTTGTTTGATTTGTTTGATTTATTTTTGAAATTGCCCTATATAACATGCCCTCGATCTCACCAAATCGATGAGTTCTAATATAGACAGAAGATATCTCACACCAGGAAGACGTTAAAGACACAGCCCATGGCAGGGAGTGACACAAGAAACATTTGACACACACTTATTGACATACTGTCCTTATATTGCAGAGATGCCTGACATAGAAAGCCTGCAATCCTTGTGCGCGTACTGTCAGCTGAGGATCAACCCCTACATGTTCAACTACTGCCTCTCCGTCGCTATAATGCACAGGTACGGCTGTCATTTATTGCGACACACCCATTTTTGCAAGCACATAACTTCATATAAGGGTCGTATTGCTATAAAGCCCTACCACTGTCCACGTTTATCGCAACTATATATAAAGTTATAGGTACACTTTGTGGTATAGGTTTCTAACTATTACTATTATTAAAATAATTTATGTACCAGTTTCTTTTTCAATGCAAAATATGTTTTAGTAAACGAAAATTATAAAAAAAAACAAATGTAGCAGATATATGAAGCGAAAAGGGAATGACGGAAAGTTCAGCCTTTTTTCTGTTTCTTACCTGGTCAGCTTCATATTTTAAAACGACAGCACTGTCTCTTTTAACTTTTTATACTTTAGGTCTAGCAGTAACCTTAATGTGAACATTCCAGGCCCGACACCAAAGGCATCGGCTTCCCAACGTTGACCGAAATATTCCCCGACAAGTTCATGGACCCCAAAGTGTTCGAAGAGGCCAGGAAGGTCAGCAACATCTTCACTGCTAAAAACAGGGTAAGGCAACAACAAGTCACACACATACTGAAGTTTAAGACACCAGGAAATTTGATAGATCCATGGAAAAGATCGTAAAAATACGCTTATTCAATATGGATGTTCCCTTCATTATGCCATAAAGTCTAAAACACAAAAATTCCATAACAATGTAAAATGTCACACATAAACAAATTAGATGATTATATTCAAGATACGAATGCTTGGCAACATGCTGCTCCTGCTCCATAGGGCAATCTTTAGTGTAGACAAAATCAAATTTCTTAATTTATATACCTAATCTATTTACTTTAGTTCTTTTTATTTATTTTTTGGTTTTAAATATTGACTCACACACTTTTCCGTTGTTGTTGAATTAAGTATTTTACCTATATTTGCAATATTTGTAAGTATGTGAGAACAATGTTCTTATTTATCAAAATAAATAAATAATTTTATCTGTTAATGCTTTTAATACCTTATACCTATACGTAGTATAATAGTACGTAGTGCTATTCTGGGTGCATCGTCCTCACATATATGAATTTATTAATGTATGTACTTCTGTAAATATTGTAAACCACTTATTATTTTTGGAAGAGTAAGGTATGGAGTTTCTTTTGCGTTCTTCGCCATAACAAGGTACTTTACCAAATTCACGGTAGAACCAATTAAAATTTACACGTAATAAATTACGTGTAAAATTATTGTTGACGTTCAAAAGTACCGCTTAATGGCCTAATTGTGTATATTTTTTTTTACTTTGTTACAAACCTAAGTGATAACTAAAAAAGTAAAAGGCCGGCCAAGTGCGAGTCGGAGTCGCGCACGTAGGGTTCCGTACTTGGTAAATTGCGGTTTAGATACGATTTATGACTTATTAAAAAAAAACTACTTACTAGATCTCGTTCACACCAATTTTCGGTGGAAGTTTACATGGTAACGTGCATCATATATTTTTTTTAGTTTTATCATTCACTTATTTTAGAAGTAACAGGGGGGGGGGGCGGGGGGACACACATTTTACCACTTTGGAAGTGTCTCTCGCGCAAACTATTCAGTTTAGAAAAAAATTATGTGAGAAACCTCAATATCATTTTTAAAGACCTGTCCATAGATACCCCACACGTATAGGTTTGATCAAAAAATTTTTTTTTAGTTTCAGTTTCAAGCATGGGAACCCCCAAAATTTATTGTTTTTTTTCTATTTTTGTGTGAAAATCTTAATGCGGTTCACAGAATACATCTACTTAACAAGTTTCAACAGCATAGTTCTGATAGTTTCGGAAAAAAAGTGGCTGTGACATACGGACGGACAGACGGACAGACAGACAGACAGACATACATGACGAATCTATAAGGGTTCCGTTTTTTGCCATTTGGCTACGGAACCCTAAAAACGAACCTTGAATGTGAATTCCATATTAGTAAACGAAAATAAAGTCCCCTGTCAAAGGAGCTTCAGGCTCCATTTTGGCCATAATAAAATGTCGTTTTTAACATTCATCCCAGTCCAAAAATCACACGTACTTTTTCCCAACAGATTCCGTTCGTTATCCCAGTAAACTACACTGCGAACGCCACGGAACCAGAACAGCGTGTGGCCTACTTCCGAGAGGACATCGGAGTCAACCTCCACCACTGGCACTGGCATCTGGTGTACCCCTTCGACTCCGCTAACCGCTCCATCGTCGACAAGGATAGGAGAGGAGAGCTGTTCTACTATATGCACCAGCAGATTGTCGCCAGGTGAGTCACACTGGCACCTGGTGTCTGGTGTACCTTCATCTGCTGACGCTCCATCCTCAACGAGGACAGGAGAGGAGAGCTGTTCTACTAAATACTGAAAGCTGTTCTAGTAAAGGCTCACTCTCCTCGGTTCCGGCTACACTGACGCGGTGACAACATGCATTCTGTAAAAATCCAATATGGCGGATTTTCAAGGATGGCGGACCAATTATTATGCATGCGCCCATGATATCAAATGAAAGGCCAACAGGAATCCGAAAAGTTGTATTTTTTGTTAATTATTTATTTAAATATCTAAATGTACATAATACTTTCACTGAGCATCCTGGTGAAAAGCTGCATGAAGTGGTTCACGGTGTATTATCCGCCCAAATGAACTTACCTGATATTGGGAAAGATAAGATTCATGTCTGCCATAGATTGGGTTCTGCACGGGGCAAAGCTCGGCCTATACTAGTCAGGATGTACAACACTGAGCACCGTCACATAGTCTGGGAGCGCAAGAAGTCCCTAAAAGGTACAGGTATCACTATCATAGAATTCCTGACACACTAGACATCGCACATTCATGAGAAGCGCACAAGCATTTTGGGATGCATAATTGCTGGTCGGTGGAGGGGCGGATAGTGATCATCACACCCGACACCAAGCGCCACAAGATTGAAGCTCCGGGTGAACTTGAAGCACTTGTGTTGAGGTTCCCCAAGGCATCTATCGGACCTCGTAATGCTGCACAGACTGTGGAACATTCTTCTCCAAAGAATGTGAGCACCACCGAGACTACTGCTACACCCTTAATAGGCCAAAGGAAGGCGCGCTGGCGTAATAAATGTTGTTTTTGTTGTGTCCGTTCGCTAAGCTACCTACTCCATATTTATGCCGGAGTATACGGTCACTTTAATTTGTTTCTGTTCCTGTCAAAGAGTATGTAACACTACGTTTGTCTGTGCCGGTACTTTAAACTTTTGATATTTTCTGTATCACCTTCATTTTGCTATTCCTGAATATGCTGTAGGTATAGCATTTTAGTTAAATTATATGTTTTTGTTTACAACAAATCATTCACAGACTACTTAGAGATAATAACGTACAAGTCATTCAACCGACTGTCGGTGTCAATTTGACAGTAAAGCTCGGATTGACAGTGACGTACGAGTCCCTAACCAATAGCGCTGACATGCAAATTCCTTCGTGTTTACGCCAAGCGCATAGAAACTGCACCGATGACGTCAATCCAGCCACGAGCCGCCGACGCAGCAAAATTGGACATTAGCGTTAAGTTATTTTTAATAAGTAGATAGTCATTCCATATTCTAACTTCGAATAGGTTTCACTAATTATATTGTCATAATTTATTGTTAATTAAATTAGTATAAAATCATTTTGGTTTTTTTTCGATTCACCGTCTGCAGTTTACGTAATTGGCGCATTCGGTAGGATACTCGCGGGCCGGTTCGCGAAACGCGTTAGAATCAGTTCATCACGATCGCGAGTCATCCGAGTGACTATCAAGTCGCATCACGAGTATCCTGAATCTACGGAAAGCTGCGGAGCAGCAGGCAGCAAGCTGCGGTGCTGCAGGAATAATCCACCACATAATCCGGGTCCGAAGCCTATGAGCGGTGTCCAACACTTTGTTCCAAGATTGATGCACCTTTGATGCCAGGGCATGACTGGCAGCGAAACGGGAATCCACCCCCGAATAACTATTTTAAGACGCGTGAGTTAAATTTGAGTGAACTTGCTTTGCCTGATAGTTCCTATTACTCTGCTGACTGTTACTATGAGCCAGTATACGACTATTACACAGACGGTAATGACTTATGTTCTCTATGACTACGACCCTAACACCAATATGACTGACACTGACTGTAGTTCAGCTGCCGGTAATCAAATAGCAGGTGTAGCAGAGCCACAGCCAGGCCTTAGCTGCGCTGATCAGAAACAGGACCAACATTTTCAGTTGGACCAGAAATCCAAAGAGCAAAGATAGACGTTAATTTACAGACCCAAAGACAGTTACCCTATATAGTAATTTCTTGTCCTCCTCTAAAATTTCTGATTGACACTGGGGCTAACCAGTCATTCATAAGCCCCGAGGCTGTACAAAAATTCTTCTACAACTATCCTCTCAATTATGACCCTTTCGAAGTCACCAACGTACACGGTGTTAGCAGAAACGAGTACTCTATAACACTACCGTGCTTCGACGAATTTAATGAGTCCGACGGTATACAATTATTCATTTACCGTTTTCACGAGTACTTTGATGGCCTAATAGGATTAGACTTATTATCAAAATGGGAGGCTAAGATAGATCTAAAAGACTTTCAATTAGTAACTCGGACTGCTACGAACCAAATTAAAGTATATAATTCACGCAACGTTAATTTGTATGAGGATATTATCCCTGCGAAAAGTTCTAAATTAGTTAGAATACCTATCAACGCCACGGATGGCGATGTTTTAATTAACGAACAAGTTCTCTGCAATTGTATCATCCATGAGTGCCTTACCACTGTTTATAATAGTCGTGGGTACGTAGAGTTAGAAAATCCAACTTCTAACGATATTATATTCTCATTAGACCAGCCAGCTCATGCAGAACTGTTCAATTCTGAGTGCACACAGCTGAATCAATCGAATCGCGTAGATGACGTACTATCGCGTTTGCGTACGGACCACCTCAATGCAGAGGAAAGAGCTAATCTCCTAACACTTTGCTCTCGTTACGCAGATGTATTTTACCTTTATGGAGAACCATTGACATTCACCAACAAAATCAAACATTGCATAAGAACAACAGATGAAACTCCCGCTTACACTAAGAGCTATAGATACCCTTTTATTCATCGGGAAGAAGTTAGGGACCAAATCACCAAAATGCTAGACCAGGGTATAATAAGACCTTCCGACTCTGCATGGAGCTCACCCTTATGGGTTGTGCCTAAAAAAACTGACGCTTCAGGGAAGCAGAAATGGCATATCGTAGTCGATTTTCGGAAATTAAATGAAAAAACGATAGACGACAAATACCCCATACCAAATATTAGTGATGTCCTCGACAAATTAGGGAAGTGCCAATACTTTACGACCTTAGATTTGGCAAGTGGATTTTACCAAGTAGAGATGGACCCTCAAGACAATCCAAAAACCCGCATTTAATGTCGAACACGGGCATTTTGAATTCCTTCGAATGCCAGTAAAAATTCACCGTCCACTTTTCAACGGGTCATGGACAATGTTCTAAGAGGCCTTCAAAACAACATCTGCCTTGTATATCTCGACGATATCATAGTCTACAGCACCTCTCTTCAAGAGCATATGAATAATTTGGAAAAGGTCTTCCAAAGACTTAGGGAGTCCAACTTCAAAATTCAAATGGACAAGTCAGAATTTCTAAAACTAGAAACCACTTACCTAGGACACATTATAAGTAGAGACGGCATAAAGCCGAACCCCGACAAAATTTCTGCAGTACAAAAGTATCCAATCCCAAAAACCCCTAAAGAAATCAATCAATTTCTAGGACTTTTAGGTTATTACCGGAAATTTATACCCGATTTTGCTCGTATCACCAAACCTCTTACCCTATGCCTAAAGAAAGGTAGTAAAATTACTCTTAGTTCCGAATATGTCAATGCCTTTGAAACTTGTAAGACCTTATTAACTAATGACCCTATCCTACAATACCCAGACTTCAAAAAAGAGTTCAATCTCACAAAAGACGCTTCGAATGTCGCTATTGGAGCCGTGTTATCTCAGGGACCTATAGGTTCGGACAAACCCATCTGTTACGCTTCTCGCACACTTAATGACAGTGAGCTAAATTATAGCACCATTGAGAAGGAGTTGCTAGCCATAGTTTGGGCTACCAAGTACTTTAGACCTTACTTATTCGGTAGAAAATTTAAAGTACTGACTGACCACAAACCCCTTCAATGGATGATGACCTTGAGAGAGCCCAACTCAAGACTGACCAGATGGCGACTCAGACTAAGTGAATTTGACTTTACTGTAGTGTACAAGAAAGGTAAATTTAATATAAACGCTGATGCTCTCTCTCGAGTAGAAATACATAGTGAAGAAACAGATGAGATAAATTCAGTGATCGAAAATATAAGGAATCTCAGATCCATGATTAATAATCTATCGGAGGCACCACCTCCACAAACAAACTCCTCGACTGACACTGTTCACACCAGTAATGAACATCCTATACTGGAAGTTCCCATCACAGATGAACCCCTCAATAAATTTCATCGCCAGATTTACTTTACCATAGTAGGCGACATAAAACGCCGACCTACAGTAACTAAACCTTTTGAAAATCATACGCGAATCGCGGTCCAAATTTCAGAATCTAACCTAGAGACTGACACTATTAATGCTATCAAAGAATATGTAAACCCTAAAGTCAAAACGGCTATCCTGATAAACCCACCATTAGCCATGTTCAAAATAATACCCATCATACAAGACAAATTTAGAAGTTCCTCAATCAACCTAGTGCTAGCCAAGACAGAACTTGAGAATGTTAAAGAATACCTCCGACAACAAGACATTATCCGACATTATCATGACGGGAAAACGAACCATCGTGGTATAAATGAATGTCACCTAGCCCTCTCACGAAAATACTACTGGCCAAAGATGAAAGAACAAATCACCAAGTTTATTAACGAGTGTACCATCTGCGGTCAGGCTAAATACGACAGGAATCCAATTAGACCTAAATTCAATATAGTACCTCCGGCTACCAAACCTCTTGAAATAATCCACATGGACCTCTTTACAGTTCAAAACGAAAAATACATAACGTTCATGGACGTTTTCACGAAATATGCCCAAGCATATCATTTGTGAGACGGAACCGCCATTAGCATTATTCATGCATTGCTACGTTTCTGTACCCATCATGGTCTACCTAATTATAGCAAACTGCAGAAATACTAAATTTACTACTGAAGACAAACTTGTAATATGCATAGGTGAAAATGACAACAACCCTAACCTTTTGTTGTCTCAATTGCAAATTGTTTTAAATACATTTACAAATGACACTATTATTGTGTTAAATGTCGTCAATAACATGCACCTCAATGTACGTAAGTTAAACTACTCTATAAAAAATGTTTGTAATAGTTATAAAAATTGTCACTTCGTAGATCAAACATCCACGGATCTATCCAGTATTTCTAAGTCGATAAATTATCTTATAGTTTGTTGCGATTATAGTGATAAGTATTTAAATCCCAGCGAAATACGAAAAATAATAGCGAGTAACAAATCAAGTTCCAAATTAAACGTTCCTACTGATAAACCCAAAAAAGAGACAAGCCCTTACTACTACTCAGCACAACTCAAAAGGTCAAATAGGGACTATACCTTATTACTTTCCTGTGTTAAACAAGCGTGACTCTTTTTTTCGTATCTCAAACTAATAAAACACACCAGTTTAGAATACTCCATCAAAATATAGCGAGTTTATTATCTAAACAAGAACTACTAGAAATTATAATTCAGGAGTTAAAAGAAGCGAATAATAATCCAGATGTTATATGTCTATCGGAAACCTTTGTAAAAAAAGGTTATGAAAATTATGTGAAAATCTGGAACTATCAGTTGGCTACCAACTACTGTAGAGAGAAGCAAAGAGGTGGCACATGCATATTAGTTAAAATGGGTTTACTTTATAAAGAGCTGTCATTTGTGAAAAACTATGCAACTCAAAACACCTTTGAAGTTTGTGGCATAGAAATTATAAATAATAAATTAATAGTAATATGTGTTTATAGAACACCACAATCTGATCCTAATCTGTTTTTGACAAAATTACACAATCTTTTGCATGATTTGTCAAATAAATACAAGTCCAAAATAAATATAGTTGTGGCCGGTAATTTCAACATAAATACTCTTAAAAAAGGTAACATCACAAATGGATTGCAAGATTTATCTAACAATCATAATTTAAAAATCCACATCAATGTACCTACTCGCAAATTGACTTGTATTGACCATATTTTAAGCAACATTGCCAACGCAACTGCCACTGTACTGCCCCTGTATCTGTCTGATCACGACACAGCACAAATGTTAAGCTTTTCAATCAAAAAGAAACCACAGAAATCAACAATATACTATATTTATAAAATAGACTATAACGTCGACAACATCCGAAAATTTAAAGAATGTCTGGAAAATCTTTCTTGGTCCGATATATATTTCAAAACTGACACTAACTGTGCATTCAATGATTTTCATGAGCTATTGTGTCTGTTGTATGGTCTCCGTTTTCCTAAAGTAAGAGTTAAAATCAATAGTAATAAGGAAAACAAACAAAAGTATATAAGCAAAGGTTTGAGACAAAGTTGTCAAACTAAACGGATGCTACGTTACAGATATTATAAAAAATAAAAATTTAATTAATAAAACTAAATATAAAAACTACTCCAGTCTACTAAATAAATGCATTTATAATTCAAAAAAGAGTGCAAATATAAAATATATTCATAATCATGATAACAAGTGTAAAGCTACATGGAATGTCATTAAAACCGAAATAAACAGTAACACTCACAAAGACATCATAGAAAGTATTAAATTCAATGAAACAATAACTACAGACCCTGTACAAATGGCTACTATATTTAATAACAATTATGTTAATTTAACGCATGTGCAAGGGGCAAGAAGCACAAATCAAAACCACTTCAAAAGTACGAGTGTCAACTCTATGTTTCTTGGACCAATGGAAGCTAACGAGGTAAGACAGGAAATAATGTCTCTGTCCAACACTAGGTCGGTGTTATGTGTTATTATCAATAAAAAAATGAAAATAATCCAGTAATATCCTATTCATCGGCATATAAAAATAATAAATATGGCGTTCCACAGGGAAGTGTGCTAGGCCCAATATTATTCCTCATTTATATAAATGACATCATAAAAATAACTAACCATAAATGCGTATTATTTGCTGACGATATTTCTATTATAGTGACATCTAATAAAAAACTAAATACCATTTCAGAACATGAACTTGACATTAATAATACAATTGACAAATTATTGCATTGGCTTGACATTAACCATTTGATGATAAATTTAGATAAATCCATTTACATCCAATTTAATCGATCAAATAATTCCAAAAAATGACATTAAACTCAATATTAATAAAATCAATGAAGTAACGCGTACCAGATTTTTTGGTGTAATAATAGATAAAGACATAAACTGGAAAGAGCACATAGACAATGTTAGCACTATAATTAATAAATTTGTTTATGCATTAAAAAAAGTAAAAAATATAACTAATATAAAAACTGCTGTAATGTCATACCACGCATACGTCGAATCGTTGTTACGTTATTGACTAATAATGTGGGGTAACAGCACTGACTTCCAAAAAGCATTCATCGCTCAAAAAAAGTGCATGAGAGCAATTTGTGGACTTCAGCCCGACGACTCATGTCGACCAATATTTAAAAAACTTGGTTTGTTACCGTTACCGTCGCTTTACATTTACGAAATATGTGTTTTTGTTATGAAAAATAAGCAACTATTTAAGACTGCAAATGATGTAAATCCTCGGAATCGACGAGATCCATATAAACTAGTGTTAAATGATTCGCATAGACTGTCTAAATACAATAGTAACTGCTTGGCAATGTGTGTGAGCATTTATAATAAAATACCAAGGCATTTCAAAGCTTTAAACACAAAATTATTTACAATAAAATTTCACAATTAATCGAGTGTAGTTTTTATAGTTTAAAAGAATTTATAGATAAAAAATGTTGATGTTTTTTTTTAAAAAAAAAGGTTGTTGTTGCTTAACTTGTTTTTTAAAATTTTGCATGCTATGTTTTATCCTAGCTAAACATGCTTGTGCCTCAATTTGTATATAACACCCTTGTATACCATGTTTTACGCAAATTAATATTCTATTCTATTCTATGACTATCATCACGGATAATGGCACCGAATTCACGAACCAACTTTTCTCTGAATTTGTACTGTTACACAAGATAACCCACCACAAAATTCTACCTCATAGTCCAAAGGACAATGGTAACATCGAACGTTTCCATTCAACGTTATTGGAACATATTAGAATTCTTAAGTTACAAAATAAAGACGAACCAATAGTTAATCTCATGCCATACGCCATTATAGCATACAACAGTTCTATCCATAGTTTCACCAAGTGCAGACCTTTTGACCTATTGACCGGACACTTTGACCCTAGAGACCCAATCGACGTAGACCTGACTGAACACATATTACAGCAATATGCGCAGAATCATAAACAACAGATGAAGCAAGTTTATGAAATCATTAACGAGCCATCTCTTTCAAATCGTGCAGCCTTAATTAATAGTAGAAACAAAACTCGAGAGCCCGAAGTAGAATATACCCCTCAGCAACAAATTTTTATTAAAAACCCCTTTGCCAGTCGCCAAAAAGCTGCACCACGTTATACGCAGGATACAGTACTCGCTGACCTACCTATACACATATATACTTCGAAAAAACGTGGCCCTGTAGCCAAATCGCGGCTGAATCCTGATGCTACTGACAGTCCAAGTGACACACCCTCAAGAGATAAGACTTGAGACATTAGACGATGGACCGGGACTCCTACCATACAGATTAGGACCGACCAGACTAACTACACATTATCACTCATTCATACAATACATTCAATGAACCGACATCGAAGATAAAATTAATTCCGTACAGACGCAACTAAAGACTTTTAGAACTAAACTCACTAATGAGACCTATATGATTTATGAATATCAGATCGAATATCTTACAGACAAACTTAGTAAGGTACTACAACAAGTCTACTGACAGTCCAAGTGACACACCCTCAAGAGATAAGACTTGAGACATTAGACGATGGACCGGGACTCCTACCATACAGATTAGGACCGACCAGACTAACTACACATTATCACTCATTCATACAATACATTCAATGAACCGACATCGAAGATAAAATTAATTCCGTACAGACGCAACTAAAGACTTTTAGAACTAAACTCACTAATGAGACCTATATGATTTATGAATATCAGATCGAATATCTTACAGACAAACTTAGTAAGGTACTACAACAAGTAAAATCTTTGGAACCTGTTAGAGTCAAAAAAGGTCTTGTAGATAGCCTTGGGTCCGTAATAAAAAGTGTTGCGGGTAACTTAGATTATCTTGATGCCCTGAAGTATGATGAGGCTATTAAAACTCTACAAAATAATGAAAATGAAATAATTTCAGAATTCAATAACCACATCAGCCTTAGTAAAGAATGGATGTCCCAACATGGTACCATACTGGACCAAATAACAAAAAATCAAGAAAAAGTTAACTCAACGTTAGAACTACTTCTTGAGAAGAGTGCCTTTACAGATTACAGCTTAATAAAATTCGCGAAATTTGCCCAAATTTTAGGAATAATAACCAATAATGTAGAAGATTTAATGTTAGAGATAATTAGGTTAGAAAACATAATGGCTTTCATACGGGCTTCTAGCACCCATCATTCTATGATTGATATAGAAGTGTTAAGATCTATGATAGATAGGCTCAAATCCATATATAATCAGGATCAAATCCTAAATTTAGAGTTAAGAGAATATTATAACCTAATAAAACCAGGTTCTTATTTTATTGAGAAGAAAATAGTAATAATATACAGTTTTCCCATTGTCTCTAAAGACATTTATGATTTATACAGACTATCCATTGTACCCAATAAGAAACAACTTGCCCTTATTCCTTCTTCTCCCTATATAAGCAACAAACGAGAAATAATTCGTGTACATAGAGGCTGAATGCCCGAAGTACAGCAGCATTCATCTCTGTGAAAAGAAGACAAGTCATCAGACCCGGACGAAGCCTGATTGCATCCAGGAGCTCATCATCAACCAAGGCCTAAGGGACACCTGCCAATTCACCAAGATCTCACTCTCCAAGCAAGCAGTAGAAAAGCTGGATGATCAACATTACGTTGTCTCTCTGCCTCAACCTACTAAAGTACAGCTAGCCTGCAGCAGGAAAGACTTCAACATTCTACAAGGGAGTTATCTCGTCACCATACCCATGAACTGCTATCTGGAAACACCCGAATTCACCATTATTAACGACAACAATGAGATAAAGGGACAGCCACTCAAGTTATCAAAAACCCATACAACGACATGAACCAGACAGCTGATACCACTCACATCATCGGCTTCAAGTCAGTCAACTTAGAAGAATTTTACAGCATCCAGAACAAAGTATTGATGGAAAGCCCTATCCAGATTGACAAGACTCCGCCGGTTGTCTTATATCATACAACCATACCGTTCTACATCATCGTACTATGCACAAGCATATTCATCATCTTGGTTATAATCCGCAGATACCTTAAACCAGGAGATAATGAGAAGAAACCAACTCTTCATATGCATATGTTACGGCTAATACCCGAAGTGCGGCTACACCTAGTTTTAGCCGGTTAGAACTAGGTGTAGCCACTTACTCTTGGTTAAACCTAGTACGAGCCGATTGTTTTCGGGTAAAACTAGGTCTAGCCTTCATCATGCCAGCTACAACTAGGTCCAGCCACTTACTGTTGGTTAAACCTAGTACGAGCCGATTGTTTTCGGGTAAAACTAGGTCTAGCCTTCATCATGCCGGCTACAACTAGGTCCAGCCACTTACTCTTGGTTAAACCTAGTACGAGCCGATTGTTTTCGGGTAAAACTAGGTCTAGCCTTCATCATGCCGGCTACAACTAGGTCCAGCCACTTACTCTTGGTTAAACCTAGTACGAGCCGATTGTTTTTGGGTAAAACTAGGTCTAGCCTTCATCATGCCGGCTACAACTAGGTCCAGCCATTCCCTGTTGGATAAAACTTCAGTCCAAGAGCGAGCGAAGCGAGCTCGGGAACTTAGGGCACCCCGACACGGACAGGTTAGGTTCGAACGAGATGACGGGAGCTGAAGTGAGCGAGCAAAGCGAGCGAACTCAGCTCCCGTCATCTCGTTCGTGTTAGGTTACTTTTGACCCTGCAGACAGAAATAGGAGCCCCGCGCAGCGGGGCTACGTCGACCTAGTTCTAGCCGGAATGATATCGGATAGACCTAGTTTTATCCAACAGGGAATGGCTGGACCTAGTTGTAGCCGGCATGATGAAGGCTAGACCTAGTTTTACCCGAAAACAATCGGCTCGTACTAGGTTTAACCAAGAGTAAGTGGCTACACCTAGTTCTAACCGGCTAAAACTAGGTGTAGCCGCACTTCGGGTATTAACCGTAACACATACATATGAAGATGTAACCAGAAAACGAGATGAAGTCCCAGCAACATTTGCACTGAACATGATCAAATAGTTGCTGTTCTGCGGATGGAGGTGTTAAGTACGAGTCCCTAACCAATAGCGCTGACATGCAAATTCCTTCGTGTTTACGCCAAGCGCATAGAAACTGCACCGATGACGTCAATCCAGCCACGAGCCGCCGACGCAGCAAAATTGGACATTAGCGTTAAGTTATTTTTAATAAGTAGATAGTCATCCCATATTCTAACTTCAAATAGGTTTCACTAATTATATTGTAATAATTTATTTTTAATTAAATTAGTATAAAATCATTTTGGTTTTTTTTTCGATCCACCGTCTGCAGTTTACGTAATTTGCATGTCTGAATGTGTTTCGTTTTACGCCGTTTTTGTTTTTATTTTTTTGTTTCTTGTTTTTGGTTGATGACTTACATAAATTATCCAACTCATTGGTGAGTTAGGGTGGTTGTTTTTATAGCAATCAGTCTATACGTTTAGATTTTAATTAGTTTAATAATTGTATTCTTTTCTTCATATTATATATTTATTTTATTGTAATTATCTGTGGATGATCCCGTCAACCTAGATGACAGTTTTTTCTCTTGTTCTTCTTCGACTTGTAGTTTTGATAGTGCGGGAAGTGACTCTCCGCTTCGTTCTTTGCATGAAAACATCTTTACTATATTTTCTAACTATTCTAAAAATTTCCACATAGCCCACATTAATGCTCAGAGTGTTCCTGGTCACCACTCCGATCTTCTGCCATCCTTTAGCAGTGCTCACCTTGATGCACTCCTAATATCTGAAACTTTTCCTAAGCCTTCTCTCCTTTCTGCGCACTATGCATTTCTGGCTTTGTTCTGGTCCGAAATGACAGGACTGGCAAGGGTGGTGGCGGTGTCGCAACTTACCTACGTGCTGACATACAGCATCAAATTGTTAGTGTATCTCCATCTCAATAATCTGGGTCGGCTGAGTTCTTGTTCCTTGAGATCACCTTACACCATGCTAAAATATTACTTGCAGTATTCTACTCCCCTAATCTCCACATAAACTATTTTGACACTTTAGAATCGTCACTGAATATTTTTTGCCCATCGTATGAGCATGTTGTTATAATGGGTAAGGCAATACCATGCTTAATAAAAAATGATTCTCGCTCACTTAATAAACTCCGTTCCCTCTTATATTCTTTTAATCTGGCAATTGTACCTCTTTCTGCGACTCTTAACTTTCCAAACTGCACGCCTTCTCTTTTTGACCTAATGATTGTTTCTTCGCCTCACAATGTTGCTGAATTTGGGCAGCTCACTGCAACCTTTTCCTACCATGACCTTATCTATCTTTCTTATCGTATCCGGTTATTTACGCAATTATAATGGGATGGATTTGGTAGCGTTGAAGCGTGACGCCGATGATATCGACTGGCCTCTCGTCTTCGATAGTGACTGCGTCGATGAAAAATTCAATTGCTTCAATGCCAAACTGTTGACACTTTATGTCAAGCATGCACCGCGTTGGCGAATTAAAATTAATCATTATCCTGCTCCGTGGATTACTCCTCAATTAAAAGACGCTATTGCTCGTAAATGCTAATTTCAAAAATCAACGTAATCACTGCAATCGTCTGGGTCGAGATGCTAAGAGACATTATTTCCACGAATCTCTTGTCGATCGAACTCTCTTGCTATTTCCTTTTCTGCTGTTGGCCATGATAGTCTGTGTTCGAGAATGATAACATAAATTCTCCCACAACTCCTTCCCATTCTCACTCATATTTTCAATTATTCTTTATTATCTGGCCCATTTCCTTCAGCCTGGAAACAGGCACACATAATACCACTACCCAAAATAACCAATCCTTCATCTCTATCTCACTTCAGACCCATTTCCATACTCCCATTCCTCTCTAAAGTTCTCGAGCACATCGTTCATGGTAAAATTTCTAGATTCCTTTCGTCTCATGATCTTATCTGTCCTTTCCAATCTGGCTTCCGTAGAGGTCACAGTACTGTGACTGCACATCTGAAGGTCACTGATGACATCCTACTTCAGTTGTGCATTGAATTCGGTGTATTTTGATATTCTACTTGGGGTCCTACAATCTATTAACTTCTCGTCCTCTGCATTAGACTTGACTCATATTTTCGGAGTCGCTCTCAGTTTGTTCGTCTTGATGAGATATTCTCTGATTGGTGTGATCTCACTGCTGGTGTACCTCAGGGTGGCGTTCACTCTCCTCTTCTTTTCTCTATATTCATAAATACAGTTACCAAGGTTATCACTTCCAACTTCCATCTTTATGCAGACAATTTGCAGCTCTACCGATATTTCTTGCTTGCGGACGTTGGCGATGCAATCAATGACATGAATCGTGACCTGGAGAGAATTAGTGAATGGGCTAAGTCTTATGGCTTAAAGAATAATCCTTCCAAATCCCAGGCCATGATTATAGGTAGTCGATGTTATCGCGCTGCACTTGAAATTTCTACTTTGACGCCACTGTCCCTTAACGGCTCGACAATTGCTTACACTGAAACGGCTAAGAATCTCGGTGTCTTAATTGACAGCAACCTTTCTTGGCGAGCGCAAGTAAATGAAGTTAGTCGTAAGGTGCATTTTTCTTTTCACTCTTTAAAAACTCTTCAAAGTTTCCTACCCTTGAAAACTAAGATTTATTTAGCTCAAACTTTAATTCAGCCGATCATAGATTACGCTGATGCCTGCTATTTGTATGCCACTGAGGAGCTCTTAAATAAGCTCAGCTCGAATGTTATGTCTCCTGTACAACATCCTTTTTAACCCTGCATACCCTGGCTACCTGCGCGATCGTTTTTCTTTTACTACATCTCAATTTCCCATCCTATAAAACCCATTTCTATTTTCACTCCTTCTCTGTTCATGCAGTACGATTGTGGAACTCACTTCCATCTAAAATCCGTGACTCCCAAAATGTATCTATATTAAAAAAAAACAAGTCAAAGAACATTACCTCTCCACCATCTTGTAATTTTATATATTAAGTATATGTAAGTATTTTTATTTTCTATTTTTATTAAGTTATTTATACCTTAAATTAATAAATATAGAAAATGTAATTTATATATGATTAATAAGTTATTTTTGTCTATTTTAAGTTTCCTTGTTCTATCTACACAGTGTGTCTTCGTCTATCATCCTACTTTCCTGTCGTAGGTCTGCTGGAAGAAATTGCTAATGAAATAAGCAGGAACTTTGTGCTCTTCAATCTGTATTATTTATTTTATCTGTAAAGTGTTTTTGTGTGTACATACATAAATAAATAAATAAATACTTTTCTCGTCAGATACAACATGGAGCGCATGTGCAACGGTCTGAAGAACGTGGCTCCCTTCATGATCTTCAGCGAACCTATCACCGAGGGATACTTCCCTAAGCTCATCTCAAAGGTCGCCGGTAGGGCGTGGCCATCAAGGTAATCATTTAGAACTAGCTTTTTACAATTATTTAGAACTAGCTTCTGCCAGCGTTGTCTCTACCAGTCATTAATGTACGATTTCCAAAAACCGGGCGACGCAGGAGCGCAGCGCAGCGCGTCGCAGTGGATGCGCGAGCATTCGTCAGTAGCCGACCGCGTCCGCCCGACAACGGCTACAATCTGCTGGAACCGGGCGCATGCACGCGCGTACTCGCGCATACGCTAGCATGCTCTCAGCGACTAGTGATGCTTTCGTGTCGCAGTATTTTGTTTTCAAATAAACAGATAAGCTTTTCATCTGTATCCATATTAATATTGCACTAAAAACAATAAACAAATCAATAAATCACGTCAGTCACAGTTCAACGCACGACTTGAATGATTCAACTTGTCGGCCGGTGACAAAACATGTGGACGCGCGGCGGCGGCCGAGCGGACGCGATGACAGCTGAGCGCCGCCGTCCACGTACGCGAGGAGCCGACCGGCTCCCGCGGCGTCCGAGTGCAGCCGACTGGATGACGCGGCATACGCGTGGGTCCAACCGAGTTCCAAGCAATATAAATTCCATGCAAAAATGAAACTTAACTATTGTATAGAAGTCTGAATTTCCTTTAGCACAGTGTGAAATGCGCTGCGCTGCGCTCCTGCGTCGTCCGGTTGGTGGAAATCGTACATTAGTCTTGCTTCTATATTAAATAAAATACAAAAAGATCCAATATGATAGTTTATGTACAAAGATTGCAAGCAAATTGTGGGTTAGTGGACAAACCTTTTTATCTGAAACTAGACGCTACAGATAAGCTCCCAGCTTCAGAAAAATACAATCATCATTCTTGTTAAAAATCTAGTAAATCCTTGGTTCTGTGAATTCAGAACATGATCTAAGCTAATACAGTAACCATCTCTGGTTGAAAACCAAATTATTACTTGCCTGTTTCTTTCCTCTTAAGCTATTTTTCCGCCTTTGTCGGTTGGAGATAGTCCACTCCCAAGTGCTGTATTTTCTGCGTCTACAAGTCCATGCTGTTATGTGTTCCAGGGTCGCTGGCATTACACTCAAAGACCTGGACCGTCCGGTGGAGGAGCTCACGTATCAAGTCTCTCAGCTGGCGATCTGGAGGGACCGCTTCGTGCATGCTGTCGAGAGCCTGTATGTCAAAATGGTCAGTTCACTTCAATATTTTACGTAATGTGGACTTTGGAAATAGGGTGACTCCTGAAAAATTCTATTTCATCTGTTAATTAAATTATCAGAAAATACTGGGCCCGATATTTTTTCCTTTCGTAAACTAAAATGATAATGGTTTAGTTTGTTGAAATTTCGCGTGACGTTACACCTTAGTTGACTTTATACTTAGAAGTAACGTCAAAAGTCCCTTATTCCTGAACATTGACGAGTTTCTTCAATTTTGAAACAGTTTTCCCCAATCGATTGAGCTGATAATTTACATATAAGTTTGGATAACAAAGCACGGTTAGCTAAGTGAAATCATTCTAAAGTCAATATGGGCGACACTTGTAGATGGCGGACCAACTATTTTGCAGAAAGGAATACCGAAAAAAGCTTATTTCAAACAGTTTTTTTAGTTCATATTTTACCCTTCTAGCCCGATGGCCGCCAAGAACCCCTTGATGAGGAGAGTGGCATCAATATCCTGGGAAACATGATGGAGTCGTCCATCTTGAGCCCCAACCGCGAGCACTACGGCGACTTGCACAACATGGGACACAACTTCATCAGCTTCGTCCACGACCCTGACTATCGCCACTTGGTAAGTACAACATGATGGAGTCGTCCATCATCAGCCCAACCGCGAGTACTACGGCGACTTGCACAACATGGGACACAACTTCATCAGCTTCGTCCACGACCCTGACTATCGCCACTTGGTAAGTACAACATGACGGAGTCGTCCATCATCAGCCCCAACTGCACGTACTACGGCGACATGCCCAACATGGGATACGTCTTCATCTCCTAGTCCTCTTCCTCGGTCGTGGGAGACGACCCTGACCAACGCCACTTGGTAAGTACAGAAAAAAACATTTGTTTTTGACTATGTTATCAATAGAAAGATTAAAATAGAATACTAATAGTAAAAACAGAATCATATTTGATCGAAAAACGAAAAAAATATATCTATTTAAAGAAAAATATCTGCCCCTCTTTACGAAAACGCCGTTTTGGCAGCTGTATGGGCGTCGTGCCACATGACGTCATGTGGCACGTCAGACTTCTCTTTCTAATTCAACTTCGACGCTTAACGCTTTAACTTTGACGCTGTACAACTTCGTCTCTGATCGACATATTTTAATAAATCTTTCATATTTGTCTTTCATTAAAGTTATTATAATAAAAAATACATGCATATTTCATATTGTAAGAATGGTTGGAAACCTGACTTTCCGGCTAGTAAAGTAGTGACTGGCAAAGATCTAAGAATGACAACTGGAAAAAGACGAAAAAAAAGCTCTTGTATAATGCTACCAAGGGTTGTCTAAACTAAGCCAAACTAACCTCTATTATTTTATCGTTAAGGAACTTAACGGCGTGATGGGCGACTCAGCCACAGCCATGCGCGACCCCGTGTTCTACCGCTGGCACTCCTTCATCGACAAACTCTTCCAACTATACAAGAACAAACTCAACCCATACACTGATGATAAGGTAAGAAATATTCACTCACAGAACCTGTGGCGACATCTATTTTGCCTCATTTATGAACTGCAAAAATAACTGACGTCATAGAAATCCTGCGCGAAATGCTGCGCCTGATGATGGGGACCATCACGGGACAGTGCTCACTTAACAAACACTTCCACACAATAGGCATAACCGACAGTTCTCTGTGCAGGGCATGCATGGAGACTGAGGAAACCGTTGCGCACGTTCTCTTCGAATGCACAGGGGTCACCAAGATAAGAACACAAACCCTCGGGTCGCCCAGAACTTACACGGACGTTCTAAGAAAACCAGGAGCCCTAATCAGCTTCTGGAGGGAGGTGGGCTGGCTGGAATAATCCATCCAACGGCCGCCATGGCCCACGCACAATGGTCCAGCTGAAGGACTAAGTGCGGAAACCAAACCCCCATAACATAGAACATAGAATCCTGCACGCACAATTCTTTTTTTTTTCTGCTTGGCTTCTCGCAAACAGTCAAAGTGACCGACATATGCTTAACCGGGCATCCCTGTGGAGACTAATCTCTCAGCCTCCGGCCAGGCTTACTACTAAACCTAAGCGGCAACGCTGAGGGCTACCCCAGTTGGGGTCGGACCTCGGCTCAGGGCCTCGCTGGGGGGACAGCTAAGGCCGGATCTAATAAAGTGATTCTACCATCCGTTCGGAAAAGCCTACGTGGAGAAAAACGGACAAGAAACTCCAATAATCTAACTAGATTTTAACTAATGCACAGCATCGCGGGCTGGCTTGTAGAATTTGATAGGGACTTTGCGGCGGGCCTCGGCGGCGAAGACGGAACGAATACGGTCGTTTTTGTGTGCTAAGTGTAGAATCGGGCCAGAATGTTCGTACTATTTACGAACCCATTGGCCGTCCTTATAGATAAGGTTATCTAGCTCTCTTGTGGTGCACTCGTAACTCGAGAAGAGGGCACTTCATGAAACGGGGTCGGGGTCGAGAGAGCCCGCATTCCGGATTTCAGCGTCCAAAGCGCGGGCCTGAGGGGACATAAAGATAGAGTACGCGCTGATTATGTTCTCAGCAACGCTTAAGTATGACTTTTGCCCAGAGGGGGCGGCGGGGGGCGGGCACTTAGCGGCAGAGGTGGTGGAGGCCACCTTCTGGCTTTGTTGTTCATGGGGGCAGTAGGGGCCGGAATTGGAGCTGAGATGGGAGTGGCCACCAGCGCCGGGATGGGCTGGGAGTAAGTCTGAGGAGCCACACTTTGGTGGTTCAGCTTACCCCATGGGGAAGTCCTCTGAGGGGCTAGACGTGGGGAGGGGTTGGGAAGCGGGAGCAAGACGTGCTTGGCGCGCATCGCGTCTCTTAGCCATTTTGGGGGCGAGTTTTGGGGCTTTAGGGCAGCCCCGGTAGTTGGCTGGGTGACCGACCTGACCACATAGCACGCAGGGTAACGCAGCTGGGAGGCTCCGTGCATTCTGCGCGGTCTTTGGGACGGGGGCATTCTTTTGTGCTATGCTCGCCCAGGCACTTGACGCACCTGAGGGTAGCATATAGTCTGGCAAACGAAAGTAGAGACTGACAAAGCGCGGCAAATTTAAAAAAATCCCAGCATAGCAACCCCAAAACTAGTATGAAATACTTGGAATAACCAAATTTGATACTTTAGAATTATTAATATTAGTTCGGCTGAGTAAAAATAATATAGGTACTTTAGGCAGGCTTCAGATATTATGTATCTATCAATCCGAATAAAAAAAAACAACAGTATTCTATAATAATTTTGGTTTATTCACTACAATAATCAAAATGTGAATCTAAGACTTCAAAGTGCATAGATTCATTAGAGTCACTGGAATCACTGTTTTGCACACTAATCATGAAACTTTATAAATTATTTTCTGTAATTCTGTCCCTTTCATTATATATTTTTTCAACATAGTATGACATGTACAGTCATTTTCTTCCACTCCTCTGCTAGCTTTAACCAAAGTACTGGTTCAGGGTTCTTATCCTATATTTCTGCTCTAAATCCGTAAGTTTTTCAATAGTTTCCATTATCTCATTAACCCCTGCTACATCCTCCAGATCTTCTGTAAAAGAAAAAAAATGTTAAAATTACAATGCAACTTTTATTATGATATGATAAATAGCCATAATGCATTATTATGAAAGTGTTTAACTTGGGAATGTGAATAATAATAGAGAAATAGTTTTTGCATCAATAGTAATTACGAATTAAAACAAAGTATCAAATTATTAGCGTCATACTCACCTATCAAATCTAACCCCACACGTAAACAACCTAGTTTTTGTTTGGATTCGGCGTCTTTCTCTTATTGTTTTTCTTTATATTCAGACATCATGCGAAACAACAACTCCCGTAATTCACTTTTAATTTTTTTTTTATTCATTTTTTATTGAATAAATGCTCAATCAAGAACAAAACAAATCAAAACAACACGCCATCTTGATTTGGAAAACTGAGGTTGACATTAGTATAGCATTGCCATATAAAAAGTTTGCAAATAATTCGAGTGCCTACTTTCGTTTGCCAGACTCTAACAGTTGGTCTGAGAGGGACCATAGACTTGGCAGTTGTGACACTGACCAACGACGTGGGGACGGTACGGCTTTTCAATAGATATGCCCGACAGGGAATCATACGGTCTTGATGCCGAAAATGGGGTTATGTCCATCGGTGTGGCTGCAAACAACCAACACCATGTCGAACTGTTCTCCACTTCTTGCTTTATGCAGGCGGTGGACTTCAATGACAGGGACTTTCTGGGCTAACAAATCTTTACGGATTTCCTCCGTAGAGATTTCTTTGGGAATTCGGCGAATCACCACTCGGGTGGGCCTCTCTTCCGGGAGGGAGTAGGTGTGGAACGAAGCGTTCCTACCTTTCAGGAAGCGAGTTAACCCTCGGTAATCTCGGGACGTAGGGACCTGGATTCTGATGCCCTGTTGGCATGCAGTGGCCTTGGTGTAATTGATTTTGCGCTCAATACAGGCGCTAGAAATGTCGTTCCATTTCCCTTTATCCTGAAGATAAATGGATGGAGGAGGGGGAAGCTTCCTAGTGGTAACAGTGTCTACTACTACCATGGGGCTGGGCGAGCGGTTTACCCGCTGAGAAGCGTTATCGGGGGCGGGGGCGGGGGAGGTTTGCCTGTCGGGCGAGGCTGGTGGCAGAACTGTCTGGGGAGAGGTTTTAGCTACCGCCTTTTTGGCCATGGTAGCGTGAGAGGGATTCAACCTCTTTTTCCTCTTGCCCTTGGAATTTTTGGTGGACTCGTTATCGGAGGAGGACAAGGTATCGTAATCCTCTGACCTATCGGGGATGTCAGGGTCGACTATCTGGTTAGCTATTGAGTCTATGAGGTTAGCTGCTGCTTCCCACTCATCATCAGTGCTAAGAGCCACTTCCATCTCAGGGGGGGAGTCATATTCGTCATCAGCCCACTTGGACTTGGCCTGTGACTGAAAGGCAGCTATGCGCTGCTTGTACTCATCATACTGACGTTTATCAGCAGGAGTGATTTTACGGGAATGGCGTGATTTGGACTTCACGACCGGAGCTTGGGGCTTTAGGGGACTGCGATCTCTCCCAGAGAGGGGTGAGTCTGGCTTTAAGGTCTGAGCCTCCACCGGGGAACGGGTGGTGACCTGGACCCGGAAAAGGGTCCGACAAAGGGGGAGGGCGACCTTGGCGCATCATGGAACACAGTAGGCGCGAGGACCTTAGTTGGCGCGAGGGCCTTGCTAGTTCCAGGGGCACCGGTCGGGCCCGAGGCCTCTGGACGGACGATGGGCGGAATGGGGAAATCGGGTGGGAGGGCATCGATAAGCCTCCTCAGGGCAGCACCGTATCTTAAACGGATATCAGGGTCTAGCATAAGCTTATCCCTAAGGAGCTTTATGGCATTTTGCAACAGCTCTAATTCATCAAACTCTGTTGAAGACATCGTTTGAAGGGTAAGGGACCTCCCCGGGTGGGTGGGCCCGGGGATGTGTGAAAGCCTACCCTCCCAGTCGGGTGAGACTGGGAGGTGTGTACCTTGGTGAGCCCTAAGCTAGTTATCCTGTCACCAATCTTATTGAGTGACAGGGGTCCTATGGTACCGGTGAACCCACTGAAGGTGGGCCACCCTCCTCCTGAGTACCGAAAGTCTGGTACGTAGGGGTAGACACACCCTACCGTACCAGGTGTAGATGTGGAACAGAGACAGGGGTTGACTAGGCTATCTACCAAGGCCAACTACCCTTCTCCCGACTCCTTATGACTGCCGTGCTCTGAAGGAGCTTGGCAAGTGCAAGGGTGCAGCACTCCACTTGGCTTCGTTAACACCGTAAGGTTTCCGCCAAGGACCACTAAGTCGTGGATTTAACCCGGAAGGGGTCAAAAAATGTCTCTACTAGTAACCTAAGTTACTAGTAGCAACACCTGTGAGAAACCTGCGTGCGAAGTCGCGACGGCCGCAGTGACGTCACGCAGGGGCGCGACGAGTCGGAGGGTGGGGCGTGGCGAGCAGCGGGACGTCCTTTCGGGGCGACGGCAGGCGGTGAGTGATGAACCACGCACAAGCAGAGTTTTCGCCGCGTTTTGAACGTATACGACAATCCGACATCAGCAGTCGGGCAGTTCACCAGACAGTGTAGTATCTGGTGGACACAAGATCGATCCTATTCAATGGAAGTTTGCTGGACTTTACACAAAGTCCAGCAAATCTCTCCATATCTCTATATTAGCGTACAAGACTCGTCAGAAATTTAAAATCATGAAGACCAGAGAGTTCCTTTTTTTTTTTGTCCTGTTCAAAGTTCTTTAAATATTTAGTTTCTGTCTGAGTTTTACCCCCTCCTATTAACCAATTTAAAAAAAAAGAGGCGGGCGTTTCTTAAATTTTGGGCACACGGTTAGCGCAGTGGTTGAGCGATTGACTGCTGCGCTGCGTGTTGCGGGTTCGATTCCCGCACGGAACAAATATTTCTATGACCTACAGATAATTGTTCCGGATCTGGGTGTTCTGTATGTGAGTTTATATGTTTGTAAACGCACCCACGATACAGGAAGGAATTCCTAGTGTAGGGCAAAGTTATTAAAAAAACGGCTGGTTTTATCAACATCTTCACCTATTGTAAACCGATTTTGATCAATTTTTAAACAATTCCAGCTGGATTTCGCCGGCATCCGCGTATCCAGCATCAGCCTGGAGGGCGACGCCGGTACCAACACCATCGATACCTTCTGGGAGCTGAGCACCGTGGATCTAAAAAGGGGGCTGGACTTCACGCCCAGGGGCTCCATGCTAGTAGAGTTCACGCATCTGCAGCACAAGGTGTTCAACTATGTGTGAGTACTAACTGAACAAGTTCATCATCATCAAATAGCAGGCCAGGCAGTGACTATTTGAAAATTTTTTGTTTCGTTTTATTGCTCATATTTTGAAATTTTACTCGACTTATGACGTTTTCTCTTACGTGGTGGTGGTGACTAATTGACTTCATACTGTCATATCATCATTTTGGTGATGAAAGTTGTTTGTTAAAAGTACTACTAATGCATATTTTAGATGGTGCTGTAATTGGAAGTGAATGCTAAAGTAATTTAAGGCACTTTAGACATTTTAGTTTTGAGATAAAAAAGCATTAAGTCCGCCTATGTACTTTTATGTTGCATGAAGTTTAAATAAATAAAAGTATTTAAACACTCTTTTGATGCCTTGGTATTTTGGTCTACATGTTTGCAATAATATATTATTTCTTTCTTTCCTTCTACAGCATCGAAGTGAACAACACTTCAGGTCAAGACGCAAAAGGCACAGTGCGTATCTTCATGGCGCCCGCCGTCGACGAGAATGGCGAGCCGCTAGTCTTCGAGAAACAGCGTAGGGCCATGATCGAGCTCGACAAGTTCACTGCTGATCGTGAGTATACCATACTTAGCAGTGTGAGTGTGTGTGTGTATGTGCGAGCATAGTGCCAATGGAGGGCGTCCCTCGTTCGTGAGGGACAACTAATATTGTTCTCTGTTCGAACCGAAAAACAAAAGAAGAAACACAATATTATTCAATCGCAAGAATCAAAGAGAATAAAATAAACTTGAGATGAAAGAGATTACGCTCCTATTTTTAAACGTTAGCAATTTAAAGTGTAAATTTAAATAAATAAATAAATAATTATGTTACAATGAAATGATTTCATTTTAAGTATTTTAATATAGGTACCGAGGCGAGGGCAAGAACTTAATGCTTTATCGCGATAACTGTACTTCAAAAAACAAACGAAAATATAGTCATTACGCTATCTGGCCTTATTGCGATCTATTCCAAACACGATATAGTCCAAACAAGATCTAGTCATGTCGAGATTAAGTCCTATAGCGAACTAGTCATATCTGCTATTTAGTCTTATCGAGAGGTAGTCATAACGGTTCTAACCCTTGAAAACTATTTTTTGATCAATTCACCCGAAAAGGAACTCCTATTCAAAAGCAAAATTTCAACAAAAACAAATTATAGACTACTTACCAAATCGAACAGAAGTTTTCACACCCTACCAAATTGATTGACTGATATTATAGATGAAATCTTTTTCATTATAAATGTTTGTGTTGCAGTACGTCCGGGCAACAACACCATCCGGCGCAGCAGTGTGGACTCCTCCGTCACCATTCCCTACGAGAGAACCTTCCGCGACCCGGTATATTTACTAAAACTATACCTTTCTGTATGACTAAATGTACTTACGTAAATTAAGCAAAAGGAGTATGTAAGGACCTAAGCAGGTAGCGTTCTGTAGTTTCTGCCTACCGAAATGGGAAAAAGGCGTGAGTTTATGTATGTATGTGTTGATCAGAATCTTTGATCACTGAATATAACAGAGTGAGTTTCTAAAATATTAAACAACAAGCTGTCCCGGCGAACTTCGTACCACCTCAAACAAAGGTAAGGAAAAAGGTGTAACTAACCCGACATGGTTTTGAATTTCAGAATAATCGACAACACCATCTACTGGCATTACCAGTATACAACGCTATTTTCATTTTCCGTCCGTGTTTTGTTTATGACATGTACTCGTATCAGAGGTTGCACTGCCCAAGTAACACAGGAAGCATTTTAACAAATGAATAGTAAACTTATGTAGAACATAAGGTCCGTATAAACTCTTATATAAGCTCACCGAGCATCTTGACGCTAACTATTGGCATTTTCACACCATTATGATGCTTATAACTGTATATCAATCAATCAATCAATCAATCAATCAATCATTGATTTATTTGTTAACATAGGTAAATAAATACAGATCTTAAGTTTGAACAGAGCGCTATGTTATGCCAGGAGGCGTACAAATATGGTGTACAAATCTAGCTGAGGATTACAAATTAAAATTTCCTTTAAAATAATTGAAAATCATGCATAATTTTGGTATTGCATTAGAAAATAAATTGAACAATTCAATACTCCAAATATGTCAGACCTAAATGAAGAATTATTAAAATGTCAAAATAATTAAAATGTCAAAATAATTCAAAATGTCAAAATAACTAAAAATGTCAAAATAATTCAAAATGTCAAAATAACGAAAAACTACAAAATCATTAAAAATGTCAAAATAATTAACAATTTCAAAATAATCAAAATGTCAAAATAATTTAATGCCTATATTTTATACAATAATTGTAATTCTAAATTAATTCGTCATTTAAGTATTCGTCAATATTATAATAACATTTATTAATTAAGAATAATTTTTTTTTTTTCTTAAATTGTGTGAGATTTAATTCTTTTATGGCGTCTGGAATTTTATTATAGATACATGGAGCCATACCCAGGACACATTTTGCTACTAATACAGTTTTACACTTATAATTATTCAAACAATTTTTGTACTGAGTACGAATTGGAACATTTCGTACCATTGTCATTTTTTCAAAAAGGTTGGGATTCGTTTTGACGAAGATACTGATTTCTAATATGTATAACGCCGGTAGCGTAAGTATTTTCAATGATTTAAAGTACGGTGCACAGCTGTCATCTGTTTTCAGACCACACATGGCTCTAGTGCACCTTTTTTGTGCCTTGAATAATAATCCCTTATCCGTGGAATTACCCCAAAAAATTATTCCGTATCGTAGAAGTGAGGCTACTAAACCATGATAGGCAACAAGTAATGCTTCTATATTTACTTTTCTAGATAATTGAAAAAGTGCGTAGGCAGTTTATTTTTTTTTACATAGCTGTTCTATATGAGCTTTCCAATTAAGGTTACTGTCAATATGGATACCTAAAAACACACTTACTTTTACTTCTTCTATTTTGTTGCCATTGTAATTGACACAAATTTTTGGGGCTTGAATTCTTTGGTGGAAATGCATTATTTTGGTTTTATTAAGATTTATTACTAAATTATTCATATTAAGCCAATTAATTATGTCAGTTAGAGTATTATTAATGTCAAATTGATAAGTATTTAAGTTCTTACATTTTTTACTATGGCAGTGCTGTCGTCTGCAAACAAAATCATTTCTTGTTGTGTCACTCTTGGTAAATCATTTATGTAAATGAGAAATAAATGGGGCCCAAGCACGCTACCTTGAGGCACTCCATATTTTATACTCCTAAAATTCGACACATACGTTCGTTCCGTTTTGGTTTTTGCACACACTCTTGTGATTTCAGTACATTGTAATCTATTACTTAGATATGATTCCAGCAGTTTTAAAATGTTCCCTCTAATGCCATAGCATTGCAATTTGTCTAGAAGGATTTTGTGATCAACATAATCAAAGGCTTTAGTCATGTCTGTGTAAATAGCGCAGATGGAAATCTTTCTATCAACAGCAGACATAACATTATTTAAAAGGTCGAAAATAGCCATGTTAATTGTTTTATTTCGCCGAAAACCGTTTTGTTCTTTGCACAAAATATTATATTTGTGAAGATATTGGTATAGCGAGTTATAAATAACCTTTTCAAAGATTTTGGAAAAAACAGGAATTTTGGCTATTGGCCGGTAATTTTTTATATGCGTCTTATCTTCCTTTTTGTGTAGCGGTTGTATTATCACTTTTTTCAAGTCTTCGGGATAGATGCCCTCGGTAATACCCATATTAATAATATATGCTAGGGCAGGTGCTATTAGCTCAATTACATATTTAATGACTTTTGTAGATATACCGTCATTACCTACAGTACTAGTATTTTTAAGCGTCTTTGTGGCTAAAATAATATCGGATTTTAAAACAGGCTGCATAAACATCGATTGACTTGTCAAGTTACCTAACTTATTGTTTATTTTAATGTCATTAATTATATTATTCTCAATGTCATCTATAAAGTAGTCATTAAATGCATTTGCTATGTCATTCGGGTTTGTGTAAGTCAAATTGCCTGCTTTTATTGTCAGTATCTGTTCTTTAGGGAGGTTAGTTTTAGATCTATTGATTATCTGCCATGTTGCTTTTGATTTATTTTGCGAGTTGTTTATAAAGTAGTTATTTTGTGCCTTCTGAGTTAATCTAACAATTTTTTTATACTGCGTCGTGTATTTTTTCAAGTCATCTTTAGCTTTTTTTGTTGGGTGTAGTCTGTAAGCCCACAATAACCGTCTCTGTCTCTTACTACATGTTTTTATGCCATTAGAAATCCATTTAACATGTTTGTTAGTGTTTATAGTTATAAGTTTCTCTGGAAAACAGAGATTGTAAAACAATGAGAAAATATCAATAAAAGCTTTATAGGCCACATTAACATCATTACTTTCGTAGACTTCCTTGAAGGATAAATTTTGTATACACGATTTAAATTTATCAAGGTTCTCTTTGGAGTAATTTATTTTGACCGTTTTCCAAAATTTTAAACGACACGTTTTATTGACAGTTATTTTAAGTATTTGTGATGTGTGATCTGATAACATGAGGTCAATAATTTCCGTTTTCCATCCTTTTCTTAGATTATGCGCAAAGTTATCAATGCACGTTTTACTATGAGGCCTAGTAGGCTGGTTTAGAGCTAGAGTCAAATTATAGCTAAGTAGGAAATGTTCCAAATCCAGAGTAATCTTATTTCTTAAAAGTACATTAATGTTAAGGTCACCACACAATACAATTTTTTTATTCGATAATGTACAAACTTTTTTTAAAACAATGTCAAGTTTTTCATAAAATGTCAAGTAATTATATTTTGGTACTCTATACACACAAATAATAATAATTGAATAAGATGTCAATTCTATAGCACAAATTTCAAATGCGCCTGATACAGACTGTTTAGCAACATCTGGTAGTTCCCTGTACTGGTGCCCCTGTCTTACAAGAATACAAGTACCTCCCCGATTTTTGTTTCGTGAAAAAATAGCGGCTAGGTGGAAATTCGGTATGTGCAATAAACTCTCATGTCCAGATGTTATGAAATGCTCTGTTAAACAGAGTACGTCTACAGTTGTCCCTTGATTCTCCAAGTTTTCTAATTGTACAGTTAAAAAGTCTGATTTATTTAACAGTCCAGCAATGTTTTGATGCATTACATTAATACGATTGAAGAAAAAACTGACCCGTGTCTTCTGATTCAGTTGCTGTCTTCATTTGGTTGTCAGTTTGGTGAAAGTCAGTGTTTGATGATTGTATGTCCATAGTCATTTTACAAATATCCCTAAAAATCGATTGCATTCCAGAGTCATTTATTACACCTGTGCGTTTGTTAAACATAGTATCATCATACTTTTGGTTCATGTTGCTGTCCAGAAAATATGCGTGTCCATGGGTGATAGTATCTAGATATAATAAATTATTAAAGGTTTCCACTCTTGAATTATATAGGTAGTTATTTGTGAAGAATTTGTAGGTCGGAGTGCAGATAATTATATTAGTGTTTGAGACTTCTTGCAACATTTGCCTAATTAGTAAAATGCTATCAAAATATTTTTTTGTTATTTTAAAGTCTTCCTCACCTATCAATATAATACAGAAGTCATGTAGAGTGAACTCTGACAACTTTATTTTGATACCTTTTAACAGAAGTTCCATAGTTCCATGAGGCGATAACGTTGGACGATAACGTTGGCGTATAACGTTGGATAATGGCATAACAAAATGCTTTTGTAAAGCCTTTAGTTTTAGTGCAGCAAACTACAACGTAGCTGTACAGCTTTCAGCTGTTTTTAGTGCATTTGGATTTACAATAGCATTTTTAAGTAGTAAATAAATGCTTAATGCTGTTTAATAGCATAAACATGAACCATTATAATGCCACGTAAAGCCGTTATACATCTTTCAGCTGTATTTAGTGTCTTAGGGTCTACAATAGCAATTTTAAGTAGTAATATAATGCCTAATGCTGCTTAAAAGCATAAACTTGCACCATTATAATGCACCGTAAATCCGTTATACAGCTTTGAGCTATAAGTGTTGCCCTTTGTTGTGTAATAGCACTTTTAAGGGATTTGTAAAAGCCTAGACCTGCTGAACAGCATAAACGTGAATCAATGTAATGCTTGCATTTTTAAAGATCAACTGAGTCCTGTTGTATAGCTGACGGCTCTTTAATCAAATACACGTGAGTTATTGTAATGCGTAAAGCTGTATATTGGTTAATTTTACTATATTCTTAAAACCATTTGTCGGCCATATTGAGGAAAAGCACAATATTCGCATTAAACATGCCTTTTTTGCTGACGGCACCATAATTATTGTAATAAGCCACGCGTGGGCATTTGGAGGTCATGCATTCAGAAAGCTATTTTACCAACAGACTCTTGGCAAACGGACACAAGTTGTACAAAAATTCTGAAACGGGATTTTTTGTTTTGCTCAAGGATCCCCAAAATTGCGTTCAAGTAATAGTACTATTTCAGTCTACATCAAGTCTACTAGTATACTGGTGAATCCCTAAAGATCTACTTTATAGACAATGGCACTACAGTGGTTGATCAAAAGTCTTCTCTCTGGCCTCTGACTTAATAATTGTTCACAGGTGAGTATTTAAACTGCTGGCGGCATTAATTTGCATTTTTAAAGGCTCACCGGGCTGCTAAGGACCGTTTTTGTTAATATTTTATTAACAAAAATTATTATCATTTGGACCTATTTATAAAAGAAATAGGCCTATATAGTAATAATATAACTTAATTTAATACCATCCAACCACTACTATTATGTCAATTATGCAAAATTCGTTCTATACTAGGAATGCACACTTGTTTTGGTTATACCACACATATATTTATATAACTATGTTTAACAAGACCACAAAATATCCGAGGCGCGTGAAAATTTTCAATGAAACTTGTACAGACATTTACAGTAAACTACATTTCGCAGTAATATTTGAATGCATGATATGTATAAGAAAAGTGTCAAAAACTTAAACAGTATTATAAATTTTGTTTTGATGCAAACAAATATGGTGTCCCTTAGTTTTGACACTCTTCGTCCATATTAAATTGCTAGACAAAGTAGTTAAATTACAACGATAATTGTATTATAACATTTGTACCGTGGTAGGTATTAGAGATGTTTTTGCAATGATGTAGGGTTCAATTAAGTACTAACTGTGAACACTTAAATAGCTCCAATAATTCTTTTACTACATTCTAATGCTAGTCTAATGCTTTTGTAATGCAATTAACATCTTCACCATCAATAATATTGCTAGTATAATGCTTCTGTAATGCGGTTGGCAACCTCATTGACCGTAATATAGCTTCTGTAATGCGATGGGCAACTTCATTGACCACAATAATGCTAAAATAATGCACCTGTAATGCAATTAAACAACTCTTGTTATCCTTTTGTAGGATCTAAAGATGTATGATTTGTGCCCAAATAAGCACTACAGTAGCCGTATAATCTTTTGTAATGCTACTATAGAACTAACTCAAAATGCGAAAACAATACAGAAAAGCTGTAAGTCAGCCGTTATACTGCTATGATTTGTTACTTGGGTGTGTTCGCAAAACGTATGGGAAAATTAATTTCCTTCATAATTTGTTTTTTCATTACTATTCAAATATTAATAGTTATTCTGTTATTCGGGCGGAGATAAATCCAACAAATCAGAAATCATGAAAATCGATCCAGCCGTTTTTGAGTTATAAATGGTGTAACTAAACCGAATTTGTATTATAAATAAAAGATTAAAAGTAGTCGAAGAAGACTATTTCCAAGCACTTGTTTTTAACAGTAAGTAACCGGTAACCCAACCCAGAAATTCTGTATTATTGCGCTATGAAAACAGTCAAGACTTCATCAACCTTCAAAAATAATTTATATCATCATAAAATAATTTATATAGGCAATTAATCAATGTAAAATCTAATAAAAAAGTAAAATGGATTTCGCGAGGAATAAAGTTATGTAGCAAAAAACAAAGAAACCTGCTTTGGAAATACAGAAAAGCACCTACATGCGAAAATAAAAATACTTTCAAAAACTATTCACAGAGACTTAAAAGAATAGTAAACCTCACTCAAAAGGCTAAAAATAATTACCTGATTGATAGCTCACAAAATAAGTTAAAGGCATCGTGGCAGTTAATTAATAATTGTTATCAAATAAAAGAACCTATTTTGCAAATAAATAAGGAAAACAAAGTAATAAAAAATCCTAAGCAGATTGCGGACTCGTTTAATGATTTCTTCGTGGATCAGGTGCAGGATGTTACTGCTAACGCTCGGGAAAAAATGGGTGGAATTACCATTATCCCAAATTTTTTGTTCATGCCCCCTGTAGTGCCTCAAGATATCATACGGGTAATAAAAAACTTAAAAAATAAAAAAAGTTTTGGTTATGATGGCGTTTCTACCGTTGTTGTAAAATTTGTTGCTGATATAATAGCAAATCCTCTAAGTCATATTATTAATGCATCTATAAGCTCAGGTATATTTCCATATAAACTAAAGACAACTATCATAAAACCATTACATAAAAAAGCATCAAGGAAGATATGGCAAACTATAGACCAGTAGCTTTAATTTCGGTATTTTCTAAAATATTTGAAAAGATAATTTATGAGTCTATCTATAAATTTGTTACAAAACATAATATATTGTGCGAAGAGCAAAAGGCCTTGGAAAAAATTAAAACATCAATATGGCTATATTTGAGCTTATTAAGTTGATTATGACTAATGTAGATGTTAAAAACCCTGTTTGTGCGATATTTACAGACATGACGAAAGCATTTGACTATGTAAAACATGACACGCTCCTAAAAAGCTAAACGATTATGGTATAAGAGGCAACGTATTAAACCTAATAAAATCATACCTTACTGATCGAAATCAATACACTGAAATATCAAAAGTATGTACCAAAACTAAACGTGAATTCAAATATCGATCTACATATAGAACAACCAAATTTGGTGTGCCGCAAGGTAGTGCACTTGGGCCACTGTTATTTTTACTTAATATCAACGACCTGCCGCGCCAAATTCGTCATCCAATGACATTATTTGTGGATGACAGCACAGCCATAATTGCAAGCGTAGACAAAACAGAATACGAAAAAAGACATAAACAGCACACTCAAAGCAATAATTGATTGGCTCAATAAAAATAACTTAGTCATAAATCTAAATAAAACCAAAGTGATGCATTATTATCAGCGGCTACCGCCAGATGACATAATTATTAAATATAAAGACCAAATCGTAGATACAACCTCAGTGGCAAAATTCCTAGGAGTACATATCGACAGTCAACTGACGTGGAAACCCCATGCTGAATACGTTTGCCAAAAACTAAGTAAATCTGCCTATCTACTTCACATTCTTTCCAAAAAAGTAAATTTAAAAACACTAGTTACAGCATACCATGGCTTAGTTGCGTCATTGTTATAATACGGAGTCATATTTTGGGGTAATTGTGGTGAAAGGGAAAGAATTTTAAGGCTCAGAAACGTTGCCTTAGATCGAAGACCGGTCTGAAGTCTACAGAAAGCTGTGTACCAGTATTTAAATCATTAAAAATTCTCACATTACTCACATTTATCTTTATATATTCTTGAAATTGCCCTATTCGTTAAAACTAATAAACAGTTATTTACCTCATTGTTTGATATAAGAAAACGCACAGGACCTATAAGATCTATAAATAGAAATCAACTTTATACAGGTGGTCACAAAACAGCCCTATTAAGAAAAAATATTTTATCCATGGGACATCTTATTTATAATAAGCTACCCAATACTCTATTAGAATCACCCACCAATGTATTTAAAAAACAGTAAACAAAAATGTTATTGGACAAGTGTTACTACACTATTACTGATATTTTAAATGAAAAAATTTTTGCAACTTTTTGGACATTGTAATTATTTTGTTGACATTTATTATTTTCTATTTTATTCCGATTTTATGGTAGACTCTTTTGCGTTGACATTTGTATGTTACTATTTTTGACATTTGACAAATTTTAAATAGGTATGACGTAATTATATTGATTTTATTTGACATTTGTTTTATATTTTAGCACGTATTTAATTTTATAATAATTGACATCTAATTATTATTTTGACATTACCAATATTATTTAAGATAAGATAAGATAAGATATTTTTATTTTGTAAAACATGAGTACAGTATAAAGGTCTTATATTAATATGAGTTGGCTACATGTTTTGCCATTTATGGCGTACAAAATTAGTTACAAACAGAGCAAAAAATAAAATAAAAATACACACACTATCAAAAAAAATTAGATTGAAATTACAATGTCAAAAATTTTAATTCAATAAAAAATTACTATGTCAAAATTTAATATAAACTGAAATTACAATGTCAAAATTTTAATTCAATTAAAAATCAAAAATCACTGTCACAATTTTAATTCAATTAAAAATCACTATGTCAAAATTTTAATTTATTTGAGTGGTTTTTAGTTTGAGTAGTTAAGACAAGCAGGAAAAAAAAAACAGAATTTTACAAAAGCGAAACATCGTTTAAAAATTCATCTACACTGTAATAGCACTTCTCTAGTAATATCCCCTGAAGGGACTTTTTAAATTTGCTTAGAGGCATACATTTAATAATATCAGGTATTTTATTATAGATATCTGGAGCAATACCAAAGAAACTCTTTTTCAATAGAGCAGTTTTACACTTGTATTGACATAACAGATTCTCATATTGGGCAAGAATTGGGGTTCTCTTAACTGCTGCAAATTTTTTAAATAATTGTTGATTTGTTTTTACAAATAATGCAGTTTCCAATACATACAAAGATGGAAAAGTCAGTATTTTTATTTTTTTAAAGTAAGGAACGCAACTATCCGTTGTTCTTAGACCACACATTGATCGTATACACCTTTTTTGCATCCTGAATACAAGTTCTCTATTAGTTGACTGTCCCCAAGAAACAACACCATATCTCAAAATAGAAGCGACCAATCCATGATAGGCTGTTAAAAGTGTGTCGGTATTCACTTTCTTGGATAATTGGAATAATAGATATGCAGATTTACTCACACGCTTGCAGATTTCCTCTAAGTGAGGTTTCCAGGTTAGTTTATTATCTATAGTTATACCCAAGAATTTTGCATTTGTAACTTCTTCTATTATACAGTCATTATAGGCAACATTAACTAGTGGATTCTTACGGCGCTGGTGGAAATGCATAACATTTGTTTTATTTAAATTAATTACAAGATTATTTTTGTCAAGCCAATTAATAATGTCACACAGAGAATTATTTATGTCATTTTGGTAATTACACAATAGTCGTGCTGTCATCTGCAAACAGTACCATTTTATGATCTATAGTTTTTGGGAGATCATTAATGTATATTATGAAAAGGGGTGGCCCCAATACGCTACCCTGGGGTACACCATATTTTATAAGCCTTGGTTTAGATACATATTTTATCTCCAATTTACTAATAGGACAAATTCTCGTGACTTCTGTACATTGAGTTCGGTCACTCAAATATGATTCTAGGAGTTTCAAGATGTTTCCTCTTATGCCATACCCATGCAATTTTTGCAGCAAAATCTTATGATCTACGAAATCGAACGCCTTTGTCATATCAGTCAATATAGCACACACAGGATTACCTTTATCTACAGATGACATTACACTAGATAGCAGATCAAAGAGAGCCATATTAATATTTGTATTCTTTCTGAAGCCTTTTTGTTCATTGCAAAAAAGTTTGAATTTTTCGAAATATGAATATATAGAATTATAAATTACCTTCTCAATAATTTTTGAGAATACTGGTATTTTTGCAATAGGTCTATAATTTCGAACATCACTTTTATCATTTTTTTTATAGAGTGGTTTAATGATGACTGTTTTTAGGCTCTTTGGGAATAAACCATCAGAAATACAAAGACTAATTATGTGTGATAGTAGAGGCGCTATAATTTCCTTCACGTATTTTACAACTTTAGTTGATATGCCATCAAATCCTACAGTACTTGTATTTTTTAGGCTGCTAATTATTTTGATTATATCAGTATCCGCAACAGGTAGCATAAATAGTGATTGCGAATTCGAATGTTCCATAACGTAATTATCGGTTAACGTTCCTTTAGTTTTAATATTATTTTCAATTACTTCCACAAAGTAGTTATTAAATTCGTTTGCAATTTTCATAGGATCTGTGTGAGTTAAATTATCTTTGTTTATAGACAGTATTGGTTCTTGTGGTAAGTTGAATTTGGCTTTTTTAATGACTTGCCAAGCAGCTTTAGACTTATTTTTTGACGTATTAATGTAGTGGTTATTTTGGGCTTTTTGAGTTAAATGTATTATTTTTCTATATGTTGAAGAGTATTTTTTAAACGCAAGTCTATTTTTTGTATTAGGATTGAATCTATATGCCCAAAGCAATTGCCTTTGCTTCTGACTACAGATTTTTATCCCACGAGATATCCACCTATTCTTTTTATTAGTATGCACAGTCATAATTCTATTTGGAAAGCATAATTTGTACAATAATGAAAAATCATCCATAAAATGTTCATAGGATTCATTAGCATCTTTGGCTTTGTAAACTTCTGAAAAAGATAAGCACTTTAGATGACTTTTGAAATTTTCTAAGTTGCCTACTGAGATATCCTGTTTTTTGGATTTCCAATATTTTAGTATACAAGTTTTTTTAATAGGGACCTGGAGTAATTGAGACGTATGATCTGAAAGTACCAAGTCCATTATTTCAGCTTTACATTTTTTTCGGTAGGTGTGAGCAAAATTATCTATACAGGAATTACTACTCAATCTAGTCGGTTTATGAAGTTCTAATTGTAGGTTAAATTGCAAAAGAAAGTGTTCGAATTCGAATGTAATTTTATTCCTTTTTAACACATCTATATTAAAGTCTCCAGCTAAGATAATATTTTTATTTCGGAAAGAGCAATATTTTCGCAAAACATGGTCCAGTCTCTCGTAAAATATGTTGTAATTATGTTTAGGTATTCTATAAATACATATAATGATAATACCATAAGATATTAATTCTATACCACAACATTCAAAAACGCCTGTCACTGATTGTTTTGCAATATCTAATAATTCTCGATACTGCAGTCCTGTTTTAACAAAAATGCAAGTTCCACCGCGTTTAACATTTCTAGTGAAGAAAGCTGCTGGGCAGAAATTAGGTATATGTAATATATTCTCGTAGCCTGTCTCAATAAAATGCTCCGTTATACAGATTACGTCTATACTAATTCTTTTACTATGAAGCTCTTCTAATTTTACAATAAGCGAATCCGCCTTATTCATAAGTCCTGCAATGTTTTGATGCAGAATATTAAGATAATAGTTATAGAAAAAACTGAGACGAGTTTTGTGCCATTTCAAATTGTTCCTTCTGGGAACAATCAACCATTGATTTTACGGTGTTTACGTTATCTAGGTCTAGGATGAGGTCTTGCAAGTCAGATATCACGATATTAAAGCCTTTATTATTGAGATTACCATTCCAGTGGTTGTAAGTATCAAGCGTGTAAGGAAGATTTAGATTCGAGTCTAAGATAAACGCATAGCTGTATGTCTGGACGTCCATATAAATTAAATTATTAAAAGTATCAATTCGGCTATTAAACATAATATTTGAATTATCCATGTATTTAAAAGTAGGTAAACATATAATAAAATTAGTGTGATTCAATTGTAATAGTTTTTCACGAATTAATGTCAATAGTTCTATATATTTATTTGTTTTTTTGAAATCCTCCTCACCAATAACAATAATACAATAATCTGAATAAGTAAAATTACGAATCTTGTTTTCAATATTTCTTAAAATATGCTCAATACCACATTTAGGCGTACGATAATGACACATATTATAATTACGTAGATGAGTGCCTTCACTCATGGTATATATTCTATTTGAGAATTCACTGCTTATGACACAAATGTTACGTTTCAAGGGAGGGGATGTTGTATTAGGACTCATTTTGTTATTACAATTTTGTGTACTTCCGATAACAACATCAATTTATTTCAATCTTATAACTTACATTTATTGTGGTGAAATTTATTGTTATGATTGATTATTATTATAGAATAAGAATAAGAATAAGAAGTTTTTATTTGTATAGAATGTAGGTATTACAATAAGATGTTAACAAAAGTTCAAGAATCCTTGTACATCCTGCCTTTCGGCATGCAAACATTTATGGGTAGACACCGGTACATACATATGACATAGCAGGTTATCAGCGTAGAAAAAAACGAAAATATGTTCCTATATACTATCACAAATCATCATTCAAAAAATCGGATATAGAATAGTAACATTTTTGTAACAATAAGTCAGTTAGTCGCTTTTTGAATATTCTAAATGGTTGTTCTTTTATAACTTCAGGTAACTTATTGTATATCTTTGGCGCCATACACATAACGCTTTTTTTTAACAGTGTGGTGTTATAGCTACCTGTGTGCAATAAATTTTGATACTGAGATCTCATACAATTTGTCCTCTTTCGTATCTCACGTAACGATGGAAACAGATGCGGGTTGCTTTTTACAAAAATGGCTATTTCTAGAATGTACAGACATGGGAAGGTTAGTAATTTATGTAATTTGAAAATAGGAACACAGCTGTCCGTAACATGTAAGTTAAAAATTGACCTAACACATCGTTTTTGGGCCTTGAAAATGTTTTCTCTTTCACTACTATTACCCCAGAATATGATACCAAACCTCAACGTTGAAATAACGAGGCCATGGTAAGCAACAAGGACTGTATTGGTATTAACTTTTTTAGATAGGTTGTATAACATATAGGCGAAAGTACTTAACTTTTTACAAATATATTCAGCTTGAGATTTCCATGTTAATTGATTGTCAATTAATATTCCCAAAAATTTAGCTACCTTAACATTTTCAATCTTATGACCATTATAATTGACGTTTAAGTCTTTGGGATTAATTCGTTGGTAGAAATGCATGATATTAGTTTTTTGTATATTTATTTTTAAATTATTGTAATCAAGCCAGTTTACTATAGATTTAAGAGTGTTGTTAATATCATTTTCATAGTTTTCTTTAATTGTGCATTTAACTAGTGCTGTACTGTCATCAGCAAACAATATGATTGGATGGTCTATTTGAAGTGGAAGGTCGTTGATATAAATTAAGAATAAAGGCGGACCGAGAACGCTTCCTTGAGGGACGCCATATTTAATGTTTCTATAAGAAGATCTGAATTTTATTTCACGTTTTGTATTCAAACAAATATCAGAAATTTCAGTATACTGCATACGACCAGTAAGATAGGATTTAATTAAATTTAATGCATTTCCTCGAATTCCGTAAGCTTGAAGTTTGTTTATAAGTGTCTCATGATCTACGTAGTCAAAGGCCTTTGTCATATCCGTGAAAATGGCGCAAACTGGTGTTTTGTTATCTACGTTCACCATTATAGTTTTTAATAAATCGAATATAGCCATATTGATGTTTTTATCTTTACGGAAACCTTTTTGTTCGTCACAAAGTAGGTTAAATTTTGTCAAATAATTGTAAATTTGTTCATATATAATTTTTTCTATTACTTTAGAGAACACAGGAATAAGAGCAATGGGTCTGTAATTTGACATATTTTCTTTATTGTTTTTTTTATGAAGAGGTTTTACAATTACTGTTTTGAGACTCTTAGGAAATACCCCGGAAGATATACTTGCATTAATAATATGACTTAAAGGACCAGAAATCACATTAGAAACGAATTTTATGACTTTAGTGGAAATGCCGTCGTAACCAAAGCTCTTTTTATTTTTCAATGATCTTATTACCCTTGATACGTCTTGCGGTACAACTGGGGACATGAAAAACGAATTTGGATTATGATTTATGTCCTTTACACGATGAGATGCAGATTTCGGTGAATCCGAGACTTGATCGACGAAAAAATCATTAAATGATTCAGCTATATCTTTAGGGTTAGTTATTATGACACCATGATTATTTATCTTAGAGATGGGTTCATTAATATTATTATTGTTGTTTATTATATGCCAGGCTGTCTTTGATTTGTTTTCCGAGTTTAAAAGTAAGTGGTTGTTTTGAGCTTTTTGAGTTAATTTGACGATTTTTTTAAATTTTTTGGAATAATTACGAAATTTTTGTTTATTTTCCTCTGTGGGTTTTATTCGTTGCTGCCACAGTAGGAAGCGCTGTCTTTTACTGCATATACGAATACCCCGTGATATCCATTTAATTGATTTTCCAAATTTAACAGTTGTGTATTTTATGGGGAAGCACAGATTGTATAGTAAAAGAAACAAATCCAAGAACATATCATATGCTAAGTTTGGATCCTCGCTATTATATACCTCTGAAAAAGTTAATGATAGCAGATGGTTTTTAAATTTGAGTAGATTCTCACCCGAAATATCTCGTGTACTTTTACGCCAAGATTGTATCTGAAATGATTTATTAACTTTGATTTTGAGAATTTGCGCTGTGTGATCAGACAATGCTAAGTCTATTGCTAAGTCTATTACTACCATTTACATTTTTGTCTGTAATTGTGAGCAAAATTATCTAAACAAGTGTTACTGTTAAGCCTGGTGGGAACATTTATTTCTAATTTTAGGTTATAGCTCAGGAGAAAACATTCGAGTTCCAATGTAAATCTATTTCTCAACATTGTATTTATGTTGAAATCACCACACAATACTATTTTAGAGCCATTTTTAGTACATATAATTTTTAAAATACTGTCTAAATTTTCATAAAATTTGCTTAGGTTACACATTTTAGGAGGTCTATATATACATAGAACGATGACATTTTGTTTAACAAGTTTTATGGCACAACATTCAATTATACCTGTTACAGAGTATCTCATTATGTCTGGTAGTTCCTTGTATTCAAGCCCTTGTTTTATCAATATGCACGCTCCTCCGCGCTTTATGTTATTTCTAGAGTAACATGCTGCTAATTTATAATTTGGAATGCGTAACAGTTTCTCTTGTCCAGACATTATAAAATGCTCTGTTATACATAAGACATCAATGTTCATTTGTTTGGATAGTAGTTCTTGAATGTGAACTGTTAATATATCTGATTTATTTAAAAGACCAGCTATGTTTTGGTGCATGATATAAAAGTGATCAGACACGAAAAAAATCAGAGTTTTTGTTTACAATGGGGTCATTATTAAGATTAAATTCTGATTCGATATACATACAAGATTCTTCTCGGACAATGGTAGTTAGCATTAGTATATTACTCATTATAGTTCTCATACCATGATTATTAAGTCTTCCAGTAATTTTTGAGAACATAGTGGCATCATAGGATAAATTAAGATTAGAGTCTAGTAGCGTAGCATAGTTGTATGTATGAATGTCCAAATAAAGTAGATTACTAAACATCTCAATACGGGAATTAAACATTACGGAAGATGTAAAGAATTTAAATGTTGGTAAGCAAATAATTATATTTGTGTGTTGAATTTTTCTTAAAGATGATCTTATCTCTAAAATTAAGTTTAAATAGTTCATAGATTTTTGAAAATCCTCTTCTCCGATCATTATGACACAGAAGTCATTTTTGTAAAATCCACTAATTTAGTATGTAAATCACTAAAAAGCTGCATAATCCCGCTGTTTGGAAATAGATAGTGACATATCTGTGAGTTGTTAAAAGTTTCTTCAGCAATAGGTAAGATCTTATTCGTTTTGTTAGCACTGACAATGCATAATTTATTTATTTTTAAGGATTGGCTGCTTTCAGTTGTGTCAGGTATCCAAACATCACTGTGAGGCGACGATGTGATTTGTTCTTTGTTTACTTCTTTTGGTGGGTGAATTTCTTTTAAGACTGACTTTGTTTTCTTTTTAGACTTGTTACGTGGGGTCGCGATTTTAAGACTTTTGCAAGGACTGTCAGTTTCCATAGTTAACTCTCTTGATGCTTTTTTTAGAATTTCATGTTTGGACATTATATCATTTAAAGCTATATTAATGTCTATATTGTTGATTATTGTTGTATTCAAATTATTTAGCTAATGATAACTTAAAACATTTTTCATTTCCTGTTTAAAACCATTTTATATGTTTTATGTTTGGACTGTTTACTGCTTTGGAGTGATGATAATTTATAAAAATATTGGTGTTTCTGTATATTAAATTATAAAAATTTGCATGCCGTAAGGCAAAATGTATAGGGACTCTCTACAAAAAGAACATCTAATCTGTACACCTACATTTAGCAAATAAACGATTTCATCATTTCAGCTAAAATACTTCCACTGCTGATCACCCCCAATTGTCGCACCCAACAACTCTAGATTAGCGACCCTTCTGATAACTTGTACTTTTCAATTACTAATGAACACTTTTTCGTTCCAGTCTGCCTCAGGCTCGCAGGAGGCCGTCGATTTCGACTTCTGCGGCTGCGGCTGGCCGCACCACATGCTGGTCGCAAAGGGAACGAAGAATGGCTACCCTGTGGTGCTGTTCACGATGGTCTCCAACTGGCAGGAAGATAAGGTATGAACTACAACAAAAAAGTATTATTAAAATAGATTTAAGTAACTACTAACATCGTATTACCAATTAAAAGTTATACTATTTGTCCGTTTATATGCACCCTTGAAAACCTGCAGCCTAATTGCGCAAGTGAATTACGCAAGGCAAAGGGTTTTACCGCCATCAATCGAACAATCACATAAACGGAAATACACATCGCATCTTTCATCTCGCGTGTGATTGGTCGATTGCCGAATGCATTTGTGCAATTAGGCTGCTGAACAACGCCTTCAACGCTGCAATAACACACGTGGCCATCTACTGGGGCCAAACATTATGATTAAAAATGTTCCACGATACGAAAAGTAGAACATCAAAGGGTCACATTGCTCGACATAGACTATCTCTACTCTGTACGCATCACTGAAACGATCGGTGTGCTGGTTGCATCTGAAGAGTTCCCTCGGCCTTCGCTTGATCTCTGGTTAATCTTGTTAGAAGCAGTAACATAAGAGTACAGACTACCTACTTGTGATTTAGGTTCTAGAGATCTCAAAGTTTAAATTTTAAACCGAACATTTAAACCGAACTTTTGGCCATCCCTTATCATGCCAAACGTTGAGGCATGCGAAGCCTAAGCATTTAATTGTAGCGATTGACTGAGTGTAGGTTTGCTATTATTTGGTCTAAAAACTGAATGTGATTTTTTTATTTTTAGGTACATATTTAAATAAAAATGAAAATTAGATGAATCCAAAGTTTTTGAACTGTTTATTGTCACAATGAACGTTATAAGTAGGTCCTAGTTTCCAAATACTTATGTATTCTTGGCTGGATTTGTCCAGTATAGGAAAAAGATTTCAGTTAACCCAAATAGTAATCCTCACACTCTCGCGCAGGTGGAACAAGACCTGGTAGGCTCGTGCACCGACGCGTCGTCATACTGCGGCATTCGCGACCGCAAGTACCCCGACCGCCGCGCCATGGGCTTCCCCTTCGACCGCCCAGCTCCCCACGCCTCCCTCAGCAACTTCCTCAGGCCCAACATGGCGGTGCAGAGCTGCAGCATCCGCTTCTCTGATGTTACAATACCGAGGAAGTAGAGGTAGGTTGACAGTTGGAACGAGGGGATTGTATTACATAAGAATTAAAAAAGGTTAAGATTGTCAAAGAGAGTTGGTTTGTTTTGAAAAGATATACCTACAACAGCTGTGGAATATTTGGCAAATGAAACTTTAGAATAAAAAGCCGTTTTTATTATTACTTTTAATAGAGTTTTTGCCTATTTAAATTTTAGTCATTTATTAATTTTATGTTGGGTTTTATCTGTTTTATATTTTATATACACTCCCCTTCGAGATCTAGAGAACGTCCACGCTCGTGTACTCGCTCAAAAGAAGCTGTACAAATCGGACAAACATGTTTACGTGGACGCCCTCTCTGACGTTTCGGAACTACGGGACGAGGAGGCGTACTGTCCCAGTTATGAAACCGAGTGAGATCTGATACATGATACTTCCCTAACTTCCTCTCAGGACTATCTATATTTGCTATAAAATATGCTGTGGGCTCGCCCTTTTAGCAATGCCGCACGGCCCGTCTTTCTTAGGAATGAACTTAGCAGTTATGTTCTTTGCTTCATTGCTAAGAACGCGTGACTTCAACAATACTTCATCTCCGACCTCGAAGACTTCGGCAGGTGCAACTTACTTGTCAGCACATTCCTTTCGTCGGTCCTGTTGTGCTTCAACCCGTTCCCTAACCGCAATGAAGGTATTAACGAAACTTTTCAAATAAGGAGTGATTTGCGGAACAAAGTTATCCTTGCTAAGTAACGAAAGAATGTCGTGTTGTACGTCAAGGGGTGAGCGAATCTCTCTGGCGAACGTTTAGTACGCTAGTGACGCACCTGTAGTCTGACAAACTGCGGAATTCATGGTAAATCTTATCGCAGGTAGGTGCTGCGGCCATGAAGAATGGTCCGTCAAATCCCTATTTATGCGCTCAGCTGGATTAGCTGAGCGCAAAAATCAGTTGCTGCATAACAGCGGATACCTACAAATTGAACGCCATTGTCCGACACAATGCGTCGGGGACGTCCGTAACGGAGAAAACCCTCTTCAATCAATTTACGAGCATACGCCTCTGAAGTTGCCTCCTTCAAGGCGTACAATTCAGTCCAATGCGAAGCGGTGTCTTCTACCAACAATATCCAACGTTCTCCATTATTATCTCCTACAAGAAACGGACCGAATAGGTCAATGGTTATCTCTTCTCCCCTTTGGTTCAAAACAGGTGTCTGTAACAGACCTGACGGCTTTTTCTTTAAAGATTTATTTATTTATTTAAATATACTCTATACCAATATTATAAAGAGGAAAGATTTTTTTGGTTGTTTGTTTGTACCGAATAGGCTCCGAAACTACTGGACAGATTTTAAAATTCTTTCACCTATGGACAGCTACATTATTCCCGCGTAACATGGGCTATAATTATGACGGGAGCGAAGCCGCGGGGGTCAGCTAGTTTATTATATACTTTATTGTACTTCACAAAAACATACAGGACAAACATTTGTGGGCAATGGGCGGTCTTATCGCACAGGGCAAACTCTTACAGACAACTTTTATACCGTTACCGAGATTTATACCGTTGACACGTTGCACAAGTTTTGATATACTCTGTTATGGCCCTACGCATGCCTGGGAAATATAAACCTTAAGAGACTACTGTACGTTCTATCCACTCTGTTATGACCTGCTATATCGGTTTAATGACGCTCCTTCACAATTTCGAGGCGTAAAGAAGTCGGACCAGCTGTGATTCTTCACTGTTCATATCGGGACTGTATCTATACAAAACGCCTTGTTGCAGGAAGTAACCTCTTTCAGACCAACGCTTAAGACCTATGGAGTCCGGATCAGATGTATCCTCTAGATCACTTAAATAAAAAAATAAAAAAAGCTTTTATTAATTCCTTACTACAGGTTTGAAGTTGTATCATGTATAAACGAGCAACGGTTTAAATTATGTTAGTGTGTTAGTAAAATGTAAATATTTGTTAGTATTGTGAGTTAGTGTTGCCGTTGTCTGTCTCTATTTCAGAGTAAGGACCGCCTGAGGCGGTAAAAGCCTATACCAAATGCTTCCATTTGTCGCGAAGTCTAGCTGTCCTGGCCCAAAGGTTTCCAGCAGTCTTGACAATTTCATCTCTCTACCTTTTAAAAGGCCTGCCTCTTCGCCTTTTAACAGATCTGGGGGTCCAGTTTGTTAAGATCTGGGCCCATCGTTGTGATTCTAGCCTCTGGATGTGTCCTGCCCATCTCCATTTGAGTTTGAGTACCTGTTCAATCACGTCCGTAGATCTTGTTGCCTTCCTTATCAACGAGGTTTTCACTCGGTCTCTTAGTTTTATGTTCATGAAACTTCGTTCTAGTCCTCTCTGACAAGTCCTAATTTTCATTTGTTGTCTCTTTGTTAAGGACCAAGTTTGACACGCGCAAGTGAGGCTAGGTATTAAGCAGGTACCCATAGCTTTAGCTTTCAACCTTGGTGGAAAAGAATTTTTTTTTTTTTTTTCATGGCCCAGTATTTATTCCATGTGGGTTTTATTCTGGTGTTTATTTCCTTTTCGCTACAATCCTTAAATTATATGACATGGCCGAGGTAGGTGTAGTCTTCCACGTATTGAATTGTGATTGAGTTGCAAGTAATAGGAACGCGTTCCTTATTTGTCATAATTTTTGTTTTATCTTTGTTGATCTCGAGTCCGATATTTTTGCTATGTATGCTGAGGGTTTCCATCATCACTTGCAACTCCGCTGGTTCTTCAGAGAATATGACGATATCGTTCGCGAATCTAAGATGCGTTAAATATTTTCCGTCTATCCTGATTCCCATATTTTGCCAGTCAAGTTTTCTGAAGATATTTTCCAATACTGCGATGAAAAGCTTTGGGGAGAGTGGGTCACCCTGTTTAACACCTCGTGATTAATAATGAGCTCTATATATTCCTTGTTAATACCTTGTTCTGTTAGTGTCTGCCAGATAGAGTAGTGTGATATAGAGTCGAATGCCTTTGAAAGGCAATGTATAGACGTTTGTCGTACTCTATGTATTTCTCTATTATCTGCTTCAGAGTGTGGATATGGTCAACTGTTGAGTACTTCCCACGAAACCCGGCCTGCTCAACTGGTTGATTCTCATCTATCACTTTCGTTATTCTTCGAAGTAGAGTCGACGTGAAAACTTTGTACAAACAAGGCATCAAGCTAATAGGTCTGTAGTTTGAAATCAATTTTGGATCTCCTTTTTTGTATAAAAGTACTATTTCTGAACACGTCCACTGTACGGGAATTTTTTTATGTTTTAAAATTAAGTTAAACAATCTATTGATCATTGATCACTTACGATTTTTTAAGTTCCAAGTCATCAAGCTGCGCGCGTCGAAGTTCAGTAGCGCTCCTTGCAGGTAAGTCAATGACAACAGAGCAAACGCCACACTGATCCTTAGTTTCTTCTTTGCAGGTTGGTCAACTAAGCGTATCAGTAATGACATGAACCTTTCCAGGCGTATATTGAAACCGAATATTAAAGCATTGAAGCTTTAAAGCCCACCGAACGAGTCTACCTGATGGCGACTTTAAAGTAAGAAGCCACTTTAACAGCTGATAATCGCTACCTCTAACTAAGGTAGACGGAGGCCTACCTTAGTTAGAAACTAGGTCTAAGGAGACTGCTAGCATACTCTATAGGGCATTCTTCTTTACCCTCGTCCTGTAACAATATTGTTCCAATAGCGTAGTTGCTAGCGTCTGTCCTTAACACAAAAGGCTTACTGTAGTCCGCTTTGATGAGAATCGGTGCCGAGGATAGGCGCTTTTTGAGCTCCTCGAACGTACTAACCTAGCTTGCATCCCAATACCAATGCTGTTTACAGCGGAAAAGTTGGTATGAACTTCCTGAACCATGAGCATAAAGCGCGTAAGAAGGCTCTTAGATGGCGTAATGACGACGGTGACGGCATATCATGAACTGCACGGATCTTATCATCATCCGGTGACACATCATTGTGGGTGATGACATGGCCTAAATACTTTATTTATTTTCGTGTGAGCACAATTTTTTTCCCTGTTCGCGTGTAGATTACTTAAATAAGCGTAATCTTTCAAACACTTTACGCAAATTGAAAATATGCTTATCAAAACTACCTTTGAATATAATTAACAAATCGTCTTGGTATGCGAGAAGGGCCACGTGCTTCTGCGAAGCGCCCGTACGCAGCCTTTCTATTAGACGCTGGAAGGTTGAAGGAGCGTTCTTTAGCTCAAACGGCATACGCTTAAAGCGAAAAGAACCAAAAGGCGTCAGAAACGCTGTTTTATCTCTGTCCTGCTCGCGTAAACTAACGTGCCAAAATCCACTGCGCATATCGATAGTACTCATGAAAGAATGTTTTTCTGTTGACTGGACAAGCTCGTCTATCAATGGCATCGGATAAACTTCGGTCTTAGTTAGCGCATTGAGTTTCCATTTTTACCATTTTTCTTGGGAATGAGGAGCGCCGGAGAACCCCACGCGGATTCGCACTCCTCAACAATGTTTTATGCCAACATCTTTTCGAATTCTGCCCGTATAACCTCTTTCTTAGCAGGGCGTGTCAGCGGAACATCGATGGGAAGTTGATCTCCGGTATCAATAATGTGTTCGGCGAAAGGAGTTGGGGCTCTCCCGGGCTTAAAGATATCTTGATGCTTGATAATGAGTTGTGCGAGTACTTGAATTCGCGTTGAATATAGTTAAGTGAGGTAGCCTCGTCATCTCGTAGTACCTCTTAAGCGGCACACGAAGTTGCGGGTGATAACACCCTCTCAAATTGGGTATCAAACTATTGATCACTATTTTCAGCAAAGTGCCAGCTGTAATCAAAAAAATTAATAACGAGATTAAAAATTTGAAAGAAACTCTATGCCTAACAGGCTTTCATTATTATTAGCTTCGGGAAAAATTAAAAATTTGATAAGTCTTAACTTGTGTTTGAGTGTCACCTGTATCTCTGTGGTTAGTACATTCATTTCCCTTCTAACACAATCCGCCAACCTAACAATTTGCGTTGTCGGTATTAACTGATGTCTTATTCCAAATAGGAGAGCGTAGAGCATGTGACCGGCAATGCAGCTTTTCGCTGCAGAATCTACCAAAGCAGTGCCACAGTGGCCTAAAACGCTTATATCTAACACAGGGCGTCGAAAAGGTGCAATATCGTTTGTATTTTTGATATGCTCACAACTGTTTTAAGAATTACAATCATAGTAACTAGACACAGTTTTATTATTATTTACATTAACATCATTATCATAACCAAAACATTCATACTTAGTAAAAGGCACGCAAACGTTTACATTACGAACTAAGACTGAACAATGATTAACGTTATCAAAACTATTGTCATAAACAAAAGTGTTATTATGTCCCTCTACGACATGGGTAGGGCTAGATTGAGCCGACACTTACTTTGACGGGCTTAACGGGCTGCGCGGTACCGGGGTGGCATCGGGGGCCGAGCTTGCAGAGCTGCGCCGATGCCGGTGCGAGCGCGCGAACTCCGTCACGCTCGAATATCGCAGCGATGCGGCCGTCTTGTTATAATTTATAGACGTACCTAATTTCTCGTCGTGAGTCGTAATGGAATATAATGCCGACTTTTGATCACCCGTCGTATTTGACGGATGATCAAAAGTCAGCATTTTTACACTTCAATTTGATAACGTTCGCGGCACCACAACCGTAACACACTTATGTCACTTCCCGACTTAACCTTACTACTGTCACTGTTATCACACTTTTCGGGCTTTTCACTATTACGCTTAAGGACGCTGTTACATTTTCGACGAACTCAAATTTAGGTATCTAGTCGCACACAGCAACATTACGCGTACGCACACATTGAAAATACTGAGCGCTCGATTTTATACATCACTGAAATAATCTTGGTCCTTGATATTATTTTTTAATTTTATTGAAGTTGATTCAGGAAGGTTAGTTGGCACTTTGAAAATGCATTTGGTAACTGTTACAAACCATCGTCGTAAAAAGTAGGTTATTATTTTCAACCGACTTCAAAAAAAGGAGATGCTCTATCTATTCGGCCAAACTACTTATCCGATACTGATCGGGTTTTCATCGATAAATGTATGTGGTGTTTTTTTCAGGGAAGGTTTTATTGTATAATATATTAGGATCTGATAAAGATCTTCGGAGATAGACAATGGAACTCTTCAATAACAAACAGCAAATGACCTACGATTACTGTGATTGTATGGTTATGTTTTGTTTTAACCATACCATTATATATCATCACGCTTGTACGGTTTTAGGGGGTAAGCAGATGTATTTAGTATACCCAATATGGGGTACCTACAAAAATTAAAAAGTAAAAAATAATAGCATTCCTGTGTCGAAAAACAATAGGTACCGACACCGACTTCCGAAATGAATTTTATTTTTCACTTTGTTGTAGTAAGTAGGTATTTAAAAAAAAACGCTACGTGAAATAAGTAGATACCTAAAACGAAATAATTTCCGGTCACAAGGATTAAAAAATGACTTGAACATTTTGCATTATATAGAATATATTAAATATTACTATCAAAAATGTTTGGACCAATACATAATGAGCAGCAGCTAATGACATCACATCATCAGTCACTATTAATGTTCCCACTGCTGGGACACAGGCCTGCTCTCTGTGAGAGGGAATGGGCCGTAACCAACAACGAGGGCCCAGTGCGGGTTGGTGGATGCACATATCTTCAAATATTTGGTTCTAGGACATGCCGGTTTCCTCACGATGTTTTCCTTCACCGTTTTGAGAGCAGTGGTGAAGAAATAATTTACACAAAGTAAAGCGCCTGCCTGGGATCGAACCCACGACCTACAACTTGTAAGTCAAGCTAATGATATACTACCCAAAAACCATGACAATGACACCCATGACGAAAAGATGTCAAATTTTAGTCGGCGCCATCTTGTATTTTAGTTTTGACCCCGTAATCGATAAAAGCGACCCCAATAACCATGGAAAATGACGCCCATGTCGAAAAGCGGCCAAATTTTTGTCGGCGCCATTTTGTATTTTGGTTTCGGCCCTGTATCTGTCATACATTACAAACCGGTTAAAATCATAAATCTCCTCCCACCCATCCACTTCTAAACTTTCCCGTCGGCAGCTTAACCTTACCCATCCAAATCCTAACCTTACTCAGAGCTGCTTAAACCCACCCATCCATTTCTCAACCTTGTCAACAACTGCTTAACACCAACTATTCAAACCCCGATCTTACCCAAAATAATTTCTAAATCACATTCTAATAATAATAGGAAACTCAAAAATACGGCATACGTCCGATAAAATATCAACTCCTTTCGATCACGACGAGGCCGGTACTCACACGCATGCACACTACAATCTTTCTATTACTTTTATCGTATTTATTTCCTGCGAGAAAGCGATACGCCCGTCCTTCCATGAGCGCTTCTGAGCGCGGAATGAGGAGCTGCGGGTACAGAATGTATGAAGAAGTCGGCAAGTGATTTCATTTTAGCTAATAATAAAAATAAAAAAATATTTAAGTGAAAAATTTTTAGCTGGACCTGTAAAGGACTATATATACCGCAATTTTTTATAATTTTGAAGATAAAATATGCTGTAAATTTACCTAAACTGGAACCTATTCGGACCCTACTTTTTTTAATTTTTTGCGATTATTGTGATGGGCAAAACGTATTTATGCGAACATTTTGTATGATGTCATACAATTTTTCTGATAACCATCTGGAGCTGAATATATTATCTTTAAATTAATACCATGATATCTTCACTTTGGTGATTGCTTATATATTAAAATGGTACCTCAAAAGTACTGTTATTTGTAGAAAAATGTAATAGCGTCCTTAAGCTTCTCACACATTTCCTTGCGGTGACCGAGTCGCTTGCAGTACGCGCAGAATGGCTTCTTTTCCTTAGGTGTTCCTTAGGCTGTCTCGGCGTTTGCGGAGCGGCCGGTACTCAACGATTCGGTGACTGTAGGTATAGGTCTACCGGAATCTCATGGCAAATGTGAAAATAAAAAATTGTTGTGTGCAATACTGGGGAAATTGGATTAAACGATCTTGATACTGTTAAATTTTTATTTTTGTCTTTAGTATTGATGAACATGAGGTACCTATATTATAGTAGTCACAGCGGATTTTTGAGTATTTGAACTTGGTCCTGCCAACCATTGCGTAAGAAACAGTTTGCATCGAGTATACTGCATAGAGTAAGCGAGATAGGACGATGTGACATACATAAGCGAGTGAAAGAGACAGTTATACAATGCTATCTTCACCTTCAACATTGACACAAAAATAGCTACTGCGCGGGGTCTTGCAACCAATTCAGAGACACAAAGATCCACTGTGAGTATTATAGGTATGTGTATGAATAATGTTGTTATACATAGGAAAAATAAATCAATAGAATATTAATTTATGAACTTATTTATTATATATCATTTAAATCATACTAATAACTTAAAACCTCATTCAGAACTAGAAAACTAGAATACGATTCCATGAACTCCACTGGAATTTCAAAAACTTGTAACTTTGTAGTTTTGTGTCATCTCAAATGGTTCTTTTTCATAGGCATTTAACATATTCGAAACCAATCTCTTTATGTATAAAGTCTGTAAACATAGTAAAATGTATCATGTTACTTGAAAGTCATTCATCATCATCAGTATATATTTACTTTTTTTATGTAAGTTTTATGGCCTGGTTGCTAGGACCCTTTAGCCACGTCTTTGGAAAGAGTTTTGGATCTTATATTTATTCTTTAGTATGCATTAGAATGCGGATGTAACAGATTCTAACGTTTTTTGGAGTATTTGGCAGCAAATTGTATCGAGTCAGTAAGCTTTGCAGAGGCAGTCAATACTACAATAAAATACTCCGCTCCACTATCCCGAGATCGCTTCTGTCAATGATTTTACAAATTGTCCAGTTGCGTAGACAGTTGAGACACAAAACTACACCAATAATTAAAACGGCTTTGTTATGAGACTTGCAGGATGCTTTAAGAAAGCTAAAACCCTAGAGATTTTGTATTGCTCATTTGTGCGGAGTCATCTCGAATATGCGTCTCAAATTTGGAACCCTTGTTACATTAAATACATAGACCGTATTGAAAGTATCCAAAAAAGATTCCTTCCTTTTATGTGTTTTCGCCTCCGTATTCAATACCGTTCTGAAAATTACTTAGACCTTTGCAAGAAATTCCATCTGCAACCCCTTAGGAATCGTCGCAGGATGGCGGATTGCACATATCTTTTAAAAATATTGTCAAATGAAATCGACTGTCCTGATCTCCTCAATAAACTGTATTTCAATGTTCCACAAAGATCAGTAAGATTTAATCCACCTATCTCTATTCCCTGCTCTTCATCTAACTACAGGCTTAATTCATACTTAGTGCGAGCGAGTAAGGATCTTAATTTATTGTGTAAGGAGTTTTCGTTTGATGTGTTTACCACTGAAAGCTTGTCAGTGCGTAAGCAGCTTAACCTTGACTTTTTCAAAAGTGCATAGTGTGCAATATTGTCCTTTAGCGTTAGTGATTTATTTTTTCTGATTGTTGTGCTTGCTGCTAGTGATCCCTAAAATCTCTTTAAAATTATTATATCTCTAGCCGTGAGAACCTGTAATTGGCTTAATGTAACATACTCAACTTGTGTATTCATTTAATGTATAGCTGTTGGTTTTCCATCTAATAAATAAATAAAAATATATCACAATATCCACTAGGAATCAATTTGCAAATAATATTAACAGCCACTGAACTTCACTCGACAAAATCCCGCCAAAAACTCCCGTCTATATACACGTCCCACTGCAGGGCGCAGATTATTACTTAATATTTTTCTTATGTCAAAGATTCTCAATCTCCGTTAAAATCAATATCTTGTCGAAGAATTAGTAACAGTTACATTACTGTTGCCATTTCCTTCCGGCCATCATTCGATATGCCCTGACCTACGATTTACCATGTAATAGTAATGGAAAGAAATAAAAAATAAGTAAGAAAAATATAAAATAAACTAAAAGTATCAAAACAAGTCAGTCCAACTTACCGGTCCACTCTACGACGCACTTTAAAATCAAAGATTGAGTTTGATTTACTCCTTCTTCTTCCCTTATTTTATGATACACATTGAAAACAATATGTCTCGCTTGAGATCGAAGTGGGTTTTTCGACATATTCACAAAAATAACAAATTTTCAAGACAATATTCAAAAATTTCAGCAGCGTTTGACTTCACTTCACTTCTTGTTTGAATGGCACCAGATGTGTATAATTTACACAATTCCGCCAATGTCAGGGTTATAGAGGATAAACGAAGGAGATTGATCGGTAAGAAGAAAATAGTTTTATAATTGTCAAATTATGACGCTGGCAGCGGTTGACACATCAAGTACTTTGATTTGACAGGTGACAATTGACATTGCCATATGAAAATCATAATAAAATAAAATAAAAAATGCCATGAGATTCTGGTAGACCTATACCATCCCGCTGTGAAGACGTCGCTGCGCGCTTGATCGATTGCGCATGGGACTTCGATAGAGATGCCTGCTCTTTTCCTGTTTCTTTTAGGGAATCTTCAACTAAGCGACACTTATGAATTAGTTCATCGAAACTATTTACGCAAACCGTACGCCATATTTAACTGGAATTTTGCCGAGTGGTCGTCTTCTGGAAACTTTGCTTAATAGAGCACGTACCTTGGCGATAAATAAGTCTGTGTGTTCGTCTTCCTGATTTAGACTAAACAATTTCCTGTAGAGCCGGTGGGTCATGCTCGCCGAAAGCACCTTTTATTCTAAGAGCCTCCGACCACGTACTCGTCGACCTTATTAAACCTTGCCACCACACTGCAGCAGGCCAATAACATTGACACAAATAATTACACCTTTGAGTACTGAAATAAACTCCACTACAACTTCCATAAATGTACATGTACCGAAAAAAAGTACTCTATCCTTGCATAACTGCAGCCTAATTGCGTAAGTGAATTCGGCAAGGCAAAGGGTTTTGATGCCTTCAATGGACCAATCATATGCGAGATGAAAGACGTGATGTGGATTTCCGTCTATATGTCGATTGGTGAATGTGAATGGCTAATAATAATAATTTGATTGATGAAGTGCTGATCACTGGCAACACACAATGGTCATATACTTTTGTCTTGAAACACTGCGGTAAATGGGACGAGAAGATACCACGCAACTTACTAACATACGCCGCCCAGCCGGGTCGGATTCGACGGTTGACCCCTTTCTCGAAGTTAGACCAACCCAACAGGACCGTTTGTACCAGGTAGACATAATCGTCAACAATTTCGAGTGTAGAATCTCCAAACTTGATAGGAGTGGGTTACGTGCGCATTCACCGATGGGTTTTACGGGAATATTGCAATAAAATTTACAAAAACCAGTACCAAACACCCTATTTTGCTTAACATTCTTTGAAAACGCTATCGTGTGATTGTTTTTTTTTTAGTTCTGCTTATGGCAAAGACCTTATACTTCTTACTACTAGACTGTGCACTATGGCGCAAAAACCGGTCCGAGCGAGAGGGCTCCCGTTGGTAGTGTGTCTCTTTCTAATGAGGTGACCATGACCAAACATACAACGAGACAAATTGATTGTAAAAACAATAGTGTAAGTATCCCAATATATGTATTTATGCTATCTATCTACGCTACCTAAACCTACCAAATTTCATGAAAAAAAAAAATATGTGTGTATATTTTTTGGAATCTACGTTACTTACCGAGTCGGTGTCGAGCGTACAGGATTTCGACATCCCATGTTTTTCCATTGATGTCGTAAGAGGCGACTAAGGGACAAACCAGAGAATGATCAGCAGCGTTCTCTGTGCATTTGTAACAACCATACTGGGATCGCCAACCCGCCTGCAAAGAACTCCCCATGAATAGCACAAATAAAACATAGCCCCAAATGCCCGGCAGCCTGCCTAACCTCGACTAAGGTAGCGGTCTAGGTTACGGTATGGCAAGGGGTGCAAAGAATCCCGGACGAGATCCGGCTACCCAAACAAATACTGACGACAGGACCTGGCACCGTACAACACGCGCACACTCCGGACTCCGGACCGACGATAAGATGACCGAACTCGAAGAGGAATTGAGCAGTTTACGATGGTGTATTCGGGGAGGACTCGATAATCCTCAAATCCCAAGTCTGCATATGTCTTATTCTTCAAGACCCATCGTATAGATAGGAAAAAAAACTCTGATCTTACTCTCAAGCTCATGAAGGAGAGCCGTTAGATGATCCTGCAGTCTTCAGACGATGCTTTGAAATACCCCAAAGGATCTCAATGATTTCACATACTGTCCAGTTGAGAAACAAAACTACACCAATTTTATTCCACTAGGAATCAATTTGCGAATAATATTAACAGCCGCTGAATTTTACTCGAACAAAACCCGCCAAAAACGCCGCAAACCTGGTGGTCTTACATTTAGTATTACCAGGCCCAAACATTTAAAAGTACTACTCTTACTCAGTATTAATGTTTTTTTTTTTAAATACTATGAATTGGTTAATTATAGGAACTGTAAAAATATTTAAATACGTTTCAAAGTTTTATAGACTTTGAAACGTATTTAAATATTTTTTTGTTCGTTCGTTTTGGCATAACATAAAAATGAAAAATATTAAATTTTCTACCATTTCTACCAAATCCAATGATTAGTTGAGCTAGCAAGATGTCAGACAAGGACACACTACCAGCGCGAACCCTCTCGCCAGGACCGCTTTTGGTTAGCTACCGCTTATAAGGAAATAGCTAACCTAAGCGTATGATAATAGATTTCATTTTAGCTAAACAAAAATTTTTGGTGCACAGTCTAGTAGTAAGAAATACGTATAAGGTCTTTGCCAAGAAATACGTATAAGGTCTTTGGATGGCTCTAAATAAGTGGCATTCGATGTCGAGGGATTGACCACGTGATTTTTCGAAATCGCTTGTCAATCCCATACAATTTTGTCTTTTTTACAATCGCTATCACCACTTGTTAAATGTCACTTGTTAAGGACCATTGTTCGATTTTCGAATAAACCTCTTTAGAAAGCCATCTGGGCATTTTTAACCGTCTTTCCAAGAAGGAGGAGGTTCTATGTTCGGCTGTATGCTTATTTGTGTATGTTCACTGATAATAGTAGTTTATGCAATGGCCATATAACAGGGGTTATTATTATAATGTTTTAGTACCTAATTATATGCCGTTGCATACACTACTTTATCTTCACTCATACAGTTGAAATAAAATAAAGGTGGAAAAGGACAAAATATGCAGTATGGCGGGCAATTTAGATTCTCATTGCACCATGATTGTCAATGTCAATGAGCTCAAGCGCCAATAAATTAAAAAGTAAAAGTGTGCTATCAAAATTAATAGTACATTACTGCCGCGGTCTATAATGACTACTTTGCTGGTCGCGCTGATTATGGCCGACAGCGCAGCGTAGCGCAGCTCCAGGCCGACACAGCGCGGTCAGCATGCAGCACTTGATGGACGAGCTGAGATAAAGGCTGAGACCGTAGGTCGAGGCCTTTATAGCGAGGACAGCAAGGGCTGCCATGATGGCCAAGCTGAAAGGCCTAGAGCGTAGCTAGGCTAGCTCGAGGCAATCATAGCGTGACCAGCGAAGCAGTCATTGTAGGCCAAGGTTTGTATAGTGCTTTACTCAAAAATGCAAGTACCTAATCTAAATAAAACCAGCAAGTAATTTAAATAAAAAATAAATTAATTAACTAGAATTTTAATGAAAATTAAAATTATGAAAAGTACTGTTACTAAAATTTAACAGCGACTTTCCCGGTTTGATATTAGTAATAGTTTGCGATAATTCTAATGCGGTGTTTGACTGCTGTATTATTGAAAAGAAAACATTTTCGGATAAAGATTTAGATTGCCTACTGATTTTCCACGGCACAAATTTTTCATTTGCAAACTTATATTTTCCTTTGAGTTTCGCGGTATCAAATTTTCAACCACTAATTTAGCTTCATCTTTAATGTCAGGCGGTGTTAAACACATTGAATCGGAAGAATTTTCGCTTTGAGAGCTCATTTTTAGCAAAAAAGTCACTAAATAAAAACAAAATTTTCGCTGAACCGCGTTTTGTTACTTCTTTGTTTTTTTTTTGAGCAATGGTAGTTGGAACTATACAGCCTAATATGGAATAAAATCTTTTTGCACCTATCTCTATCAAATACCTTATACGTATTTCTTACTACACCTTCAACTGTCCATTTCCAGACACAATAGAAATTACCATTGTTCTAATCCGATTCGGTCTGATGAACAGATGACCGGCTACTAGACTGTGTACCAAAAATATTTATTTAGCTAAAATGAAATCTATTATCATACGCCTAAGTTAGCTATTTCCTTATAAGCGGTAGTGACCAAAAGCGGTCCTGGTGAGAGGGTTCCCGTTGGTAGTGTGTCCTTGTCTGACATCTTGCCAGCTCAACTAATCATTGGGTTTGGTAGAAATGGTAGAAAATTTTATATTTTCTCTTTTATGTTATACCAAAACGAACGAATAAAAAAATATATTTAAATACTTTTCTAAGTCTATGAAACTTTGAAACGTGTTTAAATATTTTTACAGTTCCTTTAATTAATCAATTCATTGTGTGTAAAAAATAATTCATTAATACTGAGTAAGAGTAGTACTTTTAAATGTTTGGGCCTGGTAATACTAAAAGTAGGACCACCAGGTTTGCGGAGTTTTTGGCGGGTTTTGTTCGACTAAAATTCAGCGGCTGTTAATATTATTCGCAAATTGATTGCTAGTGGAATAAAATTAGTAAAGTTTTGTTTCTCAACTGTCTACGCAACTGGACAATATGTGAAATCATTGAGATCCTTTGGGGTATTTAAAAGCATCGTCTAAAGACTGCAGGATCACTCTCCATGAAGGTTGAGAGTAAGATCAGAGAGCTTTTTGTTCCTGTCTATACGATGGGTCTTGAAGAACAAGACTTATGCAGACTTGGGATTTGAGGATTATCGAGCCCCCCCCCCCTCTTCGAACTTCAGATAACCCTATAATACATGGAGTATTATAGGGTTATCTGAAGTTCGAAGAGGGGGGGGGGGGCTCGATAATCCTCAAATCCTTTGTGTAAACTGCTCAATTCCTCTTCTAATTCGGTGATCTTATCGTCGCCGCGTCGGTCCGGAGTCCGGAGTGTTCGCGTGTTGTACGTTGCCAGGTCCTGTCGTCGGTATTTGTTGGGGTAGCCGGATCTCGTCCGGGATTCTTTGCACCCCTTAGCATACCTTAACCTAGATCGCTACTGTAGTCGAGGGTAGGCAGGCTGCCGGGCACTAGGGGCTATGTTTTATTTGTGCTATTCATGGGGAGTGCTTTGCAGGCGGGTTGGCAATCCCAGTATGGTTGTTACAAATGCACAGAGAACGCTGCTGCCCATTCTCTGTTTTGTCCCTTAGTCACCAATGGCATATCTTACGACACCAATGGCAAAACATGGGATGGTGAAATTCTTTACGACACCATACGGTAAGTGATGTAGATTCCAAAAAATATACACACAATTTTTTTTTTTTTTCCTTGAATTTGGTAGGTTTAGGTAGCATAAATACATATATCGGGATACTTACACTATTGTTTTTACAATCAATTTGTCCCGTGTTATGTTTGGTCATGGTCACCTCATTAGAAAGAGACACACTACCAACGGGAGACCTCTCAAGCGGACCGTTTTTTTGCGCCATAGTGCACAGTTTAGTAGTAAGAAGTATAAGGTGTTTGATCTCTATAGATACAAACAGCTGTGTTTTAAATAAAATCTTTTTGGTTTTGATTTTTTAAATTGAGTTTTTGGCGGGATTTTTTCGAGTGAAGTTTAGCGGCTGTTAATATTATTTGCAAATTGATTCATAGTGGATATTGTGATATAAAATTCATGTAGTTTTGTGTCTCAACTGTCTACGCAACTGGACAATATGTGAAATCATTGACAGAAGCGATCTCAGGATAGTGGAGCGGAGAATTTTATTGTAGTATTGACTACCTCCGCAAAGCTTACTGGGAAGGCTGACTCGATACAATTTGCTGCCAAATACTCCAAAAACCATTAGAATCTGTTACACCCGTATTCTAATGCATACTAAAGAATGTTAAAATTGCACTGAAGACGAGGCGGTATGGTCCAAGACCTTAGCCTGCCCGAGAAGGGCAGTAAGGTAGTGATAATGGTATAATGTTTTTATTATTTTGTTCTGGGTTTGTTGTAAAGGCATGAGGATAGTTTTTGCGGCAGATCCCCATATTTCAATTAGGTACTCGAGATGTGATTTTACTAATGAGTTATATATAATAGTACGTATTTTCCTTGGAATACAATTTGAGATTTTGCGTAATGATGCTAGTAATGACGTTAATTTTGATTTTACATGTTCGATGTGCAGTTTCCATGTGAGTTTGTCGTCTACCCTCAAACCGAGATATTTTTCGCAGCACGATCTTTTTATTATGTCATTGTTTGTAAGAGGCGGAAAGTCCGGTAATGGTTTGTTTTTTGCGGTGAAAATCATGTATGTTGTTTTGCACGTGTTTATTGTAAGTAAATTATATTTAAGCCAATCACTGAGTACATCAAGATCTTTTTGAGCATTTGTTATAATATCATGGATAGATTTATCGAAATAGAGTAGGCATGTATCGTCCGCGTATAAAGTAAGATGACCCGTTAACCCTATTTTGTTTATATTATTTATATAGATTAAGAAAAGTAACGGACTTAAAATTGAGCCTTGGGGACAGCCGTATGGTACGTTTTTTATGGAACTAGTGAATTTATCTATTTTAACTACTTGTTGTCTATTTTGTAAATAAGATGTAAACATTTCTAGAGCTTTATCTGTGATACCTATGTTGTTTAATTTCTGGAGAAGTTTATGGTGGCATACGGTGTCGAATGCTTTTTTTAAATCAATAAATATCCCCAACACAACATCCCTTTCATCTATGTGCGTTAGTTATCAAGTCTACTGTAGCTGTAAGAGTGCTAGATTTCGAACGAAAGCCGTATTGTTCGTCGATTAGAAACTTTTTCTCAAGAAGGTATGCATTTAGACGGCTGTATAAAACACGCTCAAAATTTTTTGATAATATGGGTAAAACTGACACTGGTCTGTAGTTTCCTGGATCAGTCCTATTGCCCGATTTGAAAATAGGGCTGACTTTGGCAACTTTAAGCGTGTTCGGAAAAATGCCGCGCATCAGACATTCGTTTATGCAGTTCGTTAATTTTGGAACAATTATATTTTTGAGGCATTTGATAACCTTGGTACTGATACCATCTATCCCAGTACTTGTATTACTATCTAGACCGTCAATTATTTTAGAAATTTCTTCCTCAGTGCAAGGAGTGAGTTTACTTAGAGTTACGTCGTGTGAATAGTTGTGTTCGTACATAAGAGTGTTGCCATTGTTCGCGTGATACATAACGGGTATATCGTTAGCTTATTCCTGGCCTACTGAAGAGAAAAATGTGTTAAATAAATTACATATTGCGTTACCTTCAGTTATAGGTCCTGTGCTCGACATTAGTTTCGGAGGAGCACTGCTTTCTTTAATTTTATTTAGTGCTAAGTTATTTATAAGTTCCCACATCTTTTTCGGTTGATTGTTATTGTTGTAGAATAGATCGTAGTAGTATTTTTTCTTGTGTATCTTGATCAGGTTGTTTACTGCGTCTCGTTGTTTGGAAAAGGTTTTCTGTATGTTTCCGTCTTTTGGGTAAGATTTTGTCTGGTGCCATAGGTTGTTACGTAAGTTAATCGAATCAGTAATAGTTCGGTTTATCCAATCGTTTTGAGGTGGATTCAGAATTTTTGTTTTGTCGGTTTTGTTGTTATTTACATGTTTTGTGATAAACCGCTCAAGGTGGTAGTAATCATTTTCTTCATTTAAAACGTTGAAACGTCAAAATAGCGGCCGGCAAAACATTGCCGGCCTGTTAGAGCGGCCAGCAAAATTTTGCTGGCCGCGCCTTGAAACAGAACGGCAAAGTCGACTTTGCTCAAACAAGGTTGTCAAAATAATGACCACATTACATGCATTTTTGAGTAAAAAGTTATTTTATGATGCAGTTGTTTGAAAATCGAAGGAAAATGTTGAACTGTAATGGTTTTTTTTTTCCTATCCACGAATATAAAGTACGTGTTTATGCAATATTTTTTGAATTCATATTTGGAATATTACGTTGTGAGTGTAGATAATAGTAGTTTATGAAACTGTTGCATAATAAGGGGTATTAAAACACGAAAGTGTGTTTAAAATCCTAGCCGTTGTTGAATGGATAGTCTGGTCCAAGATCCCAGAGCCCCCGCACGTTATTTACCTCATCTTGCACAAAATGTGTTGGAATGAGTAGTGTAAGTGTATTTAAAAAAGTAGACTTTGAGAGTTAAGTTCTGGAATTATCACATATACTATGATGAATTTGTGAAGTTAAAGCTTTCTTCTTTTTGAATTCTTAATTATATTTTTATAGACTAACCAAAATGGTTGTCCATAGGTTACACACATAGGTCCTTAATCAGTATATTAAGTTTTGTTCTTAATTATCTGTTTTGACAAATTTTTTGTTTACTTTCTTATTATCATTGTTATAATGTTCAAAGATTTTTAATGATATGATAAAGATAATTTATTTGCCATAATATGTGTTTACAAACCTTATGCGTGCAAGATGTTTACTTATTATTTGTGGCACATACATGTTTTGCCTAACGAGGCGTGCAAATATAAATTTTACAAAATTGTTTATATTAATTAAAATGACCTAAACATTTAAATATAAATTTTAAAGAAAACACAATAAATTGATAGTGAGTTAATGAATTATAAAAATATCATAAAAAATCAAGTTAAATTAAAATAATTTAAAAAAAATGTTAGAGAGGTATAATGAAAAATCATAATATGTCATAGAAAATTATAGATTATCCATCAGAGTTATCAATAAGTAACAAAAATTCTTATTCAGTCATTCTCTTAATTACTACTCTTATCTTAATTATCTTTGAGCTTAGGGCGCGCGCGACGGTTCGAAACGTGTCCCTGCGTGTAGGTACTGTGTTGCGTCGGAATCAGAAGTTAATCGGCGCGCGAGCGTTTCTGTTGCGTTATCGCTCTCCCTCTCTTATGCCTCGAGTGTGAGAGATTATTAAGGGAAAAGAGCTAAAAATAATAAACGTACAAAGGGACAAATACTTTATTTATTTAAAATGTAACTATTTAATAAGTAAGCAGTTTTAGTCTAGTTATTTATTTTACAGACATAAAATAGAAATATTATATACTTGTTTGGTTCAACAGAGTGAAAGTATACACAAATCATACAATAGAATTATATCACTAGCCTAGCTATTTATTTTGTAGACATGAAAATAGAAATATTATATACTTGTTTGATTCGGCAGAGTTAAAGTATACACATAAATCATACAAAAGAAATATATCAAAAATTATTAATTAGAAATGCACATAAGAGTTTAACCAACAAGATAAGGTACTTAACTTAGGTCCGTTCGGTGTGACTGCTCCAGAGCGAAAAAGGCCGAGTACGGCGGAGCGGCGGCTTTTATAGCCAGTGGTAAACAAGTGACGTCACATCGTACGATTTTAATACAGATTCGTTATTTTTCGTATTTTGACATAAAATTATGATTAAATTATATAAAAATAGAGTGAATATGTTGAAATTAATTAGTTCCATTACATACTTGGTTTTACAATGGCATAATTAGTAAATAAGTCTCGTTAAACAGTTAAATATGATTTTATACAAACAACAACGAAAGAACACAGTTTAAACTTAGGATATAACGTATTTTGTAATTGTATTTTACAAGAGTTTGATAAGAAACTTTTGTAATGTTGTGTTTCACATGTAAATAAGATTATTATTTATTTATTTATTTATTTATTTATTTATTTATTTATTTATTTATTTATTTATTTATGTATTTATTTATTTATTTATTTATTTATTTATTTATTTATTTATTTATTTCAACAACAGGTTATCTCAAGTAGAGGTCTTAAGTATAACTACAAAATAATAAGGCCGCCAGTATCAGTCACAATACCCCCTGTGCTAGTTGGTACTGTATTACAGTGGGGTATTATTCCTCATTACTGTGACCCATAAGACAACAAACTAGTCAACACTAAGATCTTTCAAACATAAGTCTTTAGAAAGTGAAATAAAGAAAGTAAAAGAAAATAAAAATAAATCTTAACAATAATAATAAAACTTATAAACTTAGCAATAATAAGTTGCTACACTTAACACTACTTTGGCTTAACTGGCGTGTGTGTGAGTGTGTGTTAATTAGAAGGTGCGAAAAGGTGTGTAGTGTTTGTAATGAATATAGTATATCTAGTGTAAGTAATGTATGTAGTGTATGTATTGTGTGTAGTGTATGTAATATAATTATGTAATGTATGAAGGCTTGCTATGTAGGGATTTTAAATGTGTCTTCAATACTATTATAATTCAAGGTGAGTAGGTGTTTTCGTAAAATATTTTTGAATGTGTGTGAACCATAATTCCTAAAACGTAGGATGACATTAAAATTATTATAAATATACGGAGCTAGGAAGAAAAGAAATCGTTGGGCAAATTTTGTTTTACAACTAGGTTGTTTATATACTTTGTGAGCTCTTCGTACCGTGTCAGGAAAATCCGGTCGTTTCATATGTTGAGTACGTAAGATCTTCTCGATGTACAGTTGACGAACGCTGAGAACCGCGGTTAATTTAAAAAGTTCGTCCGTCGGAAATCTATATTTTTTAAATAACATGGTTTTTAAAATTGCCCATTGCGCTCTTTCAGCTTTGATAAGATGTGTCTTAGCACATCCTCCCCAGATGGATATCCCATACACAATCACTGATTGGCATAACGCGTAATAGGTGGTGGTGAGTAGCTTTGGATCACATACACATCGTAGGTTCCTGAAGAGGTACAGCAATTTTCTTACGCGCTTCGATAGGAGTGAGATTTGATTTTTCCAATTTAGTTGTTCATCTATTTGGATCCCCAGATACCTGACCGATGAAGCCACGTCAAGACAATAACAGTCACAATTTTGAATGGAGTTGCATGTGTGGGCTCTTATGGTAATATTTTTCGGAGATGGTCTGCAAAGTGCACTTATGTAGTAGGTAATTATTTTTGTTTTAGATTGGTTCAGAGTTAACAGGTTGTTATCTAGCCACTTAGTAACGACATTGAACCCCTTTTTGGCATTATCGTTAGCTTCGTTCCAGTCTCTGCCAGTAATTACCGTAATTACCGTAAAAGTAATTACCGTATCGTCTGCAAAAGTAATTATTTTTCCGTTTTGTAGTATTAAACTTGATAAATCGTCAATATAAATAAGAAACAAGGTGGGGCCCAAGATGCTGCCCTGTGGTACACCATATTCAATAGATTCTTCTGAACTTGAGTAACTATCAACCCTGACTATTTGTTTTCTATTGGATAGGTAGTCAGCAATCAATTGCAGCGCCAAACCCCTTATACCCTTGCATTCTGCCTTTTTTAACAATATGGGAATAGATACAGTGTCAAAGGCTTTAGCCAAATCCAGAAATATACTCAGACATTTTTTGTTTTTATCGATACTATTTACAACTTCTGCCATAAGTTGTTGCATGGCATCATCTGTAGATTTGTTTTGTCTAAAACCAAATTGATGCCGAGATAATAGGTTTTATTTTTCTAAATACTGTTTAAGTCTATTATTTAAAGCTTTTTCTATTATTTTTGAGAGAGAAGGTAGCAAGGATATTGGTCTATAGTTCGACACTACATCCCTGTCCCCAGACTTATGCAAAGGTACTAAAATTGATTTTTTTAAGGCTTTGGGGAACTCCCCATAGGTAAAACAGAGATTACAAATAATTGTGATCGGCAAGGCTAAAACGGGCGCCGCCACTTTCAGAAGGTGGGAAGTAATACCATCCCAGCCACTAGAAGAAGTACTTTTTAGTGAGCCAATCAGTCTTAGGACCTCCAATTCGTCTATTGGAAGTAAAACAAAGGAATTGGAGGATGTTTGTAATATTCCTAACCTGTCAATAAGGTCCCTTTCATTACGGTTTGTTCTAATTAGAATATCTGTAGCAAGCGTTTTACCGACATTAGCGAAATATTTGTTAACCTCATTAAGCGAGTCCAACGGATTAATTTTTAATTTTAATAATTCAGAAGATTCAGATTTTTTATTTTCGCAATTATTTAGTTGTTTAATAATATCCCACTGTTTTTTAATATTACTTTTTATTTTAAAATTTCTGATCTATAGTATAATCTTTTTAATTTTTTTAGTAGTTTATTACATGTGTTTCTATATCGTTTGTAAGTTAGTTGTAGAATGCTATTTTCGCGGTCTTTTTTTAGCTTTGATTAAGTTGGTCTCGATTTCTCATGCAGCGCATTAAGCCTGGTGTTATCCAGGGCTTAATTGTTCTTTTTCTTCGTGTCACAGGTTTTATAGAGGTATGTTTGTTTAGGGATTGAGTCACAATGTTTATAAAAACATTCGTAGCTTCTTCTGGGTTTTTGTTGTATAGAATAGGTACCCAGTCCAACAAGCTCAGTTTATTCACAACGGTTTCGAAATCAATTTTGGTGCACGTTTCAGCAATGTGCTGGTATTTATTTTGTTTTTTATACATTGCTAGTATTACAGTTGAGTGATCCGTGACACTTGTTTCACAGACAATAGTTTTAATAGGAAGCAGAGTTTTAGCAAAACTGTGATCCAAGCATGTTTTAGTGTGAGTTGGTAGTATATGTGAAGGTGCTAATCCATGCGAGGCTAATAAAAGAATGTTGCTAATTATTAAAGGGATGTTTTTCTTTGTGTTAAATTAAAGAGAAAGATTGGAATAATCTATCAAGTGCATAGTCATTAAAGCGAGAGGGAAGGTATGCGCGGCGGCGTCCGGAAGTACGTGGGCTTGAATTATTTGCGACAGACTCCCCTTCTAGTCTAGTCTAGTAGAACGCCCTCGTTCATGGACTAGCTCATTGCCCTTGTGCTTCGGACGTCCGCGTCGTCGCTTGGGAATGACAGGTTTAGGTGGTACGTTGTTTTCAGTACCACTGTATACAAAGGGCGTCAAATCCTGTGCATTATATTTTCCTAAGGATTCCTCAGGGTTTCCTATTGGCGAGATAAGATAGGTGGTTGGACTAACCTTCACCGTTATAACATATGGTCCATCCCGTTTTGGCACAAATTTAGCAGTGAGACCTTTACTACCTTGGCTCAGTACATGTGACCGGACCAGAACCTTATCTCCAACCTCGTAAGTTGTACTTGGTCGACGGAATCGATCAGCAACCTTCTTAGACTGGTCTTGCTGTAATTCGACTCGTTCGTATTGGAGAAAGTATTCCTCGGTAAGAGTACGGGCGCAAGCTTCAGCAGTCGCTTCCTGAAGGGCGTAGATCTCAACCCAACGTGTGGCGGTTTCTTCAACTAGAAGTATCCACCTCTCACCGTTCTCTCCTTCAGGTAAGGGACCGAAAAGGTCTACAGCTAGGACCTCATTCCGCTGCTGCATCACGGGCGTCTGCAGTAGTCCAGACGGTTTATCATTGGTAGCCTTATATCGTTGACAATCGACACAGGTTCTCACATAGTTGGTAATGATTCTTTGCATCCCGGGCAAATAATAGGACTGGGCGATCTTGTGGTTAGTACGATCGATTCCAGAATGGCCTGCCAGAGGTGAATCGTGGCACTCTTTCAAGAAGTCGGGACGGAGTGAAATTGGAATAACAAGTTGAGGAGTCTCGCTACCAGAGTCAGGATTATACCGGTATAGTACACCTTGTGATAGTAGATACCCGCGCTCCGTCCATCTACGAGAAGCCACTTCGTCTGCACTATCCATCTCTTTAATTATTTTGTCAAACTTTGGGTCGGCCAGCTGTTCCTGCCTTAACTCTGCAGGGCTCAATCAGTACGGAGGTACATAGGTGCTCACCTGCATAAATACGGTGCTCAGCAAACGGGGCAGGCTCTCCCCCTCGCTGGAAAATGTCCGTATTGGTAACCGGTTCCGGTCAGGTGGTTTCAGCGATGTACCTTCGTCGTTCCGGAGTACGTTAGCAGAGGAACAAGACAGCTCTAGTGATAAGGAGGGTTCGAAACGCATCCCGAACTGAACGCGGCTGTTATTAGAAAAATACCAGCATTCCCGAGAAAAGTCCATGACTACTTCGGCTGCAAACAAGAAATCCATGCCGAGCAATGTTTAATTATTACGCGCATCAGGGAGGATAAGAAAAGGAGTCCTAATGACCTTCTCCTCTAAGTGCACGTCAAGAGTAGCTATGAGGACGTTTATGTCGCGAACGTGTCCATCGGCAAGCTTAATACATCTTCGCGCCGGTTCAAGAGGGTGTCCGTTTCGACAAAGGAGGGTGTGCAGTGCATGGCCTGCAATGCAATGTTTGGCACCGGTATCAACTAACGCGGTCCCCGACGCACCTAAAATTTCGATATCAAAAATCGGACGTAAAATTTTCTTGTCGGAGCTCCTACCGGCGCGCGCATTCTCTTCACATGTGTCACTACTACTGTACGAGCATCGCCACATGATATAACTTGTTTTAGTTTTTACCTGAACAAGCAGTCGCTAATTCACCGATTATTTATATACATTCGCTGACTAGGCTATTACGCCCGCCACAACTCACCTACTTTAGGTATTATATAATTTATTGTTTTGCCTGATAAACTGTCAATCATTAACGGACACATAGCAGTGATTTTATTTCCTGTACACATCCCGTGTGATTCGTCCATCTACATTCTACATCTCAGTGTGCGGAGCTATTGCCCGTACATTTTTGGTCCTTCGAGCCGGATCGCCACTACTGGAGCAGACAGTCCTGCAAGTCGCACAGGTGCGAAGTGTTTCTACTGACGATAGCGAATCGGTTTGACTGGTCTTCCACAAGCGGATCGCCCCAGTCAGATTGAGAAGGCGCACAATATCGTACAGAGATTCCTTCGGACGGCGATTGCCACAGGAAACATTAACATTTGGTGGTTCGGGAACAACAATACACAACAAATTCAACAGTGAAGTTAACAGGTCTAACGTCCGTCAACAATACGCATACATACCCGTATAACAATTATGGACGCTAGACAACAAGAACTTCTCAAGCGGCAGGGTATCATCGCAGAGGGCATTCGGAAAATTGGTGTCAATTTCGGAAAAGATGGCCCTGACCGCAAAACCACAACATACATCCGGGGTAGACTGGATACCCTCCAGGCGCACTGGAACGAGTTCGAGATGAACCATAGCGTGTTACAGGGCGCCACGGACCGGACCGATGTATACTACAGTACAAAGGTGTAGGACAGAGTCAAGGCGGAATACTCAAGTATACAACATAAGCTGCAAGCATGGTCTACCAGCACTACGGAACCCGCGTGCTACCAAGGTGAAGAGAGCAAAAACACTGGAGTCCTTTCAAAATCAGACGAGCTCAAAACTCAGCAAGCAACTAACTTCAGAGCCTTCTCCCGGTTCACCAGCAACTTGTGCACTGCTGAGATTATTGAGAAATGGGATATAGAAGACAAGCTCCGGACCCTCGAATCACGATGGAGGGTGATTGACGAAGTACACTGGCAGCTTGACAACATTCTCGTCGGTAGCGACGTTAACTACGAGCTTGAGTTTTCGAAGTATGAAGAAACGTACGAGTGCACAAAACGAGATCTTAACCGCAAGCTCAACCTCGCTGTCCAACAACGGGGCAATGCACCGAGGATCGAAATACCAACATTCTCTGGTAATTACACACAATGGCCGATATTCTTCGATCTATATTTTGCGGCCATTCACAACAACCCGTCCCTCTCGAAGGGGCAGAAGATGCAGCACCTGAAAGGGAAGCTGAAAGGGGAGGCTGAACGCCTTGTGCAACATTTGACTGTTTCCGAAAGCAACTACGACTCCTGCTGGGAAATCCTCCACCATAGGTACAATAACTTACAGCTTCTCTTCACTAAACAAATGCAAGTTTTGAGTCAACATACGGTTCAACATCAAAACGCTTACGACTTGAAGCGCCTACATGACACCAGTCTTGAAACCGTGCACGCGTTGCGTAACTTGGGCATCGACACGACATCATGGGACCCGATTTTGGTGCACATTCTGGCGGGAAAACTGGACACTCAGACCTACTCTGACTACACGGAGGCGAGAAAAAGTCCAAGAGGGCTTCCCAATTTCAAAGAATTCATCCAGTTCATCGAAGGGAAGTTCACGGCGCTAGAATCAGTGGTGAAGAAAACAAGCAAACCAAATAAGCAAACAGATGCCGACGTCCCCCCAAACACAGGCAGCTCGACTACAGCAGCACAAAGGGATGCGTACAACAGATACAGACGCTACCCCAAAGCAAACCATACAAGCTCCGACAGGAATTGTCCTGTATGCAAAGCAAGTCACATTTTGCTCCACTGTAAAGCGTTTCAAGAGATGACGCCAGACATAAAAATTAGGACAATTGAGCAATTGAACATTTGCAAAAACTGCATGTATCCGCACAACGGAAAGAAATGCAACTCGCAAAAAAGATGCAAGGTGTGTAACGGCGCACACCACACAACGCTACATGACCTAACACGTGATACTACGTCAGCGACACTGTCGTCAAGTCAACTGACCGACAACGTGACTGACCGCAACTCGCAGCGAAAAACTAATCACGTGTCAGGAAATTTTAACGAAGTTCTTCTAGCGACAGTACAACTTAAAGTCAAAGCCGCAGATGGAACCTACACCGTACTCCGATGTCTTCTAGACCAAGGTTCCTAACTGAACCTTATAACAGAATCAGCTGTGCAACGACTTGGCCTTCCGCGACGCAACCACAACTCAACCGTGTCGGGAATCGGAACATTTTCCAGCCAGAGCAACGGAACCGTTCAGTTGGACTGTAAGTCCTTTTACGGAGATTACGAGTTTTCAACGCCGGCGCTAGTAATGGCCAAACTGCTCAACAACCTACCTAACTACTCCTTCGAAAAACAGGATTGGCCACACATAGAAAATATTAACCTGGCTGACCCACAATTCAACTTATCATGGCCGATTGACATTCTACTTGATGCCGGAGTATACGGCGATACAGTGATGAGCAGCATAATTCGAGGAAAAATATACGCACCTATAGCACAACAAACTAAACTCGGCTGGGTATTAGTTGGAAATACAAATACCTTCAATTGTCATGTCGTGGTAGATACTAACGATATCTCTCGTTTTTGGGAAATTGAAGACATAACGTCAGACGACAAGTTCACGAGTGTTGAGGAGGAGTACTGTGAGAGGCTGTATACTGACACAACAAAAAGACTTGAAGACGGGCGATACGAAGTTAGAATCCCCATGAAGACCAACTTCGAACAAAAGGACATGGACAGATTTTGTATGGGCGTCGGCATAGTTATCGAATTGAATTTACAACAATGGTTCTTGCTGTTTTATATTCGTGAATATGAGCACATTCAATTTCTATAAATAAAAAACTTGAAGAACTCGTCACAACAACAGACTAGACGAAAACAGTTTCATTAAACCTATTATTCAGATTGTTGCAATAAGTGTACAGATAATGATCTCGCTATTAAAAAAACGCCAGGCGCTTTAAACTAGCAAACAATTGTGAGAATACAGTTATCTGATATGGTTTTAGCATTCTATATTTATTATATTCTTTATTGTACACCACAAAAATGTATATACAGTACAAAAAATCATAAAAGCTAGTGTACAATGGGCGGTCTTATCGCACAATCTCATTACTAGTCATTTAAACAAAGTAATGGACTCCTAAGCTGTATAGTGATTAGCATGTTATAAACTAAGCCTGGTTGAGCCTCAAAAATGTGGCAAAAATAATAAAAAATAGCTGAACTATTTTATTTCTTTTATGTATACTTCTAAAGGTGCAATAAAAATATATTTTTAAATCGCAAAAACAAACTGTCACTGTAAGAAGTGAAAGTTGCTTTTGAAGTTTTTGAAGACATAGACAAAAACATCAAGTCTGACACGTCGGCTGTCAAACACGTCGCATTCCGTTTAAAGTATTTTATTTTGTGTGAAATAAAAAAAAAAACTAAATAACTAACGCATCAAAATAAGAAAAAAAACATTTTATTAAATGCAACCAATACCAATAGAGACAGTTTCGTGTGAATAAAATGTTCTTAATAAGAGAACTCGCCGTACAATTCACGTCTAATAACTTACGTGCGTGGTGAGGAACGTCCAATAATAAATCGCTTATCTTTCTCTATGGTCTATTAAGGCGGAAAGTGACAAACGGTACTTTGATTCGTCTTGCATTACTTTTTATTTTGAAATAATAACGTCAAGTTCAGAGAGGTAAAAACTGTGTAATAATTCATTTTTCAATTTTTTTATACAATATTATTTATTATGTATTTGTAAATAGAATGTACTTTCTGTCCATGTCCTTTGGGACAATCAAAGCCTCAAGCAGTCGCGCAATTCAAGCAGTTGGAAAAACGTTGGGCTAGAGACGAAAACCTCGCTTCAAGTTACAAGGCTTTCATCGACGAATACAAAGCTTTACAACATATGAAAAAGTGCACAGCGCCGGACACACCGAGCTGTTTCCTGTCCCGTCATGGAGTAATGAGACCAGACTCAACGACAACCAAGCTCCGAGTGGTTTTCAATGCATCAGCAACCACAAGCACGGGACACAGTCTAAACCAATTGATGGAATGCGGGCCTAACTTACAACAAGACTTACAAGCGATGATTCTACGATGGAGGGCATTTGAATACGTCTATATAGCGGATATCGAGAAATTCTACCGACAAATACGTATTCAGGAAAAAGACCAACACTTGCAAAAAATCGTGTGGAGGGATTCAGTCACAGAACCGTTAGAAGAGATACAACTGACAACAGTAACATATGGCACCAAGTCCGCCCCCTTCCTTGCAATGCGAACCATAAAGCAATTAGTCAAGGATGACGGCGCGCAGTACCCTTTGGCGGCGGCTATTCTCTCCAACCAACTATACATGGACGACTTACTAGGCGGATGTCACGACTTCATAACAGCACAGAAAGCTCAACATGAACTATTAACAATGCTGAAAGTTGGTGGGTTCAACTTACGAAAGTGGGCTAGCAACAAAACGCGCCTACTCGAAGGCTTGTCAGATGAATTGATAAGCCAGAAAATGTTCGACTTCAAGGACGCAGACACAAACAAAACGCTAGGCATCACTTGGAACCCGCGCACGGATCAATTTACATACAAACAAATATCACTCTGCAACAAACGTGATCAACACAAAACGCACACTACTGTCGGATATATCAAAACTGTATGATCCACTTGGCTGGGTATCACCAGTTACAGTGAAAGCCAAGCTAATCTTTCAACATGCATGGTCGACAACAACGAGCTGGGATGATCAACTCCCAACAAATATACAGCAAGAATGGGCGCAATTCCGCAATCAGCTCGCGCACATTCACGACATATCCATACCACGCTGGGTCGGCTACACTCAACAACCCTTCGAACTACATGGCTTCTGTGATGCATCTGAAAGAGCCTACGGATGCGTCATATATTGCAAGTCCACGGACAAAGAAGGTCAACAGGTGATCAGGCTAGTAGCAGCTAAAACAAAATTAGCCCCACAGAAAAACCCAATTTCCTTGCCACAACTGGAGTTATGTGGTGCAGTACTGCTAGCACGACTGATCGAAAAAGTGGAAACCTCAATGAACTCACAGGCAGTCATCATACATTGCTGGAGACTCCATGGTGGTACTTGGCTGGCTAAATGGTGACGTGGGTCGCTGGAAGAGTTTCGTAGCCAACAGAGTCACACAGATAACGAAAACAACTCCATCCAACTCCTGAAAACATGTCAAGTCCGAAGATAACCCTGCGGACTGCGCAAGCAGAGGAATCTCACCATCAGACTTAATAGGTCACGAACTCTGGTGGAAAGGCCCTTCTTGGCTTCAAAACAACAACATACCCCAACAAGGTATTTTTACAACGAACGAAGAGAAAAGGAAACGAGGTCAAACTTGCGCAATACAAACAAAACACGCGCCACTCATCGAGCAACTACTGCAAAAATACAGCTCAATGACTTATGCAACCCGAGTCATCAGCTGGCTCATACGATTTATAAATAACTCGCGTGACGCAACAAGAGCCAACCGTAGGTCGCACTTAACTACAGAAGACATAGTGCAAACTCAGAACCTGCTTGTGAAAACTGTACAGAACAATACCTTTGGCGATGAAACACAAACATAACAAGGTACGGGCCACAAGCAAACTGTTGAGTCTGAGCCCAATGCTAGACGACCACGGCATCCTTCGAGTGAGAGGAAGACTTGAACATGCCAAGTTAAACGACTCACAAAAACATCCAATAATTTTACCAAACAACCACAAGCTATCAGAACTCTTGATTGACCAAGCCCACATGAATACTCTCCACGGCGGTGCCAGGCTTACATTGGGACACCTACGTAACAAGTATTGGATACTAGGCGGCATGAAAACAATCAAGAAGCAACTAAACAAGTGTGTCACCTGTCATCGCTATAAAACGCAACGCAGCAATCAACAAATGGCAGACTTACCAACACCTCGAGTTACACCTTCACAGCCATTCACACACACAGGCGTGGATTTCACGGGACACGTTGAAATAAAGGCTAACAAAGGTCGCGGCATTAAAACAGTTGAGGCCTACATCGCGATCTTCATTTGCCTATGCACAAAAGCCATCTATCTTGAACTGGTGTCCGATCTCAGCACTGCAACATTACATTGAAGCCTGTCTCAACTCGAGGCCATTAGTCGCTCTAACAAATGACCTCGACGACATCGATTACCTGACACCAGGCCACTTTTTAGTAGGTGGACCGGTACTGGCACCTCCGATGACATCAGAGGGCGATAACAGCCAGTTAACGTTACGATGGCGCTTGACAGAAAACATGTACAAGGAATGTTGGAGAAAATGGTCCAACGATTACCTACAAACGTTACAATTACGAGGAAAATGGCAAACCCCAACACACAACATTGCAGTGGATGATGTCGTCCTTATAAAGGAAGAACAAGTAGCTCCAGCCCGATGGTTATTAGGGCGAGTTATAGAGACGCACCCTGGACCAGATAATTTAGTACGAGTCGTCACGCTCAAAACTAAATCCAACATAATGAAGAGACCCGTAACAAAATTGTCCCGGTTACCCATTGAAAAGGGGAATATACCTATATATGGAATAAAAACAGCCACAAAAATGTGCGAAGCAGACATAATTAACAATCGAGGAATATCAAATTGCCGCACTGAGGTATCAAGTTGCAGCAATGAAGGGAAAAAGCTACACAGTAAGGGAGCTTGGCTATTTACGTGTTGCGAGGAATGCGTTATGCGCATTTTCTGTCCAGCTGGAATTACGTCACAGACACTACAAAATACAGGCATAATCACTTTAGCGACAGGTTGCATAATGCGCGGCGATAGACACCTAATTTATTCGCACTACAATATGCAAAGCACAATGGAATTAGGCAATGAGCAAGAGATCTACATACCAGAGATAAACCTTAACGAACTATTAACAAGCAATAGTCAAATTACAAACATAACTAACATGGAAATGGAAACACTAGAAGAGGTCATCGGGCATCGTTCTATCAGCAACACGGTGGATCGCGAAACGTCGCCAATATCAGTAAGCGGCGAATGCAGAACCGTCTAATAACTTTCTTTACATACTTTACTTACTTTTGATACTCCATTTTACTTGTTATATTTTGTATTTTTATAGTTGGCAGGACGTACGAGCATCGCCACATGATATAACTTGTTTTAGTTTTTACCTGAACAAGCAGTCGCTAATTCACCGATTATTTATGTACATTCGCTGACTAGGCTATTACGCCCGCCACAACTCACCTACTTTAGGTATTATATAATTTATTGTTTTGCCTAATAAACTGTCAATCATTAACGGACACATAGCAGTGATTTTATTTCCTGTACACATCCCGTGTGATTCGTCCATCTACATTCTACATCTCAGTGTGCGGAGCTATTGCCCGTACATTTTTGGTCCTTCGAGCCGGATCGCCACTACTGGAGCAGACAGTCCTGCAAGTCGCACAGGCGACGACACAACTATCATTTGCATAACCATTATTAAAACAAGAAGAAGAAGTGGTATAGTTAAAATCTACGGGATTATATAAATTTTCGGAACACGTACTAAAATCACGATTTTTAGACTTTAGAATTTGAGAGTACTTTAACCCCGAAATTTGCACAGTATTATCAACACTATAAAAACTTGATTCGCTGTTACACTTTTTGCAATTTTCACGAATAACATTTTTAGATCCGCACTTGTAACACGAAACCGAATTATGAGAATCAATTGCTGACTCACCTTTGTCCGCCAACTTACGGCACTGGTCCCTTTAGTGTCCGTAGTGTTTCCAGTAAGCACAGAACGGTCGTTGCTGTCTCGAAGTTGCTGCAGCGGTAGCGTGTTCATCACGCGGTGTATCGGCGGTGGCACGAGCGTACGATTCTTGCGGCCGGGGGCGCGCGCGGAACGGCGGAGCGCCGCCACCGCGTGGCGTGATAGCTGTCCCGCTCGCCGGTCTCACGCTTGCAGCGGAGTTTGATATTCGCGCGTTGTTCATTGCGGGCGAAGAAATGGATGCGGCGTTTTGCGATTCTCGCTTTAGCAATTCGTTTATGAAATCTTCGATAATTCTCGATTTCGATAGCAACTCGGAAAAGTTACTGACCTCTTCGCGACGTAATCTAATACGGATTTTCCGGTGTAATAGGCCGTAAATCATATCAATTTGCACCTTGGTAGACAGGTCGTTTGCTGGTAGGCGTGTTAGGAGGGCTTCGCTACGAAGATATTTGTTTGTTCGTCTTCACCCTGCTCATCTCTGAATAACTCCCGATATATTTTGTATTCAGTATGGCGGTCGCCGTACGCGTCACGTAGGTATTGTATTGCATCATTCCAGGATGTGACCTCCGCACGGATCCTCTGCCATCAGGTTGCTGCTTCGCTAATGAGTAGCATAGACATGCGACGAATAGCGACATCATCGCAGATGTTCGTGCATTCTTTGAAAGATTCAATGGCATCGATGAACGCTTCGACATTTTCCTTCGCCGCTCCGGAGAATCTGGACAAGCATCGTGAGAAATTGCCGGTCTTCTCTGCCGCATTCGGCACTGGCGCCGGTGACTGAGCGGTCAGAGGGGACGAGAATGTCGACAGACGCTCTAGCATAAGCTCACAGATCTCTGCATTCGATTGTTGAATCGTTGATAAGAGAGCGGTGAAGTTATTGCGAGACAGCGTGAAGCTGTCGTTGAGTTCATCATCATGCGAACCACTGAGGGATTGCCTACTCCGTGTCTTCGCAATTATTACACGATCACAATTATGTTCACAGTTGTACACACACTAAGTTAGAGCACTAAATGTTGCTACTTACTCAAGAATTTTTCAAAATACATGTAAGGCAGCTAAGGTTGCACGAGTACATGAGCAATAAGGTTAAATTAGCAGAAAATAAAATGTTGGTAAAGAAATTCACAAATTCTTGAGCAACTGTTTTGTTATCTCTCTTTCAAGCGTGTAATCAGTATTATTTCTTTTATTCCTGTTCGTTTCATTGTTTATAATTTGCCAAACCATCTTGATTTTATTTTCTGCTAATTTAACCTTATTGCTCATGTACTCGTACAACCTTAGCTGCCTTAAATGTATTTTGAAAAATTCTTGAGTAAGTAGCAACATTTAGTGCTCTAACTTAGTGTGTGTACAACTGTGAACATAATTGTGATCGTGTAACAATTGCGAAGACACGGAGTAGGCAATCCCTCAGTGGTTCGCATGATGATGAACTCAACGACAGCGTCACGCTGTCTCGCAATAACTTCACCGCTCTCTTATCAACGATTCAACAATCGAATGCAGAGATCTGTAAGCTTATGTTAGAGCGTCTGTCGACATTCTCGGAATCTCATGGCATTTATTATTTTTATTGAATTGTGGTTTTTTAATTTTTATTTTTATTTTTTTTGTGATTAATTTATGTACTAATTTATTATGTATAATTTAAATCATACTAATAACTTAAAACCTCATTCAGTACTAGAAAACTAGAATACGATTGCATGAACTCCACTGGCATTTCAAAAACTTGTATCTTTGTAGTTTTATGTCATCTCTCTCCATCAAAATGGTTCTTTTTCATTGGCATTTAACCTATTCAAACCCAATCTCTTTATGTATAAAGTCTGTAAAAAATAATAAAATTATCATGTTAATTTTTGTCATTCATCATCATCAGTCTATATATACTTTTTTATGTAAGTTTTATGGCCTGGTTGCTAGGACCTTTTAGCCACGTCTTTGGAAAGAGTTTTGGATCTTATATTTATTTTTTAGTATGCTTTAGAATGCGGATGTAACAGACTTTCTTACGTCAAAGATTCTCAATCTCCGTTAAAATCAATATCTTGTCGAAGAATTAGTAACAGTTACATTACTGTTGCCATTTCCTTTCGGCCATCATTCGATGTGCCCTGACCTACGATTTACCATATAATAGTAATGGAAAGAAATAAAAATTAAGTAAGAAAAATATTAAATGAACTATAAGTATCAAAACAAGTCAGTCCAACTTACCGGTCCACTCTACGACGCACTTTAAAATCAAAGATTGAGTTTGATTTACGCCTTCTTCTTCCCTTATTTTATGATAAACATTGAAAACAATATGTCTCGCTTGAGATCGAAGTGGGTTTTTCGACATTTTCACAAAAATAACAAATTTTCAAGATAATATAAAAAAAATTCAGCAGCGGTTGACACATCAAGTACTTTGATTTGACAGGTGACAATTGACATTGCCATATGAAAATCACAATTCAAAAAAAATAATAAATGCCATGAGATTCTGGTAGACCTATAATAGCTAAACTAGGTGCGACAACATCAATAATAGACCTTGCAACTTCTACAGAATGACCCCACAGATCTGCAGTCTTTTTAAAATTTAAAGTGTGAAAGATTTTAATTGTGTCTCTACAAATAATATGTTCAAAAAGAAATTCCGAATCGCAGACATTAATCGCAGACATTAATATTTTCTTTTAGCAAAGACTCAGCAACAGAAGGTGATGAGTTTAGGGATTTAGTAGTTGAAATGGGAATATCTGAAAATAAATTTTCAAAGGCCACTGCGACTTGTGAGTCTGATTTTATGATGTTATCATTAATAGACAGGCTGTAGTCAGTATTTCGGTTACCAGATCTTCCCGTTTCACTATTAATAATATGCCAAGTCGTTTTAATAACATTACTACTGTTTTTAATCTTCGAACTCAAATAATGCGACTTGGCCAAACAACAAACTTTTTTAAATAATTTTGAATAATTTCTAACATATAAATTTTATTAAGCAGTGTTTACATAAGTCCTTTCACTGTACAGCTCATAAAGCCGTGTTCTACTTTTATGAATACCAATGGTCGCCCAATCACCGAATGATGCGTTACTATTAACGGAGATATTCTTGGGAATAAAGGTCGAATTAAATTGTTTACAGTATATACTAAAAAAAACATCATATAGATCATTAGGATTAGCATTAATTGACAAAATTGGTAATTTATTAATGAGTTTAGCTGTTCACTCCGGCTGGCGGGTTCGAATCGCAACCGGAATGTTGAGTTGGGGGTTTGTGAACATCGGTGGCAAATGAATATAAAAACTTGTTGTCTTCACTTGATTTATTGTATCCACATACACGATTGACCGCAAATTAAGGTTTGAACAATGAACTGATGAATTATTCAGTATTTAACATGAAGTTTTATAATTGAAACCGAGAGCTGATTTTATGAGCGTTCTGCCGACATGATTCTCCATTGGGCTCTGTGTTGCAAGCAACAAAATTAAATTTTCTGTATAAAATTACAGGTAAAATATGACTAGTTTATGGAATTCAAAAATGACATCAAATAATTAATAAAATATAGAAAACATGTTAATTTGCGTTAACATTATTGGGCCCCCACAGGGAGAAGAGGATCAATGTTACTACTGTAAACATTGATAACATTATCATATTAATAACTAAAGAAACATTGACATACTATAACTATGAATTGACTTATCCTAAACCTTAACTAGTATTACAGTCTATTGGTAACTTACATAATTTTACTACTGGTCTTATAAATTCACCGTACTGTGTCTTAACCTTGACTGATCTTATAATAGAATCTCTACCTTTATACAATTCAATGACTCTACCTCGTTTCCATAGAAGTGGTGGTGAATTTTCATCTATAATTAAAACTAAATCATCAATATTTACACTTTCTGATTGAATAAACCATTTATTACGAGCCTGTAATGTACTTAAATACTCTAAGTGCCAGCGAGTCCATATGTTTTGATACATTTTTTGAATAACCTGAAACCGTGATAAACGTGACATCTTAGTATCTTTCCAATGAACCTCTGGTAATGCTACAAGTGGTTGACCTATTAAGAAATGACCTGGAGTTAATACTTCATAATCACAAGGATCATCTGACATCGGCACTAGCGGGCGTGAGTTGAGAATAGCCTCTACCTTGGATAATATTGTAGTGAGTTCCTCAAATGTTAAAATAGTATCTCTGACCTCCCTTTTCAATAGATTTTTCGCACTTTTGACAGCAGCTTCAAATAATCCACCCATATGAGGTGAAGCTGGTGGGTTGAATTCCCATTTGATATTCTGGTTCCTTAACTCCTCCTGAAGAATTAATTCATGATCAATTAAAAACTGATTTACCTCCTTGAGATAATTATTAGCACCAATATAGTTTGTACCCCTATCTGATCGAATGAGCGAAGGTAGCCCCCTGCGGCTAACAAATCTGGTGAATGAAGCGATGAAAGCTTCTACTGATAATGATGAAACAACCTCTAGATGAACAGCCTTTGTTGCTAAACACACAAGGACACATAGATAAGCCTTTACTGACTTTGCATTCCTGAGTAGACTGCTTTTAACCAAAAAGGGTCCAGCAAAATCTGTTGCAACCCCCGAGAATGGACGCGCTGCTGTGACTCTATCAGCGGGTAAGTCTGCCATGAATGGTGGCTGAATTGACGGATTGAACCTGAAACATACTAAACATTTTCTTATGACCTTGGAAACCTGACGCTTGACTGATGTGATCCAATATTCTCTTCTAAGAATAGCAATTAACGCATTGGTTGCTGCATGACAATATGATCGATGATAATATTCTATTAAAAGCTGACCAAATCTGTGATCCTTAGGTAGTAGGTATGGATGACAAGCCCCATATGGCAATTCTGACCTTCTTAACCGTCCACCTACTCTGATTAATCCATCTTGATCCCTGAATATACTTAATTTCTGCAATGACTTGCATACTGGCTTCCCTTTCTTCAGTAATGCAAGTTCTTCACCAAATGACTGTGATTGTATTTCCTTAATCCAATATTTCCTGGCTTCTCTTACCTCTTCAATTGATAATATCTTCCTTAAGTTTCTCTGTGACTTTGGTAACCTGAGATTTCTGATAAACCTGAGTACAAATGCTGTGACATTAATTAGCTTACTGAATTTACTAACTCTTGATAATAATGCTTGATCCCATGATTCTGTTGATGTTGTGACCCGAATGAGTTTCTTAAATCCTGGTAAATTATCCGGCATGATGATAGCTGACTTAGGCCAGTCCTTCTCTTGTTGAAGAAGCCAATTGGGTGACCACCAATTATCGTAATGCAATAATTCCTGTGCTGACATACCTCGAGATGCACAATCCGCTGGGTTGAATTCAGATTTAATGTGCCTCCATACCATATCCCTTTGGGAACCTTGAATCTCCTGGACTCTATTGCATTCAAAGGTCTGGAGCATATGAGGTTTCGTATTTAGCCATGCTAATACAATTGAACTGTCTGACCATGCGTTTATACTATCAATATGAATGGCATTTTCATATGCCTCAGCTACATGATTTAATAGCTTAAATACTAAATGAGCTGCACTTAATTCAAGTTTGGGTATAGTTTGAGTAGTTTTCTTAGGTGCGACCCTTGACTTAGCCATGACCAGTTGCACCATAACCTTTCCTGATGAATCCATACTTCGAAGATATACGCATGCGGCATATCCTTGCTCAGAAGCGTCTCCAAATCCATGAAGTGAGTATGACACCGCTTCAGGCAATGAAACACATCTTGGTAATTGTAAATGTGAAAGATATTGAAGATCATTTATAAGATCGTTCCAATATTCAAGGATTGAATCACTGATTGGTTCATCCCAGTTAAGTCCATCTGTGAATAATGATTGTAGAAGTAACTTAAATCTCAATATGATGGGTGTACAATATCCACATGGATCATATAACCTAGCTATGGTACTAAGTATACTTCGTTTAGTGGTAGCTTCTCCAGTAGGTATATTAATCTGATAAGAAAATGAATCTGAAACCGGATCCCATTCGATTCCTAATACCTTGATAAAGCTCCTATCCTGAGAATCAAATTGACGTGGTTGCTCACAATGATCACCTGGTAAATCCTCCAATACCTTGTCATTGTTTGATGACCATTTACGAAGCTCATAACCTGCACTCTTCATCAATCGCTTGAGTTCTTCCTTCAATTTATTGGCCTCTGCTACTGTATCGGCCCCAGTTAAAATATCATCAACAAAGATCTGATTTCTGATAGTTTCTGCTGCATGAGAATTTGGGTGATCTAATTCCCAATCATCAGCCAATTTCAATAGTGTTCTGATCGAAATGAATGGGCTTGACCTTAGTCCATAGGTATTAGTATTTAACTCATATACCTTAATTGGTTCTGAAGGAGTTCTTCTCCACAGTATGAGTTGATATTTCCTGTCATCAGGGTGAATCCATGTCATTCTAAACATCATCTTAATGTCAGTAGTAAAGACGACCTGGTGTCTTCTGAAATTCAACAATATTTTTGTAATATCATTTTGAAGTGGCTTGCCACTATGAAGGCATTGATTTAATGAAGTTCCTGTGGAAGTCTTCCCGCTCCCATCAAATACAACTCTTAACTTGTCCGTACCTTTCTTGAATATCCCATGATGTGGTATAATGAAATGTTCTGAATCAAACTGAAACCTTGATAGTGACATATGACCTAGTCTTTCATATTCTTCCATGAATTCTCTATATTTAGTAGCAAATACAGGATTCTTATCCATTTTCCTTTCTAATGACTTTAGCCTTTGCATAGCTAATGCTTTTGACTCACCTAATACAGGCCTTTCAGATAACAATGGCAATCTTACCATATATTTGCCATCAGGCATTCGACTGACAGAAGAATTATATAACCTTTCACATTCCATGTGATCCGGATGAACAGCTGGCTGAGATGGTGGCTCCTCCACCTTCCAGAACCTCTCGAGAACCTCCTCAAGCCTGGATGCCATGACTCCATAATCATTTACTGAGGTACATCCTCTCGGTGAGCTATCACTCATTGACTCGAGTAGTGGTCCCATGATGACATGACCAAAGCAAGTTTTATATGCATAAAGATCTGGAATATTTAATGAAATCTTAGAACCTTCATATACATAGTTTAAAACATCCGTACCAAGGATGAGATCCTGTTCCTGTGGTGTGTCAAAGTTCTGATCTGACAATATGATTCCTTTATCCTTAATTAAATGCCCACAGTTGATAGGGTATGAAGGTATTTCTGCAGAAATATAATACATGACGATAGCTACTGTACTGATGATAGGTACTGGTTTACCTATTGGTTTGATTACTAATTTTGCTAAAGTACCAGGTAAATCAACACTGTTATTACCTACTCCATATATCTTTGTACTATTAGACTGTTGGTGCAATTTCAATTTATTTACTAATGATTGTGTGATGACTGAGACACTTGCCCCTGTGTCTAATAAAGCTCTAGCCTTATAATAGTGTCCATCACTACCCCTTATACCTACAACTGCTGTTGGGCAGATGGTTATGGGCAATGGACCCTTGTAGTCACCAACAGTCGACTTATCTCATTCGAATTGATCAGGACTGCGCCTGCATCCATAACGTAGTTCTTGAAACTTAAGATGAGCTCGAGCTGCACGCTCTCCTGCCCTAGTAGACTCCTGATTAATGTGAAATGGTTTTTCTTGTACCTGATTGATCGGTGATTTTTGTCTAACCTGTTGATTCCTGGATTGAGCCTGAGATACAGTTCCAGATTCACTGCGATGATCAATTGATGATGTTGGCGGAACCTGTGATGGTGTACTGGTCTCCTGAGACCCAGTATTTGTTGAGGGCTGCTGCTCATTAACACACAAGAGTGAATTGTGATCTTTAGATCCACAATGTTTACACCAATTCCTATGAGTGCATTCACTTGCATAGTGCTTCCTCATGCACTTAAAACAATGACCTGATTTATATACCCATGATTTTCTTGCCTTAGGATGAAGTGCATTGAATTTCCTACACACATATAAACTATGATATGAACTATGGCAATAAGTACATTCAGTTGAGTTAGAAGTCACCTGATGTGAATGTCTCTGAGATGTGTGTCCTGAAGTGGCCTCAGACTGCTGATGAGTTGGTCTCCTTCTTGCCGGGAGTGATCTGCTTTCAGTCTCGGTGATGGTCAAATGAAGTCTGCATTGCTCATCCAGGAGTTCCATGAGCTGATCCAGGGTTGGCAGCTTCGCCTGATCCTTGCCATATCGTTCCTCAAACAAGGATCTGATCCTGACTGGTAATTTCTGTAGGATAATGAACAAAATTAAATATGACCACTCTTTGACAGGCATCTTTAACTTGTCGAGCGCTTGGACAGACTCTCGAAGTGGATCATATAGATCTTTCCTAAGGGTTGATGACTGAGGCTGTATTATAGGTAATTTGAGTATCCTATCAATATATGTATCCAACAATAACCGCGTATTATGATACCTACCTTTGAGTAAATTAAGTGCCACCTCATAATTGGCATCATCCATTGGTAGCTGTCTGACTAATGATAGTGCCTCGCCTACTAGTGATGCACGAAGATAGTAATGCTTTTCAGCATCTGATAAGTTGTGACGTTCATGAACTAATGATTGAAATAAATCAAAGAATGGAATCCAGTCCATAATAACACCAGAGAACTTGGGTAACTCGATGAATGGTAGTTTAGCATGTAAATCTGAATGATTACCTTTAATTTTTGGTGCCTGATTACCTTCCGAATGAGCCTGCTCCACCCTTAGCAGATACTCATTTATTTGAGAGAAATCCGCCTGAAGCTTGTTAGATTCCTCTTCCTGAACCTCTTCCATTTGGAGTAGTTTCTCATAAGCTGAAATGAACTCACCATAATATTTATCGAACTGGCGTTTAGCTACATTGGCCGAGATCGATGACTTGTTTTGATCGATAGTATTATAGAAATCTGTTAACATTCGATGTTTAGATATGAACTGCGCTTTGCACTTATTATATTCGGATGACGGCATCGTTATGATTAACTTAAACTACTTAAACACTAAAAACAAACAATAAAACATAGATAAACACTTAAATTAATAAGTTTTAACAACTGTTTGTAAGTCTTGTTTGATGACACTGACACTTTGACACTTGATCACTTGACACTGACAGTTGACGTTGGCGTTCGCGCCAAATTACCTCCGATGATGGGTCGTGCCGCTATGATAATAATAATTATCACCTAAGATGACTTCCGATGAATAGTAGAACTTGATGTGATGAACTGAAGTTTAATCCGATGTACCGACGACTGACGAAATTGAATGCATTGAATAGGTATGCCTCGATGCGACGTGTTGAAACTTGAAACCCGTTGAATTGTTTGATGATGACGATCGCGCAGACCACGCGATTACGTTCTTGATGAGTTTTGATCCAATGACTTCTTGCTGATTCCCCTCATGGGCCACCAAATAATGTTCACTCCGGCTGGCGGGTTCGAATCGCAACCGGAATGTTGGGTTGGGGGTTTGTGAACATCGGTGGCAAATGAATATAAAAACTTGTTGTCTTCACTTGATTTATTGTATCCACATACACGATTGACCGCAAATTAAGGTTTGAACAATGAACTGATGAATTATTCAGTATTTAACATGAAGTTTTATAATTGAAACCGAGAGCTGATTTTATGAGCGTTCTGCCGACATGATTCTCCATTGGGCTCTGTGTTGCAAGCAACAAAATTAAATTTTCTGTATAAAATTACAGGTAAAATATGACTAGTTTATGGAATTCAAAAATGACATCAAATAATTAATAAAATATAGAAAACATGTTAATTTGCGTTAACATTAGCCTTAAAAGCTGCCAAACGACTTGCATTTTTGGGGTTAACAGTGATATCCTTTTTAGTCACTTTGTTGTTTAGGTTTTGTATAGTAATCCTCTGCCCACAGTGATCAGAATCTAGTTAATTTATAATTTCTTTGTGGACAGGTATAACATTAGTATAAATATTATCTAAGCATGTGGCATTTGTAGGGGTTATTCTAGCAAGCTCCAAAAATAGGTTTACAAGATTGTAGGACTGAAACAGACTTATTATTTTACTACAAGAACCTGAGTTTTCCAATAAATTAACATTAAAATCACCACAAGTGATAATGGATTTATTATAGTTACAAATCTTGTGTAAAACTTCATCCATTACCTTTTCAAAGCAGTCAAACAATCCTGAAGGGGGTCTGTATACACTTAATACAATAAACTGCTCTAATTCTATACAAGCTATTTCAACTGTCCGCTCAACAGATAGGCTCACAATGTCCTTACGGTCCTTATATTTAAGCTACTTACTAAAATCAAAGAGCCACCATTTATAGCATTAACTCTGCTGAATGAACTACCAACCTGGTGATTATTAAAATTGAACAATAACTGGTGGCTTTTAAGCCAATGTTCTGTTATACAAAGAACATCAATGCTGTTAAAATTCATAAATAAATCTACTTCTAAATCTTTGTTCAAAAATCCTTGAATATTTTGATGCACCACGTTAATTAACTTTTATTTGATTCTTTTTTGCAATTTTCGTTATGTACAGTTTTGCAAGAGGTTGTCCCTATTGTCCTAATTTGTAATTTAAATTACTATCAATATCAATTTCTGATACCAAATTATTGGCTGAATTAAAAAACACTTCTTGGCATTGCTCAATAGAAGCAAGTTGTTTAGCCAAATTCTTGGCTGTAATAGAAAAATAATATGATATTATAGCGACACAGCTATCTGTCGTTTACAATATTTTGAAAGAAAGTACCTATCCATGAAAAATCTAACTTTTGTCAAATAAAAGTAATTACCAACATAATTGTTGGTGTCAATTAAATGGAATAAATTATTATTATATGTTATATTATGTAATGTCCTATTCATTTCAGATCTAAAATTGTTTTCTTCCTGTGGCAAACTTTGGCTATATGGGAATGTGAACATCACATTTTTTATTAAACTAAGGTTGCACAATAATCTATAATGTTGAAGTAATTCTCCTTTATTCACATTATCCCTATTACCAAAGAATATTAATAATGTAGTTTCCTCTTTAAAATTGCATTTTATAACTTTTTTCATTATGTCAAATAACGTACAACCAGGCATACAGTTGTTCATTATTGAGTGTCCTGGGTATTTATTTGTCAACAAGTGGCCTAGATCCTTTCCAATTTCGTCACAAAATAATACTATTTCTGTATTTACACTCTTTTTAGGCAAACAGTTAGTAATTTCTAATGGCAAACTGATACTAGACTGCGGTATGGTGGCATCACATATTGTCAATGAATGGTCCGGCGAGGGTTCAACAGATGGTGGTTGACAAAGATCACATTTGCTGGTTTGTGAGCTCACCAGCTCATTCATTGCCAATACATATTCCCTCATTTGATTTTCAGAGGCTGTACCTGTATTTAATGGTCATAGAACTAAGTTTCTCCTGTAGTTGGGTAAGTTCATACTGCAAGTCTTCTGTGTCAGTTTGGTATTTCCTAGTACTTTTTTCTAAGTTAAATGAATACATATCTAATTGTTTAAGTAAATGCAATCTTTCTCTATTCAATTTTACATTTTTGATGAAGAACCTTTGTTTTTTGACCATTTTCTCATTCGACCATTCGTCCATTTCTATACAATAGATTAAATAGAAAATTAATTATGTATAAATTAAATTATTTTAGCTGTAAAAAGACTATCCTTGAACATCTACTTGGCATCTCTTACGGAGAGACAGAAGATCTCCTGGCTGTAACAAAATAATAATTTAACTGTGTCTTTAATTTGTTAATTTATTATTATTTATTATAAGTTTTAAGCACTTTATAGCCTGAAACACAGGTTCAACCTAGTTCAGGCAAATAAGAAACTGTCTACTGTTATATTTTTAAGATATTTTATTGTAAAATGTGCCTTATGTTATAAATAAACGATATATTATTATTATTATTATATAGAGATATATATATATATAACATATAGAGTACGACAAACGTCTATACATTGCTTTTATAGACTATTAAAATGCAATCGACTCTACATCACACTTCTCTATCTGGCAAGCTCTAACAGAACAGGACATCAACACTGATTACATAGAGCTCATCAAGGAAATCTACAATAATAGCACAGCTCGAGTGAAAATCGAAATTGCAGGCCCAACATTTAAGATAGCACGAGGTGTCAAACAGGGTGACCCTCTCTCTCCCAAACTTTTCATCGCAGTACTGGAATATGTCTTCAGGAAACTGGACTGGCAAAACATGGGGATCAGAATAGACTGAGATTATTTATCGCATCTTAGATTTGCGGACGATATCGTCATATTTTCTGAAGAACCAGCTGAGTTACAAATGATGTTAGAAACCCTTAATGAGCATAGTGAAAATATTGGACTCGAGATCAACATAGACAAAACGAAAGTTATGACAAATAAAGAAAGTGTTCCTATTATGATCAACTCAATACCAGAGGCCTTAGTGCGAGTTTGTACTCACGCTCAATCGCGTCAACGTAATTGTTAATTTGTATTGAAATTGGATAAGCGCCGTCTGGGGGCGGTTAGGAGAAACCTCTTTTCTTGTGTACATTTTGGCATAAGAGATCGTTTACGTTATCACGAGTGAGTACGTTAAAAAACTCGCAGTAAGGCCTCAATTCAGTACGTGGAAGACTACACCTACCTCGGCCATGTCATATCGTTTAATGATTGTAGCGAAAAGAAGTAAATACTAGAATAAAAAGTACATGGAACAAATACTGGGCAATGAAAGAAATCTTTAAAAGTTCGTTGCCACCTAGGCTGAAGCCAAAGGTAAGGGTACCTACTTAATACCTTGCCTCACTTACGCGTGTCAAACTTGGTCGTTAACAAAAAGACAAGAAATTAAGATTAGAACTTGTCAGAGAGGACTACAACGAAGTTTTATGAATATAAAACTAAGAGACCGAGTGAATACCTCGTTGATCAAGAAAACAACAAGATCTTCTGACGTGATTAGGCAGGTACTCAAACTTAAATGGAGATGGGCAGGACACATTCAGAGGCTGGAACCACAACGATGGACCCAGATCATAACAAACTGGACTCCCAGATCTGTTAAAAGGAGAAGAGATGACATTGCCAAATTTGCTGGTAACCTATGGGCCAGGACAGCTAGACTTTGCGACAAATGGAAGCATTTGGGTGAGGCTTTTACCGCCTCAGGCGATCCTTACTCTGAAATAGAGAAAAAAACGTATATACTAACACACATTACTAACAAATTCTAAGCTAAGTTTTTTTATTACTTTTTACTAACACAATAATGTAATTTAAGCATTTTTTTTGTTTAATAGTGATACAATTTTAAACCTTTGTGAAGTACAAGTAAGGAATTAATAGAAGCTGTAACGCGCGCATCTTGGTGAAACATTCAAAATTTGAACAGCGCGCCAAAACTCCTCCATATGCCGTAATACGTCTGTGCGGATGCGGAGACTATGCGAGGCACACACGCGTACGCCGCTCGCGTGATGTCCGAGAGCCAATCAGAGCGCTCGCGGCGGGGTTGGCTCGCGCGCGCTTACAGAGCGCGGGGGGGTCGCGGGCAGTGATCGACAGGCGATGACGTAGTGAAGGCACGCGTCGCATACTCTCGCGCTTCCCACATTATGTCCTGGTTTGGTTTCCTAACCTACTGTTTACTTATACAACTTGTATCTATATGTTTGAATAGTGAGAAATACAACCCCGTTTGTTGAATAGTAGAACGAACCTCGTTTTATTGGACTCTCATCTATTACACTGGCGCTCAACTAGTGGCCACGAGAAACCGACGCGACGCGGCCGCCGCCATTTTTGTGGGAAATAACTTCGTTGGACGTCTTGGACTCGCGAAGAAAACTACGTCAATCACCGATCGTCTGTTTGTGAAGAACGTGACCTTGTTACTCTTGCACCATGCCGGTCGTTCCACGGCGTGCAGCAGGCCGCCGTGTCGCCGACGACCAGGGGCAGGGCAACTCGGACGACGAAGCCCGCGAGGTAGTAAGCGTCGAAGCGCCTGGAGCAGCGCCGACGCGACAGCAACCATCGCCGGAGGCAGGATCTTCACAGCAGATCACTGATCTATCATCACTCATGGAAGCTTTCGCCAAGTCTCAGGCGGAAGCCAATAGGCAGCTCATCGAGACGCTACTATCTACGTCGATCGCGCATGCGCAACCGTCTACTCCAGTGACCGCCGACGGGTTCGCGTCGACGAGTTTGGGAGGCGCCAACTCACACGGAGGAGGCAACTTCAGCAAGTGCACGGCCCGCTTTGACGGCGAGAAGAAGGACGTCGAAGAGTTGGAGGCGTTTATAGACGCGGTGCAGGTGTATAAGGACTGCGCCGGCGTCAGCGACGAACACGCGCTGCGCGGTCTACCCATACTACTCGTCGGCGACGCAGCGGTATGGTGGCAGGGTATCAAGAGGAGTGTACGCGACTGGGACGATGCGATCATCCATCTACGTGCGATGTACGGCAGCATTAAACCCGCGTACAAAGTGTTTCGTGAAATGTTCGCGGAGGAGCATACGGCTCCTCAACGTAGTGAAGTGTTCGCGTGTAAATTACGTGCTCTCATGAGTACGTTACCGTATGAGTTGTGTGAAGAAGCTAAAGTGGACATTGTGTACGGTCTCTTGGATCGCAAGATCCGCAAACGGTTGCCGCGGGAATTGTTAAACTCGCTCGACGATACCATATGTAAGTTACGGCATGTCGAGGAGTCGATGGCAGAGGTAAAGGTACCTAAAACCCCGGTGAGTAAACCTAAGCATTTTACTAAGAGCGACGCTACGGATACTACGAGTAGTAATCCAACACAACAAACCCCCACTAGTTCAAACACCTCCACAGGTTTAGGTAAAAACCGTAAAATTGGTAATAATAACAATAAGGGCCTATTCTGTTACGGTTGCGGGCAACAAGGCGTTATTAGGTCGAAGTGCAATAAGTGTACGCAAGTAGACAAAAAGTTTCCAACTAGTAGTTCGTCCTTTAACTCGATCGAACTAAAACCTGTTAATGTGTCACATTATAGTAGTTCTCTGCCCATCCGCGATCGAGACTGTGAGCCGCGATATTATTATTATCATGACGACGAACAAAAGTTTACGGAACAATATGCCGCGAAATCCGTAGAGTGTTTACATTTCGATAAACCGGATTATTCTGGAAAAAGTCCTTATTCTGGTAAACAGCCGTATTCTGTAGAAAAACGTCGTTCGTTAAGTAAGTCAAACATTGGTTCCGATCGTTCGATCGATCGTGTTTATTTTGAACATTTTGAATGTTTAAATGATATGTCGTGCGTTAATTATAGTACTTTAGAGGGTCAGCAGTACTCTGAGGATAATGCGAATATGCAGAGTGCAAATATTGACCCCGACCCGACCTGGCCGTTAGTAAGTATAGGTATCGGAGGTCGCGAGGGCACTGCTTTTATTGATACGGGAGCTTCGCATTGCCTCGCTAGCCCTTCGCTATATCGTGTACTATTGGATGCTGGTACTGTGTTTTTAGAATATCAGCGCGTTATCAGTCTGGCTGATGGGACAAGTACGGCGCGTACGGTTCTCACGGGCAAGTGCAACGTAACGTTGCAGGGCCGTGATGTGCTAACCACGTTCTTGGTGATACCTGGTGCGGACACAAGGACACTTTTGGGACGCGACTTCATCACTGATGCAGGCGTCGTGTTGAACTTGCCTCAGTGGTCATGGAGCTTTGCCGACGACCCCGAGAACAACTATGAGTTTGTTCGATCTTATAGTTGTGTTTCATCGACCGACGCAGATGCCTTATGTGTAGAAGCTTCTCAGCTGCACTTGAGAGATGACGAGGGCTTGAATTTGTCTGTTAGTCAGCGGGCCCAGCTGAATAATCTGATTGCGTCGAAGGCTACGCGCTTCGCCGCCGAAGGTGAACCTACGACCTTCGCAACTCACCATATTAAGGTAGGGGAGAAGCAAGAACCAATAGCTTCTCCGCCATACCGGATGTCACCAGCCAAACGGCTGATATTGGAGAAAGAGTTAGACAAGTTGCTGTCAACCGATGTGATCGAGGAGTGCGAGTCTCCTTGGGCGGCCAACGTAGTATTGGTTACCAAAAAGGATGGAGGTACGCGGCTCTGTATCGACTACCGTAAGTTGAATGCGGTCACAGAACCAGATAGGTACCCACTCCCAAGGATGGATGATGTTCTCCACGCAGCCAAGACTAGCAACTTCATGTCAACCTTGGACCTTCGGTCAGGCTATTTTCAAGTTTGCGTTAATAACGAGGATCGTGACAAGACGGCGTTTGTCACACCGTTAGGAACATTTCGTTTTAAACGAATGCCCATGGGATTGCGCAATTCAGGCGCTACTTTTCAAAGATTGATGGACAGATTCAAGTCAAATCTTCAAGGCGTCTCTCTATTGTGTTATTTAGACGATCTGATTGTGCTGTCGGACAGTTTCGACAAGCACCTTAGCGACCTTGAAGCTGTATTTGACAGGCTTGAGCTATTTAATCTGAGGATTAATCGCGAGAAGAGTGTTTTCGCTCGTGATTCCGTGAAGTTCTTGGGGCATCTCATTGTACCCGGTGGCATCCAGGTTAATCCAGGTAAGACAGCTGCCATTAATGATATGGCCGTCCCCAAGAATCTCACACATTTGAAGTGCTTTCTGCAAACTTCTAGTTGGTTTAGACGCTTTATACCTAATTATGCAGAGATAGCGAGGCCATTGACCTCCCTTCTAAAGAAGGATAGTGCTTGGCATTGGTCTGATGATCAGCAAGCTGCATTTGACGGTATAAAGCAACTGTTGGTGTCTGCTCCTATATTACGTCAGGCTGACGAGACCCTACCGTTTACCCTTAGAACTGACAGTAGTGGTTACTGTCTGGGGGCAGTTTTAATGCAGGGGGAGGGGCCCGAAGAGCGCCCTATTGAGTACGCTAGCCGCCTCCTTAATCAGGCTGAAAGGAATTACAGTACCACAGAAAGGGAAGCCTTAGCAGTAGTGTGGGCAGTGACAAAATTCCGCGGGTATATAGAGGGCGCCGAGATCGTTGTGAAATCGGATCACCAACCATTAAAATGGCTGATGACCGTTAAATCACCGAATGGACGGTTGACCAGGTGGGCACTTACTCTACAGTCGTATAACCTGCGTATTGAGTACACCCCGGGGAAATCCAACGTGATTGCCGATACCCTCTCGCGCCCAGCCTGTACCGACGAGACGGATTGTGACTTATGTCAAGCCGTTATTGATGTTCCAGCTAGGGACGCTCGCGGTTATCGTGAGATCCAGTTGCGAGATCCCGATGTCCGCAAAATACTGGAAGATCTGGAGGCATTGGACGAACCGTTTAGGGGGAGACCATGGGCTGATCGTGGTTACGTCATCTCCGACGGTGTACTTTATAGGTATGGACCGGAGCAGAGCGAAAATGATGACGCTTGCCTAGTCGTGCCGTCGAGCGAGAGGCACAAGGTCCTTGCTGACTACCACGACGCGCCTACTGCCGGTCACTTAGGCACCGAACGAACCCTACAGCGTATCGCTTCGCGATACTATTGGCCAGGTATGAGAGCGTTCGTAGCCAAATATATCAAGGAATGTGTCCCGTGTCAACGATATAAGGTGGACACGCGTAAGCCTGCAGGGCTTATTCAGTCTCCAGCCGTGGCGCAGCGATTTGAAGTGATTGCTGTCGATCTTTTCGGACCACTCCCGGAGACTGAATCAGGCAACAAATGGATTTTGATTATCGAAGACATCTGCTCTCGTTGGGTAGAGTTGTTTCCCTTGAAAAGCGCAACTAGCTTCGATTGTGCTGAGGTGATGGTTAATGAGGTTTTCTTGCGGTATGGTGTTCCTCGTCGCATGATTAGCGACAACGGGGTGCAATTCATCAGCGAAGTCATGCAGCAGGTATGCTTTGTCTTTGGCGTCGACCAAGCGCTGACACCTTACTACCACCCCGAAGCGAACCCCGTTGAGCGCAAAAATCGCGACCTCAAACCACAGCTCGCCATACACGTGGGTAAAGATCACTCGACGTGGGATTCACACTTAGCAGCTGTGAGATTCGCAATGAATTCTGCCGTGACCCATAGCACAGGTTATTCACCTGCAATGTTGACTTTTGGGCGTGAATTACGCGCGCCCGCAGATGTCGTGAACGACATGCGCGCTATTGTGGATGGCGATAGGTTTGTGGCGAATGTGACGCCTTATCTAAAACGGTTGGCGACTATCCTTTTGGACGCTAGGGATGTTCACGAAAAGGCTCAAGACATCCAAAAGAAGTACGCGGACGAGCATCGGCGCCCGGCGCCAGATTACGAGATAGGCGATTTGGTCTTGCTCAAGACCCAAGGCTTGAACGATGCTGGTCGAGGGCAGACCCCTAAATTCATACCTAGGCGCGACGGTCCCTATCGAATACGCGATGTTTTGAGTGGCACGACTTACAGTCTCGAGCGTGTCAATGGAGAGATTTTGGGGAAGTATCATGCTTCACAACTCACGCCTTTTATCGGGAAAGTGCAACCTCCGTTACAGGAGAAAAAGAAAAGAGGTCGCCCGCGTAAACATTAGATTCTTAGATCTTATACCTTTTGTTACTATTTTTGTAATTGTTTTCTTATCAGCTTCGATTGTCATTTCATGCATAGCCTTGTAATAGGTCCTATTCCAAACGCGAGGTCGTGTGTTTGGACTAGAGGGGGAGGTTGTAACGCGCGCATCTTGGTGAAACATTCAAAATTTGAACAGCGCGCCAAAACTCCTCCATATGCCGTAATACGTCTGTGCGGATGCGGAGACTATGCGAGGCACACACGCGTACGCCGCTCGCGTGATGTCCGAGAGCCAATCAGAGCGCTCGCGGCGGGGTTGGCTCGCGCGCGCTTACAGAGCGCGGGGGGGTCGCGGGCAGTGATCGACAGGCGATGACGTAGTGAAGGCACGCGTCGCATACTCTCGCGCTTCCCACATTATGTCCTGGTTTGGTTTCCTAACCTACTGTTTACTTATACAACTTGTATCTATATGTTTGAATAGTGAGAAATACAACCCCGTTTGTTGAATAGTAGAACGAACCTCGTTTTATTGGACTCTCATCTATTACAAAGCTTTTTATTTCATTTTATTTATTTTTAAATAGCGACGGTATTGCAAAATAAAACACAGTGCATTTTTGGTTCCAACGTTTTCTTTCTGGAAATTTCGACCTGCAGAACAAGCCCCGTGGACGGCCGGAGACCAAAGTTGATAATGACGAATTGAAGGCTATTGTGGAAGCCGATCCATCGCAAACCAGGTCCGAGTTAGCTGCAGGCTGCGATTTTAGTGATAAAACTGTTTTTTAACTGCTGCGTTACATTACTCAACGGCACAATAATGAAGGGCTTTTAAATCCAATCATTATCTGTGATGAAAAGTGGATCCTGTACAATAATCGGAAACGCTCATCGCAATGGCTGTACCCTGGCGAACCAGCCAAATCCTGCCCCATCCTGCAAATTGACTCAAAAAAATTTACTTGTGAGCGTTTGGTGGGCTAGTGCCGGTGTCTTTTAATACAGCTTTCTTAATTCTGGACAGACGATTAAGGTGGATGTCTATTATAAGCAACAGCAAACCATGATGGAAAAGCTAGCTGCTAAACAGCCGAGGCTGGTCAGTCGATCTAGGCCACTGCTGCTTCAGGACAACGCTAGACCACACGCTAGGGCATGAATATTGGAAGCTCGGAATTTCGGAATATCGGAATATCGGCACGAAATTTCCGATATTTCAATTCCGATACTGAGTTATCCAATATCGGAATCTCGGCATCACAAAAAACCTATGATTTAGCTCCTTATGACGTGAAGAGCGCGCTACCACGCTGTCACCCATTCACTACGGTGATTAGCAGTGATCGGATAAACTTCACGAAAAAATTATATGGACATGCCTCTATGAATTACAGTGATTTACAGTCCTGAGATTGCTTAAAATGTTACCTATAAAAGTAAATACATATTTTCATAGAACACTTACATTGAATAACGCTTAGGTTGCGGGGATCCGCTGGATGCTTGGTTACTTTTCCATACAGTAAAGGGCGTGTTTTTGGGAAAAGTTGGAAAATAATAATAATAATGCTCAACTTGTAATGACAAATTCTAAAACCCAAAAATCGTATATAATCGTCGATCACTATGATACCTATACCAATCAATGAAAAATTGTACTGAACTGGCATTAATTCGTAAAAGTTTACTATAAACATGTTCGCTCACAATGTTTCTGATTAAAAAGCATGCAATGAATTAAACTAATCGGTATGTATTCTAGTTTATTAACTAAATTAATTGGTATAAGCAAAAATAACATTTCAATATTTTGTTAGACATCTTTCAAATTTATCAAAAATAAATGGTATTATCTTTTATAGGGTTCTTTTTTTTAAGTAAGTTAGTAATTCTTTATTTTGCAAATATGGGTACAGTACATGGTGATAAACAGATAAAAAGTAGGTTCGGCCATATTTTACCAAGAGGCATGCAAAAGGTATAATTTGACACTAAAATTAAAATAAAAGCAATTAACACTGAATAGTTTTAAATCGCAACTTATTATAACTAGGTCACCCGCATTACAATTTATGTTGATTACAATTATACATCTCATTTAATTTATTTATTCTCAAACAATTAACATTGTGTAGAATATTGGGTACATAATTACAGGCATTGGTGGAACATAATTGCGGTTCCGTACCTAAAGGATGAAAACGGGACCCTATTACTAAGACTCCGCGGTCCGTCTGTCTGTCTGTCTGTAACCAGGCTGTATCTTATGAACCGTGATAGCTAGACAGTTGAAATTTTTACAAATGATGTATTACTATTGCCGCTATAACAACAAATACTAAAAACTGAATAAATAAATATTTAAGTGTGGTGCCCATACTTACAACAAACGTAATTTTCTTGCCCATTCGTACGCGAGTCCGACTCGCACTTCACACACTCGCACAATATCGGAATTCCGATATTGAGATCTAATATCAGAAATCAATATCGGAATTGAAAAGCATCCGATATTACATGCCCTACCACACACTGCACAGCAGACGGCTACAAAATTAGAGGAGCTTCAATTGTAATGTCTAAGACATCCACCGTACTCTCCGGACCTGACCGACAGATTACCATTTTTTTCGAAATTTGGATATCCTCTTGCAAGGGAAAAATTCAGCTCCGATTAGGCAGTCCAAAGCGCCTTCAAAGATTTTATTGATTCCCGTCCGAATGGTTTTATTTTTGTAAAGGGATCAATGAACTACCTATGAGATGGCAAAAGTGCATAGATAGCTACTTTGATTAAATACATATATTATAATAAAAAAAACGACTTTATGTTCCTCCCTCGGAGATTTTATATACGGTCGAATCGAGTAACCTCCTCCATTTTGGGCAGTCGGTTAAAAACCAATGACAAAAAAAAACAAAAACAACGCACAAAAGAATGCCTAACATTCTCTACTTCTCCAAAGCAATCTTTAAATAAAATAAATAGATATTTCATTAATGTTAGCGCCTCACTGACCGATAAAATGTATCAAAAAACCGGTCAAGTGCGAGTCGGACACGCGCATGAAGGGTTCCATACCATTATTGCAAAAAACGGCAGAAAAAAACACGTTTGTTTTATGGGAGCCCCACTTAAATATTTATTTTATTCTGTTTTTAGTATTTTTTGTTATAGCGGCAACAGACATACATCATCTGTAAAAATTTCAACTGCCTAGCTATTACGGTTCATGAGATACAGCCTAGTGACAGAAGAACAGACAAACACACCGACCGCGGAGTCTTAGTAATAGGGTTCCGTTTTTACCCTTTGGGTACGGAACCATAAAAACGTTAAACACACCTGATGCACATTCTCAATATTAAATAGACGTGTTTAACGAGCAGAGTAATTCATTTGTTTTGATGGACACTGATCAGCAAGAAGTTGAACAAATTATAAATGTTCTAAAAACAGATTGTGCATCGGGTTGTGATAAGATTAGTAGTAAATTTATTAAGTGCATAAAAAGATTCTTAATCCACCTATTACGAAAATTTTAAATGAAAGCTTACAGGCGGGCTATTTCCCTGATTCCCTGAAAAGGTCAGAAGTGTGCCCAATCTATAAGAGCGGGGGCAGAAATCAAATCAATAATTATAAGTCAATATCCATACTATGATCGAAGATATTGGAAAGCATAATATACACACGCTTAGTAAATTATCTGGAACAAATATTTACTGTCTAAAAATCAGTATGGTTTTCGGCATGGTAAGTCCGCCGCATTAGCACAAATTTGGATAAAGGTAAAAATATCTTTCAATATTTCTCGATCTCGCCAAGGCATTTGACACGATTTCAGATTCCCTCTTATTGACTTAACTCGAGAAATTAGGAATTAGAGGTGAAACTCTTTGAAAGTTATTTGTCTGGGTGAAAGCAGTGTGTCTGTATGAGCAAATACAAAAGTACCTGCCTTCCAGTTACACATGGCGTACCACTGGGCAGCATCAATATGCTGCCCTGTGGTACGCACATGAATAAGGTGGGTCCCAATGGACCCACCTTATTCATGTGTACATTAACGAACTTACGAGTCTTAAGCTCACCCATTGCGAAATCATCCTCTTCGCAGACGACATCACTGCTTTAGTTTTTGCCACCAATACTTGGGATGCTATGTGTGTGTATTTGATGCTGCTCAGCAGGGCTGTAATATCACTAGAAGCTGGCTTCAGGCGAAACTTCCGACTTTAAATGTGGAAAAAACAAAGTATATTTCTTTCAGCATCAAAAATTATACAAGTCTCAGAAACAGCCATGAAATTAACTCTAACGAGTGTACCCAGAAAGCCGACTGCACGTGTTCATCTTTGGAAAGTGTTCACACCGTCTCGTACTTAGGTGTTACTATAGATAGAAAGCTCAATTTCAGAGAGCATATCAAGCTGATTGGTGCACGAGTGCGCAAACACATATATGTCTTTAAAAATTTGCGGCACGCTGCTGAGCCTTATCTCCTAAAACAAATGTATTATGCCCTAAGTCAGTCGTTATTAAATTATTGAATTTCATCCTGGGGGGGGGGAGGGGTTCATGTAAAACCACTATGAAGTCCATTGAAATCGCTCAGCGCACAATTCTAAAGGTTCTACTGTTTCTCTTTATCAGATTTGTGGAGTTCTGACCGTAAGACAACTTTTCATCCTCAACATTATTCTGAAACAACATATAGAACTACCTTCTGACCCACTCGCGCATTAATGTGTAAATAAAAGAGTACGTATGAAACGGACCACTAGAAAAACTAAATTTAGCGAAAGATTTATTGAATGTCTTGGTTCGTTTCTTTATAGCAGAATAAATAATAAATTAAATATTAACCAACTTCAAATGTAAACAAATAGTGAGTGAATATTTGCAATCATTTAATTGTAAAGAAACGGAGTTAATACTATATGTTGTACAGTAAGTAGTATATGTTTAGGTATTAATTAGTTAAAATAATTAAAATATAATAATCATAGTCAAAGCTGCATTCACAATCACATACACTCACCCATACACCTACACACCATCATATACCAAAACTCGCACGCACCTACATCACTCATACTCTACCTGAAGCACCTAATAGTCCACACACTCTCATAAACACTTACTCGCATACTACTACTATAGATCTTCACTTATTATACAATGTTTTTCGATGACAGAGTGCGCGAAGAAAGCTGATGTAACTACCAAAATGTGCAACTTGCTCACGCTTTAAAAAGCCCAGCAACCATAAAACAGGAGATCCTGAGTGCCCTGCAAGGAAGATAGCGGAATTCAGATACATAGGGGCGGGCGCGTAGAGCGTCTACACTCAAGGTCAGATTGCCGTGTTTTACACGCGATGCCGACTCATCAAGAACAGGCCACTGCACTGACCTACTTTGCCAGGATTTGTTGCTGTCTCAGGAAATTTGCCGCCATGCGTACTTTGGCAAAGTGGTTTGAAAACATTTTGCAATAGTGGTAAACCCAGCTCAAATATCTGCTGACGCTCAAAGTTCGTTGTCCGTGTGTGTAAATAATTAAGTGCAAACAATTTTACGTAAACTAAGCTAAGTTAGGCATCATCTGTTCATGATTATTAATATAATTTAATTTTAATTTTCATCTGTTTTAGTAATTAAGATTATCAATAAATCATTATATCTCTGTAACTAATCTAATATTAAGAAGATATTGTAAAAAATCCTTGTCCTTACAATTACATTGTTTGAGCCCCTGGCGCCTGTGATACAGGATTACCTAGTACAGGCACCTAACATTGTTGTACCTACGTTATATTTAAGACCTATTAGTATAGTTTACCAATTTGCAGTTTGAATAAAGATTTATTATTATTATAATGTAACATTGAAGTTAGATATATTTCACTCAAAATATATTCTTTTTCTTTCTTTCTTTCTTTCTTTCTTTCTTTTCTTTTTTTTCTTTTTTTATATTAGTAGAACAATCAAACATATTTCCTTTGTTGGCATTTTACTTTTGAAATATCGTGGGAAAAAGGCACTAAAAACCGAAATACAGGCATTGCCTAGTTCGGTTGCAGTGAGTACATTCATTTACTTGAAATAAAAACTGCGAAACTGAGTGTGAAAGTTTTTTTTTTAAATCGATTTATTTATTATTTATTAATGTCCTTTTAGCCTTATAAATTTTTCCTCACTTGATGTGGCGACTAGGTATAAGACTATTATAATAGTATCGATAATAATTATCGATACTAATTATCGATCGATCCAAGATAGCAGGTATGCGTATGTTCAAAGTACATACTTACACTACTCATTCCAACACATTTTGTGCAAGATGAGGTAAATAACGTCCGGGGGCTCTGGGTTCTTGGATCAGACTACCCATTCAACACCGGCTCGGCTTTTAAGCACACACTCGTGTTTTAATACCCCTTATTATGCAACAGTTTCATAAACTACTATTATCTGGGAACATACACAAATAAGCATACAGCCGAACATAGAACCTCCTCCTTCTTGGAAAGACGGTTAAAAATGCCCATATGGCTTTCTAAAGAGGTTTATTCGAAAATCGAACAATGGTCCTTAACAAGTGACATTTAACATGTGGCGATAGCGATTGTCAAAAAGGCAAAATTGTATGGGATTGACAAGCGATTTCCAAAAATCACGTGGTCAATCCCTCGACATCGAATGCCACTTATTTAGAGCCATCTGGCTCGTGACAAGTTTGCCTTTTTGACAATAGCTATCGCCATACAGTGATAGAATGTCATTTGTCTAGGTCCTTTGGTCACCATAAAGTCGGAACCACACTTACGTGGCGTGGTGCGGCGTGGCGCAGGATCCACCAATCAAACGTTACGCCACGCCACGTAAGTGTGGTTCCGTCTTAAGCAGAACTAAAAAAAAAACAAGGCGCGATTTCAAAGAATGTGAACCAAAAGAGGGTGTTTGGTAAGTCAAAGTCAAAGTCAAAGTCAAAGCCATTTATTTGCATTATTGGTACTGTTTTTTGTCAATTTTATTGCATTATTCCCGTAAAACCCACCGGTGAATGCGCACGTAACTTACTCCTATCAAGATTGGAGATTCGAAGTTGTTGACGATTATGTCTACCTGGGACAAACGGTCCTGTTGGGTAGGTCTAACTTCGAGAAAGAGGTCAACAGTCGAAACCCGGCTGGGCGGCGTATGTAAGTAAGTGGCGCGGTATCTTCTCGTCCCATTTGCCGCAGTGTCTCAAGAAAAAAGTATACGAGTATGACCATTGTGTGTTGCCAGTGATCAGCACTTCATCAATCTCTTGTCAACTTTATTATCATTATTAGCCATTCACATTCTCCAATCGACACATCACGTACAGACGGAAATCCACATCACATCTTTCATCTCGCATATGATTTTGGTCGATTGGAGGCGTCAAAACCAATGCAGCAATTAGGCTGCAGTTATGCAAGTGTAAACGACGTCGACTCACGTGGTGATTTTTAGAAATGGACACTTCCCACGCTAAATTTGTTAAGACGGTACCCTGACCAAAAAATCGGCATGAGATATAAGCATTCCTATTGGTCTAGCGCCACTGGTGGCGCATGAATTACAGTAGTGAATACGCCCAGATTTTAGAATAAAATCTTTATAAAATCGAATTTTGGTCTTTTGAAAAAAAAAATCTACCAAAATGTTCGTTATTAAATTTTCTATCCATTAGTGTTAGTACAAAAAATAATTAATGAATACTTTACGAGGAGATGCATAATATCAATAATTATTTCTCATTTTTATGTTTTTTTGGAAGGAGATTAGTGAAATATATACAACATTTAAAATAAACTAGATCTTCCATTTTAGAATCAATATTATGTAGAAATTTAATGTATATTTATTAATTGATATTTCTTTTTAAATAACGAGTAGACAGCTCCTAAAAACAGCACAAAAAACGGCTTGCGCGGCGTTTTGCTCGGGGTACCGCCTTAATGGCTTTTTTATAGTTACATGTGTTTGGCACATTTGACGGGTCGTCTATGAATGGCGGCAATATAAATCTTCTGTCGCCATTTTCAATATTATAAAATTTTCTCTGACCTTCATATATACAAGTACGCTGGACTTACGATACCCTTCGAAATGGCAGGTCTTTAATGTGCCAATTTGAAGCGCCCCCAATGCGTGGTAAGAGAACTAAATTTGACGTAACTTGCGAATGTCGGATTGTCTCCCGTGTTTTTTAAGTGTTTTTGGAGATTTAACGCTATTAAACTTGTTTGTTGTGTGTATATTAATTTATCATATCGATAACGAGGTCATGTACCTCGAACTCAAATAAATAAAAAAGAAATAAATCTTAATTTTAAATAAAAAATAATTCTTAAATTAAATCCCTCCAAATATAATAAAACAAATAATATTCTTATAAATAAAACTAAACAAAACAACAAATCAAACTTCTATTGATATTATATACACTTAAAAATGTATAATTAATCTTATCATACGTAATAACAACATATTTGTCTTTGCATTACCAATTTTTTTTATACACAATAAAATTTAATAGTGCTATTAAAGTTACTTGTCGATAAAACTTATCGATATTTTTCCTGTCGATATATGTTGTGTTGTGATTAAAATAGTCGGTGAAAAAGCAAAAAAAAATTTCTATGCCTTAACGAGAATATCTAAATCTCCGTGGGGTCTGTCTTTTTTTAACTTTAAAAACTATTTATGGGGCTACTTACTTGGGTTGTATGTGCTATGGGGCGCCTGTTTGGGCTGATAGGGCCACCATAGGGGCGGTACGACGTAAATTACTTCAAAGTCAGCGTTTGGCTTTGATATTCTTATGCAAAGCGTACAGGACGGTTAGTACTGAGGCCTTACCGATACTTGCTGGTGTACTGTGCGAACTTTTTAACGCGGAGTGACCGTGAGAAAATCTCTAGATTATTTAAACCACCTATTGACGTCTGGGAGGAACTTTTATCCGAATGGCAATATAGGTGGGATAATTCCATCAAGGGCCGACACCTTCACCAATTCTTTCCATCCGTTCGCGTGCGGCTGGCCAGCACGTGGCTGGAAATGGATACTGTGTTGCCCAATTTCTCACGGGACATGGTAACTTTAAAAGTAAATTATTTTCTTTCAAGCTCGTTGCCTCGCCTTTATGTCAGTGTTCTACATCTGACTGCGAATATCTACAATCTGCACATCATATCTTATGGGAGTGTATTCTTTGGCAGAATGAACGTAATATTTTTTTTTTTTTTTTTTTTTTTCTCTTTATTTATTAGGGACTTGTAACCAAAAACAGGTTATGTCAGCCCCATCTAATCAATAACCTAGTTACACACATTTCTTAACACTATTTAGGATAAACTTATAAATAAACTTAGATTTAATACTTGCGGGCACAGCTAACAAAGATTGAAATTTGCCTAAATCTAGTAAATTTAATTTTAATCGTCTACATAGAAGTTTTCTTTCTAAATTATTTTTAATGCAATCCAAAAGGAGGTGTTGTACATCTTCTGGTTTATTGCAAGCGTCACAATTAGGGGAAAGGGATTTTTTCATTAAAAAGGCAAACTTCTTTAATGGCATATGTCCCGAACGTATCCTAAATGCCATTTTAAGTAATTGCCTACTTAATTTAACGCCAGAAAACCAGGGAATTCGAGGAGGCTCGCATTGCATAGTTTTGTACCATATTCCTTTTTCACGAGATCTGCTGTCAAAATATGCATTCCACTTCTGTTGCCATATTTTCGTGTAACGTGCAAAATATTCTGTGTATTCAGGTGTTATGAATACTTCGCTTCCGTCTGTACAAGATCTTTTAGCCAAAACGTCAGCCTCCTCGTTTCCTCTCAAACCAACATGTGATGGGATCCACTGCAATCTCAGAGTTACATCATTAGGCATGGTATAAATTTTATTTAGGATTACATAAGCTAACGCTGTTCCTCTGCAACCAGAGGCGGAGCGAGCTATGTGTTCTAAAGCACTTTTGCTGTCTGAAAAAATAACTACATTTTTAGATTTTAAATTACTTTTTAAAAAGGATATAGCCTCTGAGACTGCAAATAGCTCGGCGCACATAATGTTAACATCAGAAACAATTTTGTAGCCCGCATTTACTCTAAAACTATTACTAACATAGGCGGCACCAATACCATCCTTTGTCTTCGATCCGTCCGTAAACATTTTTTGCCATCCTGCATATTTATTATTAAGTTCATCCAGAACATTATTTAACAGAAGATTAAAATTATACGATTTTTTAGACGCTTTAACGCAATCCAAACTAGTTACAATTACCTCACTTATTCCTATTTTAGAAGGCCATATATCTAAATTATACATTAATAGAGGAGAAGAGGCAAAAACCTTCTCCTGTTTAACCTCTGTATTTACAATAGGTAACAATGGTTTCTTTTTCTTTTGCCAGTATCTATAGTCACATAAGGCTGCAAGTTCTTCTAACAAAATGATGGTGGGATTGTTCGAAAAAGAGTGAGCTTTCAGACAATATTTATAGGCAATATATTGCCTTCTTAAAAACAATGGTGGTATACAGATCTCAGACTCCATGACGTGTATAGGAGTTGTTTTTATAAATCCTCCAATAATTCTCAGAGCTTGGTTTTGTAGCAAGTTTAACTTTGTAATTTGGCTTTCGGCGCTATTGTCGTATAAATAACACGCATAATCTATCCTGCTACGAATCAAGGCTATGTATAATCTACGTAAATGTTTTGGATGTACTCCCCAAGTGGGTCCGGCTAATATCTTCAATAAATTTAAAAAATATAACGTTTTTGCATGTAGTTCATTTAAGTGTTTATGGAAAAGTAATTTAGTGTCCAACCACATACCTAGATATTTGTAATTTTTAACTACCTCTAAGGGAGAACCCTCTGCTTTAATGTTTAGGTTTTTATCTTTTCTGCCTCTAGTGAATAAACAAATTTTAGTTTTATTTATCGAAATATTCAATCCTAATTTTTCCAGCGTATTAACAATAAGATTAACCGACTCTTGTAGTTGAATAACACTATCGTTTAGTTTTTCATTTTTACAGTACAATACAAAGTCGTCGGCATATTGTGAAATAGTTACATTACTAATAACTTTACAGATGTTATGTGTTATAATATTAAACAGCAATGGTGACATAGGATCACCTTGTGCTAGGCCTCTGTTTGTATACCTTTCAATAAAAGTATTATCATTATCACATTTAATTTTAAGTCTCCTTTCACTGAGCAATTCCCATAGATACTTACAAACCCGAGTTCCCACCGACAAATGATCAAGTATTGTGACAACTTTATCTATCAAAACATTATTGTAGGCACTTTCTATGTCCAAAAAACAGGCCAGGGTGTCACAATTTTTTGAAAACCCAATCTGTATGTATGTAACTAATCTAGTGAGAGCATCTAAAGAGGAGTGACATCTTCTAAAACCTACTGTTACTGGAGCTAAAATGTTATTTTTTTCAATAAACCATTCAAGACGTTTAGTGATCATTGAATTAAGGATCTTACAAAGGCATGATATTAAAGATATTGGTCTCAATTTGTTTGTGGAAGTATGAGTATTTGATATAGGTTTAGGAATCGGTATAATTAGGATATCACGCCATTGCATGGGTACAATTGATTGCTCGAATATTAGATTGTATATTTTGAGAAGGTATACTTTCGCTGAAAAAGGTAAGTTATATATCATGGAGTATGTTATTTCATCGGCACCGGGAGCTGTATCTTTTCTTTTAAGACAACAGAGAAGCTCCTGCATAATAAATTCACCCTCCAATAGCGTGTCTGACGATGTAAATAGAGGTTGACGCGTAGGTACATAATCAGGAGCCAGGTTACAAAGCAAATCTAATTTATCTTCAATAGATGAAGTGATTCTATGATATTGACGTCCTTTTACCCATCTCATTTTTCTCCAAACTTCAGAGCTAGAAGACGCATCATCCAGTCCATCGCAAAACTTCTGCCAATTTTTTGATCGAGCTTCAGTAATTTTTGATTTTGATTCAACATATTTACTTTCTAGTTTATTTAAATTCTGTGGTGTGGGATTCCTCCTAAATTCTTTTAAAGCCAACCGTCTTTCTGCTACAATTTCAGATAATTCAGGTTGCCAGTACGGTTTAGGTGTGAAGTTTTGCGTTGGATTTGTACAGACTTTAATTTTAGGAATACTCTTATCAGCTGCCTCGTAGATTATTCTAACAAAAGAATTATACATGATCTGAACCTCCTCAGAGTTTGGTAACAAATCAACACGCATTAAGATTTGTTTTTTATACATTGGCCAGTCAGCTCTCTTAAAATTACGTTTAGGAAAAAGCTTAATATTGTCATGATATTTATAAATAATTTTAATAATTAGATGATCACTCCTCAAGTTCTCATTCAAAACCCGCCAATTAAAGTGCATAACTAAGTCCGTAGAAACAAAAGTGACATCTGGTGATGTTTCTTGGAGTACACCATCTACATATTTACTTCTTGTAGTGCTACCATCGTTTACAGATACAAAACCATTTTCCATTGAACTATCAAACAGCTGACTGCCCCGTGTATCAGTTCTGCACGACCAGGTCGTGTGGTGGGCATTAAAATCACCAGCTATCATTGTACCGTATGAAAATTGAGAGAATAAAGAATCCCAATCAGATTGCGAAGTACGAACAGGGGACGTACAATATATTGCAATAATATTTTGTAAATACTTACAGTTTAGGATTTTAACGCACATCACTTCAATACCAGTATTAGTGAGACCGATTGGACAAACGTACGACTGAATTGATTTGTGAACAATTATTGCTAGACCCCCATAACCATCATCACGATCCTTTCTGTATATGTTATAGTCACTTAAATTGAATGTACAGTCTGGATCTAGCCAAGTCTCACTTAGTATCGCTATGTGAACTTTTTCTTGACATAAAAAAGCTTCAAACTCATTTCGTTTCGGTCTTATACTCTGTGCATTCCATTGTATAATATTCAATAAAAAGTTTTTGGACGTATTAGCCATCTATAAAGCAGCTAATAAATCTATTCAGTAAATTCCCTTCGTGCATTGTCTTCTTAAAATATAATCGACATTCTTTAACCGCTAACTTAAAAAGGCTTCTCATGATATCACTCAAAGAAGAATCTGACAAAACAATTTCTTTCACTTTCTGTAATAGTCTCTTCCAGAATAAACTGCTATCTTTTATCTTTGTCTGATCGCTACTATTTTCATTCTCAATCTGCATATCTTCTTCTTCATCAGTATCTTGTATCTGTTCTAATATTTTTTCTTGCTGCCGTCCTGTCCTTTTTCTAGGTTTTGCGCGGTTTTTATATGTACTACTGATTATAGGGGATGTAGGTACTTCTATTCTCTCTTCGTAACGTGGTATTTTTTCCAGAGTTATTTCTGTAGTTTCTTCATATTGCGGGGTCATATTTCTTGTAAGGGCGTCTCTATAGGGACTTTTGTTAGTAGACTGTAGGTTTTTTTCTGTGGGTGTAACCATATTTTTGTAGGTAAAGTACTTCTTTCTTTGTAAATACTGCTGAAGTGCTTTTTGGTATGTACAACTATCTTGGCTCATAATTAATCTTATCTGTTTTTCTTTTTGGCACGAAGGGCAATTTTTATCAAAAGACATATGCGAACCTTTACAGTTTACACATTTATAACATGTAGTTTCGCAATTGTCATGTTTCGAGCCACATTTTGGACAAATTACGTACTTCATAGGGCATGACCGCTGCATGTGACCATATTTCCAGCAGCGCGAGCATTGTGTGACCGGGAAGATATATGGCTCCACTTTAAATCTGCACCCATATGCATAAATATATAACGGTAAGTTGGATGTTTTAAAACAAAAACGTACAGTTTCACTATCTTTCCACCCTTCATTTGTCATCCGTTTTAATCTTTTAACATATAATATCTCTTCTTCACAAGTAAAAGCTTCTTTTATTTCTTCCTGGGTAATTTCCAGTTCAATTTGTTTAACTATTCCATAAGACAAGTTTGTATCAAATGTAAACTGGCACTGGTACCCCAGTTCTTTAATTTTATCACAATTCGTTAATTTCTCAGCTTCCATTCTTGAATCAAAACTCAACAAAACTTTGTATGAATTTTTATATTTGATTCTTTGTATGTTCGTAATATTTTGTGATCTTAATAATTTGGCCATACTTATTGGTTTAGGCAAAACTGTTTTTGACGTCAAGCTTATTTCAAAAATGTTTACAGGTTCATTTATAGCCTCCTCTGTCTGTTTAGAACTTTGTGTCTGCAACAAGGTGCGCGCAACTTTCTTTGCATTTCTAGTTTGAACGCGAGTAAAACCATCACTATCCGTAATTTCTATTGTCTCAGTTAGGCTATCCAATCTGCGTTTTTCAGCACGGGATACCTCGGTATCGTGTTCCATATTCATCTCCAAAGCATCACTATTATTCTCCTCTTTATCACTTAGTACTTGGTCATTCGCCATTCCTCCTCCTTCGTCTTCAATACTTTCGTCAACGGAATTATTTACGTTCATGATAACTTTATATTATGAATGTAGGGTAGACCGAAAAAAATAAACTTATGTGCGCTCGAGTACAATACGTACGTCAACTGTGCCGTACCGCGCGCGAATGAACGTAATATTATGTTGAATAATGTACAGGCTGCATCAGGAGTTGTTTACTATACGGACCTTGTGGAAACTAGAACAAATTTCCGTGCGTTCAAGCGTTTTTGCCATACCTATTATTGGAATCAAATATAACAGCTCACAATGTTAGGACCCATTAATATGTATTAATGCTATTTTTTTATCCGTGGTGCTAGGCAACTGGGCTTATCCCAGTTGTATATGACCCTTTGTGCCTATTCATTCATTCATTCATTTATTTATTCTCAAACAATTTTCAATTTTTTTTTTCTATTGGCCTTGTTTGTTCTGTCTCCTGCTTGATATGGAGGGAAGTGGAAATTTACATTTTTCCTACTCCTCCGTTATTCTTTTCTGATTAATTTCGTTGCGGGATCCAAGACAGGTAAATTCATTCTCCGGGACTTCGTCGAGCTTCATTGCCTCGGCGCTTTTCTGGTGGTCGCCACTGTTGATTCTGGCTTTCAGGAGTTGCAGTGGTTTGGGAATAGTGCGGTGGGATTAAAAAAAAAGATCCTGCAGACTTTCCAGAGAGACACAGAAGGTCTGTTAAGGGTACTGCTCGAGGAAGCTGGGGCGGCGGTGTACGACAACGTCACATCCCAAGTAATCAAAGGGGAAATGACGGGGTCGTATATGGACAAGGAGGAGACGGAGCGCTCGGGCAAACTCAAGTTCAGTGTGCCAAATGACGACCCGATAGTGGTTACCGCCAAATGTACCAAAATCATGCCGGATGATAAGATCCTGGAAATGGCACAGTCCATTTCAGAGACCTCAGGTATCCCGGCATCGCAGGAAAGTTGGGAGGTACCCAATATCAGGTTGATTGACGGAGTTCCGGGTTGCGGTAAGACAACCTGGCTGGTAAAGCATTTCGACGAGGACAGGGACGTGATATCCACCACGACAACAGAAGCTGCCAAGGATCTCAGGGAAAAGCTTGCGCGCCGCTTAGGAGACCGAGCAAAGACAAAGGTGCGCACTATGGCCTCAATCCTAGCAAATGGTTTCAAGAGCCAAGACAAATGATACCGTCTTACAATAGACGAGGCTCTTATGAACCACTTTGTGGCCATAGTCATGGCAGTAAAGTTGTCTGGAGCAAGCGAGCTTTTCCTCGTCGGAGACGTTAACCAGCTTCCATTTTTGGACAGAGAGAACCTTTTCGAGCTTAGGTATACCCGTCCAGACCTGGTGGCTGGCATCACCCAGGAGTTTCTCTGCACACACCGCAATCCAATGGACGTGGCGTTTGCACTGAGTGAGATATACCCCGGTATATACTCCTCCAAGTCGTCGCTGTCGCGGGTCCACTCCCTGAAGGTGAAAGGTTACACAGGGGCGCAAATACCGAGCACTGTCCAAAACACCCTGTTCCTGGTTCATACGCAGGGGAAGAAAGCTTCTCTTGCGAGCCAGGGATTTGGTTCCGGCGAAGGGTCGCGCCTGCTAACCATACACGAGGCTCAGGGGTCGACCTACGACAGCGTCATAATCATCAACACCAAGTCCAGGAGGGCTTCAGGTCCACGACAGCATCCCCCACGCGGTAGTGGCAGTGTCCAGACATACAGTCAGTTGTGTCTATTACACTGACGACGCCGATGACGCCGCAGGCCGCCTTGCTAAGAGGGCGATGGATGCGCCGACTAAAACGGTCGTCAACTACAATCTTAAGACGGCCATGCAGCATCGAGACGTAGTCGTCATAGAGGCCTTGCTCACGCTAGCGAAGTCCCTGGTCACCAGACATCACCACGATAATGGACCATCTTGAGCTTCTAGTCGTAACTTTTAACACGATCCTCAATTTTGCTCCATACATTGAGGCAAAGGCTAAGCTGGCTACTATAAAGTTGGGTATCCTCGCAAAGGTGACACGGTTCTTCACGCCAGAACAGTTGCTCAAGTTGTATCAAGCGCAAGTTCGGTGATGTATGGAGTACTTATCTCATTTCTGGGAAGGATCTGCTAAATACCAGCTTGATGCACTTAAGTTGATAAAAAAACGGACCAAGAAGCTCATCAGCAATGAGGCACTGGTAGAGTCAAAGCTCTAGAGCCTTGAACATCATTGCCAGCTTATCGGTTTTTTATCAGTTGCATTTCGGGGAGTGTGCAATGAAATTACATGATCTCATTCCACCTAGCCCGTTTCGTTCCAATCCCGTTCCGTTCCCGTTCCTAGAATATAGAGCAGTGATGGCCCAGTGATAACAGACGCAACTTACAAGTATGGTCGTGAGCTCGAACCCAGGCAAGCGCTTTACTTGCGTGTACAAAACGTTTTGGGGACACTTTCATTATGCGTACAGCTAAGGAGTGCAATTCCCTGCCGAAGTCTGTGTTGCCCGATAGCTACAATCTTGGGGTCTTTAAGTCTATATATATATATACAGTGAATAGGTTTTTCTAAGCAAGCGTGCTTCACCGTCGACCACATCATCGCTTACCATCAGGCGAGATCGTGGTTAAGCGCAAGCAAATAGAGAAAAAAAAATATGTTAATTGTTTCATCACCACTGCTCTCAAAACACTGAAGTAAAAAAATAACTATGACATGTCATCAAACCACACTGGGCCCGCGTGGTGGATTACGGCCCATTCGCTCTCACAGAGAGGAGGCCTACACACACAATGGACTAAATGGGAGTCTAAGTTCGGAAAAGGGGGTCCATCTATCCTATCCTGTACTTAAGCCTACGACGCCTATCGTTTGCAATTACTTCTTCACATTTTTTTAATTATTATCGTTACTCACATATCTGTAATATTGAATGAGTATAAAAACATTTTTATTTTATACCTTCTCTTAGTTTTCTCCAAGACCATTTATTCTGGTAATATTATATCCAAATGATGAACTAAAAACCTACTCTCGATGTCAATACTGAATCTTTCTTTACAATGATAACATTCAAAATAAGTGTTTAGATTTAAGAAGAAAACAATATGGTTAAAATAGTAATTTAAAATTGCAATATGGCTAAAATATAAATAGTCCAAAATTGTATATGTATCTCAATTTATAATGACTTTAACACAAAGAAACCCTTGTTACCAAAACTTTTGTGTATTGGAACTTGATCTACGAGTTTACTTCAGTAGAAACATTGTTAATTTTTAATTGCAATGAAATTATAGAAATACGGTTAAGAGGCAGAATTAATTAATTAATTAATTCTTCCTCTGATAGAAACTTACAAATTACAGGAAGTTTCCTGCACATACGAACAAATCTCAACACATATGCTATGGAACGAACAAGTCTTAAATAATTTGAGAAACGTTTAAAATCTATAAATAAAACGCAAGAACTATTTTCTACAACAGCGCTCAATGAAACTTGAGGTCGCGTTTCGGGTAATGTCTCGAATACTAAACTTTTAGGTTGAGATGGCCAATAAGACTGATCTTCCTTTAAGAAATCGGGACCACACCACCACATATGTAACCCTTGCAGAGCATCAATATCCACGCCACGAGATATTAAGCCTGCTGGGTTCTTGTTGGTTGGGACATGACACCAAGTACAATTTCCTACCTTATCTAAAATTTCAGCAACGCGATTGCGTACAAATGGCTGAAGTTTAGAAGGCAACATATGTAACCATCCCAATACAATGGTCGAGTCTGTCCAAAAATAAACCCGATCAAACTTTGATCGAAGTGATTTGACCACCTTCTCATACACGCGACTTCCCACTACGGCACCACACAGTTCCAACCTCGGAATCATGGTAGGTTTAATCGGTGCCATACGACTTTTGCTAATCAATAAGCGGACTATGCATTCACCATTACTGCTAACACTACGTACATAGGCACGCGCACCGTACGCGCGCTCAGATGCATCCGTAAATACATGTAATTCTAAAGTCTGATACGAATCGGACATAACAAAGCGTGGGATACGCAAATTATTTAGAAGAGGGAGATTTTTAACAATAGCGTTCCAAGTTGTGTTGAATTCCAAAGACAATGGTTCATCCCATGAAAGATTGTCTAACCACAATTTTTGCTACAACATTTTCATGGTCACTACAAAAGGAGATAAAAGACCCAAGGGGTCAAAAATGCGTGCAATTGCTGTAGTCATATCACGCTTAGTGCTGCCATTAGAAGGCAGTTTAGCTTTAATTAAAAACCCTAGAGAGTCCGCAAACCAGTCAAGCCCTAATAGTTTATTAGGCTCACTAGATCCCATACTTAAATCTAATGATGACTGAGAAGTCCCTGAGACTAAAATAGGTTCGTTCGACTTCCACTTGCGAAGTGGCATGCAAGCTGATGCCAGTGCATTGGTGACCTCATTACGAATAACCATCACTTCATTTAAATCATTACCACCCGTGAGCAAATCATCAACGTAAAAATGTGTGATTATGGTGGCAATCTTATCATTAGTGCACTCAATGCCTAGCTGCTTAAGGCAGCGCGTCACAAGAAATGGCGCACTCGCCGTACCGTATGTGACGGTGTTTAGTTGAAATATCTTGACAGGACTGCAAGTGTCCTCTCGCCAAACTACCTGTTGCAAGAGCCTATCAGATGGATGTACTACTACCTGTCTATACATCTTTTCAACATCGGCTGACAAGACATACTTATGCTGTCGAAACCTAAGAAGTATAGACAGAAGGTCGTCCTGAACCTTAGGACCCACCATCTGTAAATCATTCAAGGATACTCCTGATGAAGTAGTGCAACTAGCATTGAGTGGTACTACATGACTCATATTCTGTCATGAACTCGTGATATAATTTGCTAAAATCAGGTTTAGCCTTAAGTCTGCGTTCCAAGGAATATAAACATTTGGAAGCCTTATGAAATGAGTCACCTGGCACAGAAGGGTTTTGCTTCATTGGTATACGGACACAGAAACGGCCGTTTTCTAAACGATTCGTATTTTTAATAAAATGCTCCTCGCACAATTTTTCCTCTGGCAAATAATTAGAATTCTGCGAGGTAGCCTCTTCAAGGTTCCAAAACCGCATCAAGTTATCACGAATAAATCCTTAGTCATAATTATTACAGGAACTAATGGTTTTAGTAAAATTACAACTCATACTAATAACTAATATATTATCCTTATATAAAATGACTCCAGAGACGATCCCGCCTAACCTGGTTTCAAATAGTACTGGCTTCCCGACCCCTAGCTTGACTCTTCGCGTACCTAACAGGTCCCAGAATAGATCAGCACCTATTAAAAGATCTACCTCGGAAGGCTTGTAAAAAGTAGGGTCTGCCAAACAAATATCAGTAGGAATATTCAGGTTAGACAAATCTAAGTCACGACAAGGCATCTCGTTAGTTATTAATGGCAAAACAAAACAAAACAACTTCGCATTATAACTGTTGTTGAGTGACGTCATTTTTACCCGACAAGTATTGCCTATGCGAGAGGTCGCGTTATTTATGCCATAGATTGAGCCATCTATCGGATTTGTTTTTAATTTAAGTAGCTTACATAGTCGTTCCGTCATGAAACATGATGTACTCCCGCTGTCGAGTGTCGCTCGCACTATATGTTCATCATCATTATGATCATATAATTTAACTAAAGCTGTTGACAATAACACGCCGCGCTCCTTCTTACTGTCGCCATAACAAGGTGAAATGTTCGCAGATAAGGACACATTATTGGCGTCAGTGTGAGCGGAGTGCGCGAGCGAAACAGATGGTGGTGACGGAGACGAAGTTGTGTTGTCAGACATCTTATCACTACGGTTACCGTTAGTGTCCGAAGTATGAATTAAAGTATTATGCCTGCGCTTACATAACTTACAACCCGGCTTTTTACAATTGTTAGAAAAGTGACCCGTACGAAAACAGTTGTAACACAATTTAAAACTAGACACTAATTTACGACGAGCCTCATTACTTAAAGCTAGAAACTGTGAACAATTAGTTAAACTATGGTCACCCTTGCAATTGGGACATAGCTTCGTGACGGATTCATTGCTTACATTATTAGAATGTTGTGTCGTCACCATTGATTTAATTTTACTCGAGGCACCTGATTTAGCGAAAACTGACACGCTGTGTCTTGATAGTTCTAAAGTTTCGACTAAATCAGCGCGTGTGCGAATGAAGTGGAGGAACGCATCAAAGGTGATCTTGCTGTTCTTGTCAGTATGACCTTTAAATTCTTCCCATTCACGATAAGACTCCTGATCCAACTTATATAAACTGTAACTGATGTAACTAAATATATCAACAAAGTATCCCATTGTTTGACTGGTTCACCTAAAGCTTCTAACGAACGCAAGTTTTTATTTAATTGGTCTATTAAACCTTTCAAAGCGGCTGAGGACTCCTTTGTGATGGGATCTATATTAAATAAGGCTGACACGTAATTCTGTACCAATAATCTTTTATTGTCAAATCGATCGCATATTAAATTCCAAGCTACATCGTAATTACTAGCGGAAAACTCAATCGACTGAATAACCACAGCAGCAGATCCATCCAGAGAAGCACGCAAATAATGAAATTTATTGATTTCATCAATCTCGTCATTATGATGGATGAGACTAGTAAAGGTGTCACGAAACTCTAACCAATTGCTATATAATCCGTTAAATTTCGGCAGTTGTATGGTAGGCAACTTAACAGGTTTATAAACACTACCACGACTACTATTCCTACAAACCAAATCATCATCTTTATTAAATTCCTTCATTAACTGTTGAGCCCTCGACAATGCTTTATAGTACAAAGTCTCGAACTCGGAACGTTCAGACAACTGGGCCTTCACATCATCAACCATACATTCTAACCTCAACTGTACCTCATCGTATTGCTCGTACAACGACTCAATTTTGCCCATACGCAGTTGTAATTCCGTGATATCACAACTGCTTAGTTTATTGTCACTCACTGCGTCCAGGTAACTAATGAATGTAGTTAAGCGACCCTTAAAACTGCCTCGCTTCTTAACCAATTCCTTCTCCTCGGACATACTGGGAAGTGAGTGTTGTCGTCCTGAAATGTATACAATAGCAAATAAGTTTATATACTTAAACAGGAGTTATTTAGGTACTAAGTTATAAGATTGATTTTACTGTGATATAACAATGTAATTAGGTAAACTTTAACGTAAATAAGACGTGTTATATAAACAATAAATCTGATATCTAATGGAAAGTTGTAAACTTTTATTTATAAATGCCTCAATAATAATCTGAAAGTTATATAAATTAGAATACAAGTAAACAACAAAATATAAAGTACATTACGGGTTCATTAACTACAATCGCATACGCATCAACTTACCTTCACATAAATAACTGAATAGTTATCGCTCTAATGCAACAATTGATACAAATTATATAAATGTAGTAATAATTCCTACAATGCTAAACATATTATATAATAACAATTGTCGCTAATTGTATGCGTAACATACGAAAATAACGAAACCATTCAAAATGCAAAACGGTACTCAATGAACATAGTTTATATTAAATACAAGTTTAAAACTGCACTAACCTTTCGTAACTTATAATTAAAGTTAGATACAACCTGTACGAGTGTTGGGTGACGATATTATCCATAAAACTTAACACCGTGAAGAAAATATGTACTCAATCCATATACCACGCTGCCGGCATACATAACCTCTCAAGTCCTTGTAAATTATGTATTTCCGTGCGTCGTTAATATCGCTGATTTCGTCAATCTTCGATTATATATATCACAATACCACAATCCGGCTCGATATGGACCATGTGCGGGACCAACCAGGACTTGGGATTGGGATAACATAAAACAGTTGAAATATGGATGATATGTTTTATAGGTAGGGTGTATGGTTCTTGAGTAGTTGCAAGCAGGGACATTTATATTATTAAAAGACATGGACTTCAGATCGACGCTTGTATTCCAGCAGTTTACAATAGAGAGAGCTTATTCATAGCCAACTTAACTAGAACTTATAAATCAAAGACAACTAATTATTAAGCATAGTGTAGATGTAGATACTACACTAATAGGGTGTGTTTAGACAAACACCACATTCTCCCCTTACAAAATTAAAATTTTATTGTTACATATTTTTAAACAATTCTAATAGGTAATGTAATAACTAACTTACAAATCAAACCTAACTGATGGACGACGTACCCTTAAGGACTTCCTAACGATACAAGGAGACTGTTGCCTAACTGACTGAGTTACATTAGAACTTGGCTGTGACTGTACTGGACTATCACAAACAGACTGACTTACATTTGACTGTGATTGTACTGGACTATTAGAAACTGACTGACTTACATTTGGCTGTGACTGAACTGGACTTGACATTCTTAAAAAACTAGGTCTGCCTGAAATACTTACATTACTAGGAATTACAGAAGAAGATATTATATCATCATCTCTCCCACAGGAAAAATTAAATGTTGAATTTTCACTTCTATCTGAATTATAACATAATGGTGCAAAAGTTAACTGATTTAAATGCGCTTTCTTAATAACACCATTTACCACAACTAAATAAGTCATAGGACTTAATATTCTTACAATTGTTCCTTCAATAGGTGAAGTATTTCCAAAACGAATTAAGACTTTATCATTTTCACGAAAATGTGAATATACTTTAGGAAATTTCTTTGTTTTTACACTGTTATTAATTGGATTTAACATTGACAATTTTGTTCTTGGTTTAAACATCATAAGCATTGAATTAGGTGACTTTTCATTAACAGTGGTTTCTGTATTTCTATAAGACATCAAAAAATTATAAAGTTTTACATCTATATCTTGTATTTTATTGTTTTTATCAAGCAAAATTCTTTTAAGACCTTTTTTTACTATTTGGACATTCCTCTCAGCCAATCCATTGCTGGTTGGATGATATGGTGGTGATTTAGTGACTTTAATATTTAATTTGGTACAGAAATCTATAAACATAGTTGAATCAAATGGTGGTCCATTATCGGACACAACTTCACATGGTAACCCTACATATGAAAAAATTGAACTTAGTTCTTTAATCACCTCTACAGCTGTACAATTACGCATCTTTTTAACATCTATCCATTTAGAATAACTATCACAATAAATCAAAAAGTGTATTTTATGAAATTCAAAGAAATCAATATGGACTCTCTCAAAAGGCTTATTTGTTTGAGGCCATGGAATTTTTGCATTATCTGGTTTAAAATTTACTATAGCACAAGGCTCACATGACTTACATTTATTTTCAATATCTAATGACATATTTGACCACCAAAATGAAGCTCTGGCTAACAACTTAGTTCGAACAATACCAGGATGACCTTCATGCAACAAATTCAAAACTTTTTCTTGACATTTTAATGGTACTATTACTCTAGACCCAAACATAATACAATTTTCAAACACTGTTAAGTAATGACGCAAACGAAAATAAGGGATTATGGCTTGATCTGTTATTCTATTTGGCCAACCTTTTTGAATATAATCTCTTACTTTAATCAATACACAATCATTTAAAGTTTCACATGCAATGTCTTCATGAGACATTGGTAACTCATTACAATAAGTATTATTATCTAACACAATTTTATTAATTGGAAGCTTTGACAAGGCATCTGCATGACACAACTGTTCACTTTTCCTATGCTGGATATCATAATCATAATTTGATAACATTAGAGCCCAGTGTTGCAATCTATGAGCTGCTAAGGTAGGTATATTTTTAGTAGGATGCAAAATATGACGAATTGGTGAGTTATCGGTGACTAAGGTAAAGTGTCTACCCCACAAATATTTATGAAATTTAGTAACAGCATAAACAATCCCTAATGCTTCTCTATCTAACTGCGAATAATTTTGTTGAACTTTAGTTAATGAACAGGATGCAAATGCTATAGGTTTCTCTACATTTTTATTATTTTGACCTTTTACAACATGACATAACACTGCACCAAGACCTACTGGACTTGCATCTGAACACACTACTAATGGGAGTGACGAATCATAATGGACTAATAAATTACTGTTTAACAATTTTTCTTTAGACAGCTCAAATGACTTTTGTTGAATATCTGACCAATCCCACTTTACATTTTTCTCAATTAATTCACGAAGAGGTTTTGTTAATGTACTCAAATTTTCAATGTAATTATTATAGAAATTTAACATCCCCAAGTATGACCTTAACTCTTTGACATTCTCTGGAATTTTACATTTTAGTATTGCTTCGACTAATGATGGACTAGGTTTCCTACCGTCCTTACAAATGACATGACCCAAATACTCTACAGACTCTGAAAACCAAATACATTTTTCCTCATTGACTCTGACATTATATTTATTTAACCTTTCTAGTACTTTTATAACAGTTTCTAAGCAATCATTATAATCTAACCCTTTTATCAAAATATCATCGATGAAACAACAAGTATTAGGTATGCCTGACAGTATCTGATCCATTACCTTTTGAAATATTGCTGGTGCTGATGCTATACCGTAGATAAGACGCCTAAATCTGTATAAACCTTTATGAGTATTAATAGTTAATAGTGACTGACTCTCCTCCTCGTTGACTAATAATTGTTGGTATGCATCTGACAAATCTAAAACAACAAATATAGATCCTCCTGACATACTAGCAAACACATCTTCAGCTTTAGGTAAAGGATAAATATCAATTTTTAAATTTGGATTGACAGTTTTCTTGAAATCAACACATAATCTATAGGTACCATTGCTTTTCTTTATAGGTACTATGGGTGAAGCCCATTCTGAATGACTTACTTTATAAATTTTGCCATCTTTTTCCATTTTATCTAAAGTTTTTGACACTTCATCTACAATGTTGTAAGGTAACTGATATGGTTTCTGAAAAACAGGGGTATGACTTTCTTTTAAGGTTAATTTTGCTTCAAATTCTTTAATGCATGAATCAGACTGTTTCTGAAATACATTTTTAAACTGACTTTTAAAATTACTTACTTGTAATTGAATATGACTTCCCATATTACTTTGACACTTAACATTATTTGACTGATAATGACTCTTAAAATTACTTGACTGAGACACACTTTCCTGATCACTCTGATCACTAGACTGAAGACTAATTGACTTTGACATTTTTGACTGACTTTGACTTGAATTATTTAAGAAATTATTTCTCCACATTGGAATCAGTTCATCTAACCAATCTCTCCCTAGTAAAGGAATAAAATCATCACTTTTAGACCCAACAATTAACAATAGGCACTTACCCTTATCTTGATACTTAACAAACACTTTAATTTGACCTGCAATATTAATATTTCCTGAAATTGAACTTAACTTGAGCTTACATTGTTGTATTCTTATTTTACTAAAGTATTTTTCATAGATAGAAAAAGGTATGATAGACACAGCTGCTCCTGTATCCACTTCCATTTTAAGTAATATATTTTCAATTCTTAAATGTGCAAATTGTGAACTTTTTGACTGACCTGACACAAGATTCATATTAATATTAAGCTCTTCTAACACTCAGTCTACACAATTATTATTATTTATTTTGATATCATTAACAGATTTATTTCTACAAGTTTTAGAAGTATGACCGTACTTTTTACACACAAAACATTGCCAATCTTTGGCTGGACACGTTATTTATTTATTATTTATTTATATATGCTTTATTGTAGGTACACCAAGTTTAAACACAGAAAAAGGAAACTTAAAACTAAAATACATACAACGGGCGGCCTTATCGCTGACCGCGATCTCTTTTTGATGATTGTTATGAGATCTGCCGCACCTGTAACACATTGTTGCTGGACCTCGTTGACTGCGATGACATCCCGACCGACTGGAATGCTGCTGGTTCTGACTCTTAGACTTCTCTGACATGGATTGACTGGACTGTTGGTAGTTATTGTTGGACCTCCCTGACATAGCTTTATTGGACTGATTGGACTGCTGGTACTGACTGTTCGACTTCGGGTTTGACTGACTTGATGGATTGTAACATTGACTGGACCTATTGACTCTATTATATTTGTTATTGACTTTATTTATGTTACTTTTTTCTTCTTGTAGATTCTGGATTTGATTCCGTACTGTTTCTTCCTGTAGAAATGTCTCCTTTGCCATCTCATAAGTCAGATTCTGAACACTTAGAAGCTTTTTCCTAATATTTTCTCCTCTCATGCCACAAATAAGCTGATCACGTAATGCTGTAGGTAAATATTGTGGATCAAACCTACATTTGATAGCTATTTGTTGGAGATTCCTTATATACTCAGACGCAGACTCGTTTTCCAACTGTTTTCTCTGATGGAAAATATAGCGGTTCGTTGACTCTAACCCTGGGGGTTCATATTTGTTTTGTAATATTGCACATAACTCAATAATAGTTTTCGAATTTGGTTTGTCGGGCAAACATGAGCTATGGAGTATGTCATAATTCTTGCTTCCTATGTGCGTCAAAAAGAGAGATTTCTTTAAAGACAAATCTGTAACCTTGTTCAATGTACAGTATTCCTCAAATAGCTCTATCCAGCTATTGAATCCGATATTACCATCGTAAGGTGACAAAACTCCGACGAACGCAGCTGCCGCCATTATGCGTTGTTACAAAAAGACCATTGTCACGTATATAGGACGTGTACAAGAGATTAATAAAACTAGGTTTAGAATTAATAAATATGTGGGTATATTGAAGAAAAAAAATAAGGTTCTGCCTAGGTCTTGCGCACTTGTCTAGCCTTCCACACTTCCCTGGCGAGCTCCCGTCCTTCAGGCGTAGTCCCCGTAGCTCGGCCACTCCACGCAGGTGATGTAGGCGACAGATCCGGTATACGGTGTCGGTCAGTAAAACCGTGACGTAATTCCTAGGGACAAGGGTCACATCAGTAATCTGCTGGTATAGGGGTGCACGGGAAACGCTAGGTATGCATGGCAAGAACTAGATTGGCAAATTAGGGCTTATAAGGGCGGGAAGAATCCTAGGCGTGAATTCTAAATAGATTATGTACATGTTCGCTAGCAGAGGCGGTTACAAGCATTACACTAAGAAGAACATAGTGAAAGAAAGGCAAAGCATTTCACACAGGATAGGAATACACTACGATATTCAGACGGGCGCGTACCTTAAAATTAATACAAGATAATACAATAGAAATAGGTAGGTAACGGCCGTTAGACATCTTAATACAAAATTGTGCATAACTTACCCAAGTTTGGGAATCACAGTCACTTATATTAATTAAAACTTTAATCTAAAAGTATGGAGAAGCAATCCAGTTTTAGATAGATAAAAAATGTATTTTATTCCGTTTTCTTTTTAATGACGGTAGGCAAGATTTAAAAATTAGTCAGAGCGACAGCGTCCGTGCCTCAAGAGCTTTGGCTGCGGACTGTCCGTGGTGTCGTCCCGCTCGCCCTCGCGCCGGCACGGCTCGCGGCCGGTGGCGGGCGCTACGAGGAACCCGTTACTCCGTATATATAAAATAATGCGGTTGTCCGCATCACTTGTTTGTTACACTACTACAACCTCGGTTCAATTTTAGTTTTATAGTTATGTATGTATAGTTAAGTACCTAATAGATGTAAATAGTTGATTTATTATTTTTAGTAGTTTTATTTATGTTATTTACTTAGTAAGTTATATTTTTAAATTGTTTATTTTTTTTTAAGGTAGGTTGTTTTTTTTTATTTCTAAATTTATAGTTGTAGTAGTAATGTACAGCGTTATGTACACTATGTTACATTACCCCTCTCCCCAGAAAAAGGATTTCAACTTATTGAAATCCGCAAAGAGATATTTTGATAGGAACGTTAGTTTAGCTTACGACGGGTATATCCTAAGCTTGAGATCCTTGATATGCCAGACGCCAAGATCGCGACCATTCATGTCTTCCAAGACGTAAACTAATGGTGATCGTTTGACTTTTACGCGGCATTTTTGAAATTTGTTGATTTCATCAATCTCGTCATTATGATGGATGAGACTAGTAAAGGTGTCACGAAACTCTAACCAATTGCTATATAATCCGTTAAATTTCGGCAGTTGTATGGTAGGCAACTTAACAGGTTTATAAACACTACCACGACTACTATTCCTACAAACCAAATCATCACCTTTATTAAATTCCTTCATTAACTGTTGAGCCCTCGACAATGCTTTATAGTACAAAGTCTCGAACTCGGAACGTTCAGACAACTGGGCCTTCACATCATCAACCATACATTCTAACCTCAACTGTACCTCATCGTATTGCTCGTACAACGACTCAATTTTGCCCATACGCAGTTGTAATTCCGTGATATCACAACTACTTAGTTTATTGTCACTCACTGCGTCCAGATAACTAATGAATGTAGTTAAGCGACCCTTAAAACTGCCTCGCTTCTTAACCAATTCCTTCTCCTCGGACATACTGGGAAGTGAGTGTTGTCGACCTGAAATGTATACAATAGCAAATAAGTTTATATACTTAAACAGGAGTTATTTAGGTACTAAGTTATACGATTGATTTTACTGTGATATAACAATGTAATTAGGTAAACTTTAACGTAAATAAGACGTGTTATATAAACAATAAATCTGATATCTAATGTAAAAATAATAATCTGAAAGTTATATAAATTAGAATACAAGTAAACAACAAAATATAAAGTACATTACGGGTTCATTAACTACAATCGCATACGCATCAACTTACCTTCACATAAATAACTTAATAGTTATCGCTCTAATGCAACAATTGATACAAATTATATAAATGTAGTAATAATTCCTACAATGCTAAACATATTATATACTAACAATTGTCGCTAATTGTATGCGTAACATACGAAAATAACGAAACCATTCAAAATGCAAAACGGTACTCAATGAACATAGTTTATATTAAATACAAGTTTAAAACTGCACTAACCTTTCGTAACTTATAATTAAAGTTAGATACAACCTGTACGAGTGTTGGGTGACGATATTATCCATAAAACTTAACACCGTGAAGAAAATATGTACTCAATCCATATACCACGCTGCCGGCATACATAACCTCTCAAGTCCTTGTAAATTATGTATTTCCGTGCGTCGTTAATATCGCTGATTTCGTCAATCTTCGATTATATATATCACAATACCACAATCCGGCTCGATATGGACCATGTGCGGGACCAACCAGGACTTGGGATTGGGATAACATAAAACAGTTGAAATATGGATGATATGTTTTATAGGTAGGGTGTATGGTTCTTGAGTAGTTGCAAGCAGGGACATTTATATTATTAAAAGACATGGACTTCAGATCGACGCTTGTATTCCAGCAGTTTACAATAGAGAGAGCTTATTCATAGCCAACTTAACTAGAACTTATAAATCAAAGACAACTAATTATTAAGCATAGTGTAGATGTAGATACTACACTAATAGGGTGTGTTTAGACAAACACCACATTCTCCCCTTACAAAATTAAAATTTTATTGTTACATATTTTTAAACAATTCTAATAGGTAATGTAATAACTAACTTACAAATCAAACCTAACTGATGGACGACGTACCCTTAAGGACTTCCTAACGATACAAGGAGACTGTTGCCTAACTGACTGAGTTACATTAGAACTTGGCTGTGACTGTACTGGACTATCACAAACAGACTGACTTACATTTGACTGTGATTGTACTGGACTATTAGAAACTGACTGACTTACATTTGGCTGTGACTGAACTGGACTTGACATTCTTAAAAAACTAGGTCTGCCTGAAATACTTACATTACTAGGAATTACAGAAGAAGATATTATATCATCATCTCTCCCACAGGAAAAATTAAATGTTGAATTTTCACTTCTATCTGAATTATAACATAATGGTGCAAAAGTTAACTGATTTAAATGCGCTTTCTTAATAACACCATTTACCACAACTAAATAAGTCATAGGACTTAATATTCTTACAATTGTTCCTTCAATAGGTGAAGTATTTCCAAAACGAATTAAGACTTTATCATTTTCACGAAAATGTGAATATACTTTAGGAAATTTCTTTGTTTTTACACTGTTATTAATTGGATTTAACATTGACAATTTTGTTCTTGGTTTAAACATCATAAGCATTGAATTAGGTGACTTTTCATTAACAGTGGTTTCTGTATTTCTATAAGACATCAAAAAATTATAAAGTTTTACATCTATATCTTGTATTTTATTGTTTTTATCAAGCAAAATTCTTTTAAGACCTTTTTTTACTATTTGGACATTCCTCTCAGCCAATCCATTGCTGGTTGGATGATATGGTGGTGATTTAGTGACTTTAATATTTAATTTGGTACAGAAATCTATAAACATAGTTGAATCAAATGGTGGTCCATTATCGGACACAACTTCACATGGTAACCCTACATATGAAAAAATTGAACTTAGTTCTTTAATCACCTCTACAGCTGTACAATTACGCATCTTTTTAACATCTATCCATTTAGAATAACTATCACAATAAATCAAAAAGTGTATTTTATGAAATTCAAAGAAATCAATATGGACTCTCTCAAAAGGCTTATTTGTTTGAGGCCATGGAATTTTTGCATTATCTGGTTTAAAATTTACTATAGCACAAGGCTCACATGACTTACATTTATTTTCAATATCTAATGACATATTTGACCACCAAAATTAAGCTCTGGCTAACAACTTAGTTCGAACAATACCAGGATGACCTTCATGCAACAAATTCAAAACTTTTTCTTGACATTTTAATGGTACTATTACTCTAGACCCAAACATAATACAATTTTCAAACACTGTTAAGTAATGACGCAAACGAAAATAAGGGATTATGGCTTGATCTGTTATTCTATTTGGCCAACCTTTTTGAATATAATCTCTTACTTTAATCAATACACAATCATTTAAAGTTTCACATGCAATGTCTTCATGAGACATTGGTAACTCATTACAATAAGTATTATTATCTAACACAATTTTATTAATTGGAAGCCTTGACAAGGCATCTGCATGACACAACTGTTCACTTTTCCTATGCTGGATATCATAATCATAATTTGATAACATTAGCGCCCAGTGTTGCAATCTATGAGCTGCTAAGGTAGGTATATTTTTAGTAGGATGCAAAATATGACGAATTGGTGAGTTATCGGTGACTAAGGTAAAGTGTCTACCCCACAAATATTTATGAAATTTAGTAACAGCATAAACAATCCCTAATGCTTCTCTATCTAACTGCGAATAATTTTGTTGAACTTTAGTTAATGAACAGGATGCAAATGCTATAGGTTTCTCTACATTTTTATTATTTTGACCTTTTACAACATGACATAACACTGCACCAAGACCTACTGGACTTGCATCTGAACACACTACTAATGGGAGTGACGAATCATAATGGACTAATAAATTACTGTTTAACAATTTTTCTTTAGACAGCTCAAATGACTTTTGTTGAATATCTGACCAATCCCACTTTACATTTTTCTCAATTAATTCACGAAGAGGTTTTGTTAATGTACTCAAATTTTCAATGTAATTATTATAGAAATTTAACATCCCCAAGTATGACCTTAACTCTTTGACATTCTCTGGAATTTTACATTTTAGTATTGCTTCGACTAATGATGGACTAGGTTTCCTACCGTCCTTACAAATGACATGACCCAAATACTCTACAGACTCTGAAAACCAAATACATTTTTCCTCATTGACTCTGACATTATATTTATTTAACCTTTCTAGTACTTTTATAACAGTTTCTAAGCAATCATTATAATCTAACCCTTTTATCAAAATATCATCGATGAAACAACAAGTATTAGGTATGCCTGACAGTATCTGATCCATTACCTTTTGAAATATTGCTGGTGCTGATGCTATACCGTAGATAAGACGCCTAAATCTGTATAAACCTTTATGAGTATTAATAGTTAATAGTGACTGACTCTCCTCCTCGTTGACTAATAATTGTTGGTATGCATCTGACAAATCTAAAACAACAAATATAGATCCTCCTGACATACTAGCAAACACATCTTCAGCTTTAGGTAAAGGATAAATATCAATTTTTAAATTTGGATTGACAGTTTTCTTGAAATCAACACATAATCTATAGGTACCATTGCTTTTCTTTATAGGTACTATGGGTGAAGCCCATTCTGAATGACTTACTTTATAAATTTTGCCATCTTTTTCCATTTTATCTAAAGTTTTTGACACTTCATCTACAATGTTGTAAGGTAACTGATATGGTTTCTGAAAAACAGGGGTATGACTTTCTTTTAAGGTTAATTTTGCTTCAAATTCTTTAATGCATGAATCAGACTGTTTCTGAAATACATTTTTAAACTGACTTTTAAAATTACTTACTTGTAATTGAATATGACTTCCCATATTACTTTGACACTTAACATTATTTGACTGATAATGACTCTTAAAATTACTTGACTGAGACACACTTTCCTGATCACTCTGATCACTAGACTGAAGACTAATTGACTTTGACATTTTTGACTGACTTTGACTTGAATTATTTAAGAAATTATTTCTCCACATTGGAATCAGTTCATCTAACCAATCTCTCCCTAGTAAAGGAATAAAATCATCACTTTTAGACCCAACAATTAACAATAGGCACTTACCCTTATCTTGATACTTAACAAACACTTTAATTTGACCTGCAATATTAATATTTCCTGAAATTGAACTTAACTTGAGCTTACATTGTTGTATTCTTATTTTACTAAAGTATTTTTCATAGATAGAAAAAGGTATGATAGACACAGCTGCTCCTGTATCCACTTCCATTTTAAGTAATATATTTTCAATTCTTAAATGTGCAAATTGTGAACTTTTTGACTGACCTGACACAAGATTCATATTAATATTAAGCTCTTCTAACACACAGTCTACACAATTATTATTATTTATTTTGATATCATTAACAGATTTATTTCTACAAGTTTTAGAAGTATGACCGTACTTTTTACACACAAAACATTGCCAATCTTTGGCTGGACACGTTTGAGGGTTATGAGATCTGCCGCACCTGTAACACATTGTTGCTGGACCTCGTTGACTGCGATGACATCCCGACCGACTGGAATGCTGCTGGTTCTGACTCTTAGACTTCTCTGACATGGATTGACTGGACTGTTGGTAGTTATTGTTGGACCTCCCTGACATAGCTTTATTGGACTGATTGGACTGCTGGTACTGACTGTTCGACTTCGGGTTTGACTGACTTGATGGATTGTAACATTGACTGGACCTATTGACTCTATTATATTTGTTATTGACTTTATTTATGTTACTTTTTTCTTCTTGTAGATTCTGGATTTGATTCCGTACTGTTTCTTCCTGTAGAAATGTCTCCTTTGCCATCTCATAAGTCAGATTCTGAACACTTAGAAGCTTTTTCCTAATATTTTCTCCTCTCATGCCACAAATAAGCTGATCACGTAATGCTGTAGGTAAATATTGTGGATCAAACCTACATTTGATAGCTATTTGTTGGAGATTCCTTATATACTCAGACGCAGACTCGTTTTCCAACTGTTTTCTCTGATGGAAAATATAGCGGTTCGTTGACTCTAACCCTGGGGGTTCATATTTGTTTTGTAATATTGCACATAACTCAATAATAGTTTTCGAATTTGGTTTGTCGGGCAAACATGTGCTATGGAGTATGTCATAATTCTTGCTTCCTATGTGCGTCAAAAAGAGAGATTTCTTTAAAGACAAATCTGTAACCTTGTTCAATGTACAGTATTCCTCAAATAGCTCTATCCAGCTATTGAATCCGATATTACCATCGTAAGGTGACAAAACTCCGACGAACGCAGCTGCCGCCATTATGCGTTGTTACAAAAAGACAATTTTATACGACTCACTATTTGGGAATGTTGTTCTTTGTGGTTTTTCTTCCGCCTCGTCGCCAATGATATGTTTTATAGGTAGGGTGTATGGTTCTTGAGTAGTTGCAAGCAGGGACATTTATATTATTAAAAGACATGGACTTCAGATCGACGCTTGTATTCCAGCAGTTTACAATAGAGAGAGCTTATTCATAGCCAACTTAACTAGAACTTATAAATCAAAGACAACTAATTATTAAGCATAGTGTAGATGTAGATACTACACTAATAGGGTGTGTTTAGACAAACACCACAATGGATTACTGTGAATAGCGGTGTATTGGGAACAATGACACAAAAGCTACTGGCTATTACATACAAAAAAAACTTAAAAACTATGAACGGACGCAGCGTCGCAACTAGCTGCTACGACTTGAAGATTAGGCGTTCTAACAGTTAATACCGTCAACGCAAAGACATTACGTGTGACATGACGAGGCTACCTCACTTAACGATATTCAGCGCGAAGTACTCGCACAACTCATTATCGAGCATCAAGATATCTTTAAGCCAAGGGGAGCCCCAACTCCTTTCGCCGAACACATTATTGATACCGAAGATGAACTTCCCATCGATGTGCCGCCGTATAGGTTGATCCCTGCTAAGAAAGAGGTTATACGGGCAGAATTGGATAAGATGTTGGCATAAGACATTGTTGAGGAGTGCGAATGCGCGTGGGGTTCTCCGGCGCTCCTCATTCCCAAAAAAATGGTAAGGTGCGTTTTTGTGTCAACTATAGGAAACTCAATGCACTAAGTTATAAGACCGACGATTATCCGATGCCTTTGATGACGATCTTGTCCAGTTAACAGAAAAACATTATTAAATGAGTACTATCGATATGCGCAGTGGATTTTGGCACGTTAGTTTACGCGAGCAGAACAGAGATAAAACAGCGTTTCTGTCGCCTTTGGTTCTTTTCGCTTTAAGCGTATGCCGTTTGGGCTAGAGAACGCTCCTTCAACCTTCCAGCGTCTAATAGAAAGGCTGCGTAAGGGCGGTTCGCTGAAGCACGTGACCCTTCTCGCATACCAAGACGATTTGTTAATTATATCCGAAGGTAGTTTTGATAAGCATATTTTCAATTTGCGTAAAGTGTTTGAAAGATTACGCTTATTTCAGTAATCTACACGCGAATCGCCATCAGGTAGACTCGTTTGGTGGGCTTTAAAGCTTCAATGCTTTAATATTCGGTTTCAATATACGCCTGGAAAGGTAATGTCATTGCTGATACGCTTAGTTGACCAACCTGAAAAGAAGAAACAGTGAGTGTAAGGATCAGTGTGGAGTTTGCTCTGTTGTCGTTGACTGAATAATGTAGCTGTCCCTATGTGAAAGAATTTTAAAATCGGTCCAGTAGTTTCGGCGCCTATCCGGTACAAACAAAGAAAAAAAGCGTAATCTTTCAAACATGAAAGATTACGCTTATTTCAGTAATCTACACGCGAACAGGGAAAAATTTGTGCTCACATGAAAATAAATAAAGTATTTAGGCCATGTCATCACCCACGATAATGTGTCACCGGATGATGACAAGATCCGTGCAGTTCATGATATGCCGGCACCGTCGTCATTACGCCATCTAAGAACCTTCTTACAGATGCTCATGGTTCAGGAAGTGTATACCAAACTTTTCCGCTGTAACCAGCCTTGGTATTGGGATGCAAGCTAGGTTAGTGCGTTCGAGGAGGAGCTCAAAAAGCGCCTATCATCGGCACCGATTCTCATCCCAGCGGACTACAGTAAGCCTTTTGTGTTAAGGACGGAAGCTAGCAAATACGCTATTGGAGCTGTATTGTTACAGGACGAGGGAAAAGAAGAACGCCCTATAGGGTACGCTAGCCGTCTCCTTATTCCAGCAGAATGTAACTGCAGCACTACAGAGCGTGAGGCTCTTGTTGTCGTGGGGGCTGTCGATCGGTTCAGAGGCTACATTGAAGAACACGACGTCGCTTTTAGGGGTAGCGATCATCAGCCGTTAAAGTTGCTTCTTACTTTAAAGTCGCCATCAGGTAGACTCGTTTGGTGGGCTTTAAAGCTTCAATGCTTTAATATTCGGTTTCAATATACGCCTGGAAAGGTAATGTCATTGCTGATACGCTTAGTTGACCAACCTGAAAAGAAGAAACAGTGAGTGTAAGGATCAGTGTGGAGTTTGCTCTGTTGTCGTTGACTGAATAATGTAGCTGTCCCTATGTGAAAGAATTTTAAAATCGGTCCAGTAGTTTCGGCGCCTATCCGGTACAAACAAAGAAACAAAAAAATCTTTCCTCTTTATAATATGGTATAGAGTATAGATGAATTGTGTTAAATGAATTATGAAATTATGATTTAAGATTTAAATAAATTAGTGGCATAAATCTTTAAATAAAAAGCCGTCAGGTCTGTTACAGACACCTGTTTTGAACCAAAGGGGAGAAGTGTTAGCCATTGACCTATTCGGTCCGTTTCTTGTAGGAGATAATGGAGAACGTTGGATATTGTTGGTAGAAGACACCGCTTCGCATTGGACTGAATTGTACGCTTTGAAGGAGGCAATTTCAGAGGCGTATGCTCGTAAATTGATTGAAGAGTGTTTTCTCCGTTACGGATTTCCCCGACGCATTGTGTCGGACAATGGCGTTAAATTTTATCCGCTGTTATGCAGCAATGTATGTTTGTTTTATATTTAAAAGTCGAGAGTTGTTCCCTATTTTTGCGCTCAGCTAATCCAGCTGAGCTCATAAATAGGGATTTGAAATTCCAACTGTCACGAACCATTCTTCATTGCCGCAGCACCTACCTGCGATAAGATTTGCCATGAATGCCGCAGTTTGTCAGACTACAGGTGCGTCACCAGCGCACTAAACGTTCGCCAGAGAGATTCGCTCACCCCTTGACGTACAACACGACATTATTTCGTTACTTAGCAAGGATAACTTTGTGCCGCAAATCACCCCATTGAAAAGTTTTGTTAATACCTTCATTGCGGTTAGGAAAAGGGTTGAAGCACAACAGGACCGACGAAAGGAATGTTCTGACAAGTAAGTTGCACCTTCCGAAGTCTTCGAGGTCGGAGATCAAGTATTGTTGAAGTCACACGTTCTTAGCAATGAAGCAAAGAACATAACTGCTAAGTTCATTCCTAAGAAAGACGGGCCGTACGGCATTGCAAAAAGAGCGAGCCCACAGCATATTTTATAGCAAATATAGATAGTCCTGAGAGTATGTTAGGGAAGTATCATGTATCAGATCTCACTCGTTTTCATAATCGGGACTGTACGCCTCCTAGTCCCATAGTTCCGAAACGTCAGAGAGGGCGTCCATGTAAACATGTTTGTCCGATTTGTACAGCTTCCTTTGAGCGAGTTTACGAGCGTGGATGTTCTCTAGAACTCAAGGGGGAGTGTATAGCATGCGTCAGATTATAAAAAGGGCAACCCAGAATGGTTACCCGGCCGCCCGTAGGAGGGCGTCCGCTTTATAGTAGAGTAACGGAGATTTTGGCAGTAGGTGAAATGATTCCCAAGCAACTGCGTTTTACTTACACTCGTTCCCCGGCTACAAAACTTATATAAAATAATAACTTATAAAAAATCAGAATCCGTTTAGCAATAGTCGAGGTCGTTCCAGTAACAACAACTGTATTTTTGGGGTAAATCTTCATCTGCCTGTAAATTTCATATTGACGGACAAAAGCCGCTTCTTATACAGAGAAGGTCCGAGCATTGATCATCAAAGTTGCTCAAGTTCCCTTATTAAGTAATAGAAAGTTAGTGAAACATGCTAAGTTAAATATTTGATTTCTAAGAAGTAGCTCCAGTTTCTGTGCCAAGTTGAATCCACTATTATATTTAGTGTTTAAACAGTGGTTCCGTTTACTTTCGAGATTCCTATATATTTTTCGTTTAACAAAGAAAGAGTGTGATGTTTACAAGCAAACAGGTTCAGACACAGGGATATAGCGTTGTTTCTTTGATGTTAATCGAGTTTTTTCTTTGCTTTTAATTGACTTTTTTTCATTTAAATGATCAATGATTTTATTTCTGTAAGTTGGTTTATACAAACACTTTTACATATCAATCATATTTTTTAAAACAAAATGATGTCGGCGTTTCATATCTGACTACTCTGAGAATAAAGGCCGAAACAAACTCAGAGGTCATAGTCTCTTTTAAAGTCCAGACGTAATCATAGATAGATCATGTGAAGACCATGTAGATTGATGTTTGAAATGGTCTTTTAAGGAAGACCAGCCAGATTGAGTGGACCTGTCGAGTCAGTGCACGCATTTGTCAATAACCGTGCAGCTCAACGATTCGACGAACAATACCAAATAAAGGACATTCGGGTATAGCGATTTAAAACGCTTTGTTGCACAACTTACGTTTATTTTTTTTGTTTTTTGCAGACACAATTCCAGTCCATAGTTATACATACATCAAAATATAAAACAGATAAAACCCAACATAAAATTAATTAAAATTTAAAAAGTCAAAAAATTAAATTAAAAGTAATAATAAAAACGGCTTTTTATTCTAAAGTTTCATTTGCCAAATATTCCAAAGCTATTGTAGGTACATCTTTTCAAAACAAACTAGTAGATAAACTCTCTTTGACAATCTTAACCCTTTTTATTAAATACAATCCCCTATTATCTCCCCTAGTTCCCACTGTCAACCTACCTCTACTTCCTCGGTATTGTAACATCAGAGAATCGGATGCTGCAGCTCTGCACCGCCATGTTGGGCCTGAGGAAGTTGCTGAGGGAGGCGTGGGGAGCTGGGCGGTCGAAGGGGAAGCCCATGGCGCGGCGGTCGGGGTACTTGCGGTCGCGAATGCCGCAGTACGACGCCGCGTCGATGCACGAGCCTACCAGGTCTTGTTCCACCTGCGTGAGAGTGTGACGATTACTATTTGGGTTAACTGAAATCTTTTTCCTATACTGGACAAATCCAGCCAAGAATAAATAAGTATTTGGAAACTAGGACCTACTTATAACGTTCATTGTGACAATGAACAGTTCAAAAACTTTGGATTCATCTTATTTTTATTTTTATTTAAATATGTACCTAAAAATAAAAAATCACATTCAGTTTTTAGACCAAATGATAGCAAACCTAAACTCAGTCAATCGCTACAATTAAATGCTTAGGCTTGGCATGCCCCAGCGTTTGGCATGACAAGGGATGGCCAAAAGTTCGGTTTAAATGAGCCAATAACCTTTGAGATCCTATAACCTAAATCACAAGTAGGTAGTCTGTACTCTTATGTTACTGCTTCTGAAAAGATTAACCAGAGATCAAGCGAAGGCCGAGGGAACTCTTCAGATGCAACCAGCACACCGATCGTTTCAGTGATGCGTACAGACTAGAGATAGCCTATGTCGAGCAATGTGACCCTTTGATGTTCTACTTTTCGTATCGTGGAACATTTTTAATCATAATGTTATGTTATTCCAGCGTTAAAGCAGCCTAATTGCACAAATGAATTCGGCAATCGCCCAATCACATGCGAGATGAAAGACGCGATGTGGATTTCCGTTTATGTGATTTGTCGATTGATGGCGGTAAAACCCTTTGCCTTGCGTAATTCACTTGCGTAATTAGGCTGCAGGTTTTCAAGGGTGTATATTAACGGACAAATGGTATATCTTTTAATAGGTAATACGATGTTAGTAGTTACTTAAATCTATTTGAATAATACTTTTTTGTTGTAGTTCATACCTTATCTTCCTGCCAGTTGGAGACCATCGTGAACAGCACCACAGGGTAGCCATTCTTCGTCCCCTTTGCGACCAGCATGTGGTGCGGCCAGCCGCAGCCGCAGAGGTTGTATTCGGCGGCCTCCTGCGAGCCTGAGTCGCCGGACTTGGCGGACTGGAACGAAAAAGTGTTCATTAGTCATTGAAAAGTACAAGTTATCAGAAGGGTCGCTAATATAGAGTTGTTGGGTGCGACACTTGGGAGGGCCTATGATCAGCAGTGGAAGTATTTTAGCTGAAATGATGATATAAATTATTTTTGAAGGTTGATGAAGTCTTGACTGTTTTAATGGCTCTGTGCAATAATACAGAATTTCTAGGTTGGGTTACCGGTTACTTACTGTTAAAAACAAAGTCGGTTTAGTTACACCATTTTAACTCGAGAACGGCTGGATCGATTTTCATGAACAGAGATCATTGAAAATCTGATGAAATTTGTTGGATTTATCTCCGCCCGAATAACAGAATAACTATTAATATCTGAATATTAATGGAAAACCAAATTATGAAGGAAATTAATTTTCCCATGCGTTTTGCGAACACACCCAAGTAACACATCAAAGCGCAGTATAACGGCTGACTTACAGCATTTCTGTATTGTTTTCGCATTTGGTTTTAGTTCTATAGTAGCATTACAAACGATTATACGGCTACTGTAGTGCTTATTTGGGCACAAATTATACAGCTTTAGATCCTACAAAAGGATCACAAGAGTTGTTTAATTGCATTACAGGCGCATTATTTTAGCATTATTGTGGTCAATAAAGTTGCCCATCGCATTACAGAAGCTATATTACGGTCAATGAGGTCGCCAATCGCATTACAGAAGCATTATACAAGCAATATTATTGATGGTGAAGATGTTAATTGCATTACAAAAGCATTAGACTAGCATTAGAATGTAGTAAAATAATTATTGAAGCTATTTAAGTGTTCATAGTTAGTACTTAATTGAACCCTACATCATTGCAAAAACATCTCTAATACCTACCACGGTACAAATGTAATTATACAATTATCGTTGTAATTTAACTATTTTGTCTCGCAATTTAATATGGACGAAGAGGGTCAAAACTGAGGGACACCATATTTGTTTGCATCAAAACAAAATTTATAATACTGTTTAAGTTCTTGACTCTTTTGTTATATCATGCATTAAAATATTAATGCGCAATGTAGTTTACTGTAAATGTCTGTACAAGTTTCATTGAAAATTTTCACACGCCTTCGATATTTTGTGGTTTTGTTAAACATAGTTATACAAATATATGTGTGGTATAACCAAAACTTTTTTGTACAACTTGTGTCCGTTTGCCAAGAGTCTGTTGGTAAAATAGCTTTCTGAACGCATGACCTGCAAATGCCCGCGCGTGGCTTATTAAAATAATTATGGTGCCGTCAGCAAAAAAAGGCATGTTTAATGCGAATATTGTGCTTTTCCTCAATATGGCCGACAAATGATTTTAAGAATATAGTAAAAGTAACCAATATACAGCTTTAAGCATTACAATAACTCACGTGTATTTGAATAAAGAGCCGTTAGCTTTACAACAGAACTCAGTTGATCTTTAAAAATGCAAGCATTACATTGATTCACGTTTATGCTGTTCAGCAGGTCTAGGGTTTTTACAAATCCCTTAAAAGTGCTCTTACACAACAAAGGGCAACACTAATAGCTCAAAGCTGTATAACGTATTTACGGTGCATTATAATGGTGCAAGTTTATGCTTTTAAGCTGCATTAGGCATTATCTTACTACTTCAAAATGCTATTGTAGACCCTAAGGCACTAAAAACAGCTGAAACCTGTATAGCGGATTTAAGTGGTATTATAATGGTTCATGTATATGCTTTTAAACAGTATTAAGTATTTATTTACTACTTAAAAATGCTATACAGCTACGTTGTAGTTTGCTGCAAAAAAACTATTTCAACACAGCGAAATGCTCAGTCATGTCATTTACGCGCGCGAAGACTGCCTTAGACTACGAATACAAAGTAGAGGAAGCGCCATTGCAGCGAGTGTCTCAGGTGCGAGATCTAGGAGTACTGCTTACCCCGGATCTCAATTTCCGGGATCATATAGTTAAGATTTGCAAGAAAGCGTACAGTAACCTGGGTTTCGTGCTGAGGCAGTCACAAGGATTCACAAATATTACCACGCTCAGGGTGCTGTATGACGCTTTGGTAAGGAGTCACTTGGAGCACAGTGCGGTGATTTGGGCTCCTCATGAAGCGAAATATAATGTCATGCTGGAGCGAGTACAAAATAAATTTACAAGACTTGGAGTTTACCCATTTTACCCGCTAATGTATCCTACACTGTTTGTACTGGGAATGGTGGGGTACAACGAACTCAGAGTGCGCCGGGAATTTACACTCGCTGCGTATGCACTAAAGCTCCTGCGTGGATGTACATAACCCGGGTGTGCTGCGTCACCTGAAGCTGTGCGTGCCAGATCGGTACGTGTGGAGGCGGCGTCGGCCGCCACTGCTGGCCAATGCATCCAGCTGCTAGAACCAATCTATTGGCGAAAACACCTCTCACCCGCACAATTTGTGTGCTCAACGAATTGCATGAGAGGCTAGACATATTTTCGTGCAATTTGAGTGAATTCGCAAGAGTTTTGTAAAATTTTGTTAGTTATAATTAAAATTTAGATGAGTAACGTTTAATTTTATATTAGTTTAGAAGATTTTAATAGTGTTAGAAGTTTAGGTTTATATAATTATTATACATTTATGTAAGAACTCTAACTCAAAATCTAAAATCGATTAAGATTTCAACCACTCTATTGTATTGGGTAACCTGTAAGATAGTGTGTGTAAGTTAAAATAAACAAATAAAAAAAATGCCAATAGAAAGCGTCAAGACGCTCGGTGAGCTTATATAACAGTTTATACGGACCTTGTGTTCTACATAAGTTTACTATTCGTTTGTTAAAATGCTTCCTGTGTTACTTGGGCACTGCAACCTCTGATACGAGTACAGTCATAAACAAAACACGGACGGAAAATGAAAATAGGTGATGGTCAGGATGGCTGGACCAAGGGAGATTTTGGAGGTTTGAGCAATACCAAGCTTTTGTACCTATTTTATACTATTTGGTACCAGACATCAAATTACTAGTACCTCGCTAAAGAGGGAAAACTATTACGAGGAAAGTGGCCAGCCATTCTGACTTCAGGATGGCTGGACCAAACCGGTTTCACCTAGTTGTAGGCGTTATAACTAGATCATCTTTTTATTAAAATATAGTACCTCATTAGTACCTAAACATATGTTTTCCTTATATTGTTTCGATAAGCCATAAATAAGTTACACCTACAAGAAGAAGAATTCGCAATTGCCCGATTTTTTTAAAGCCAGTAGATACTTTATAATGAAACTAAACATGTTTAAAGTAAACAAATAGGAATCTATAAATATAACAAAAATATAAACCGGCCAAGTGCGAGTCGCACTCGCGCACGAATCGTGAACCATTATCTATAAAAACGGCAAAAAAAGACTTTTGTTGTATGGGCTCCCCCTTAAAAAAATTGTTTTATTCTGTTTTTTAGTATTTGTTGTCATAGCGGCAAGAGAAATACATCATCTGTGAAAATTTCAACTGTATAACTATCACGGTTCATGAGATACAGCCTGGTGACAGACGGGCAGACAGACAGAAAGGCGGGCAATAAGGTCTCGGAGTCTTAGTAATAAGGTCCTGTTTTACCCTTTGGGTACGGAACCCTAAAAAACAGCTTTTACATATACAAGTTCAAAACTTACTCTTTCTTTCACTTTCAGTTTTTATTTAGAATTTCAAAGTTGGTACCTGAATATGTTCATATTCATGGATAGAAAAACAAAAGGAACTTTTTGTGAAGTTTGAGAAGATTTTTCGTAATAAAAATGATATTCCTTCGCCTTGTGACCCGATGTTTAAAGATATTAGGCAAGAACTGTCGTAGAAAATGTCAGAAAAACACTATATTTATCACTTATAAGAAATTATGAATACTTTTATGACCACCAAGAAGATACTGGATCTGAATCTTCAATAGAAATCTTAATAAAAAACCATCCGACTGCAAAACATCATTTTTATTACGAAAAAGCTTCTCAAACTTCACAAAAATTCTTTTTGTTTTTCTAACGGAACTACACATTGTCGACCTCTTCTTTTCATCTTTTAAATATGGAAAATAAACACTAATCACGTAATCACTTCCGAAGAACGTTATAAAATAAATTTATTGGAACTATGTAATAACGATGACAAAGTACGAACTAAAATGATTGTCACTGTAGTGTATCTATCTCACTCGCATGCTCACCTTGTCATCCCCACTATCCCCCACAAAACATATACAATCTCGTGCGCACCGCGTCAGTATTACGAGAGCCGCTGGCCGGAGTAGACGTGTTGAAGTGTGGTCATTTAGTGCGTGTACGAGCCTGTGAATTACCCCATAGAACGGGTCACTACCATTACACGCCATTTGTAGTGACCGGTTCACGTAAGGAAGGTAGAAGAAGGTAGTATGTAAGGAAAAACATTGGTGTAAATAAAAAGAACGATTGGCGTATGTAGATAATGCATGACATGACACACGGTTATTTGTTATCGTTTAGGCGCCCACATTCCGTTATGAATTAAAGCAGGTCCTACGTGATAAAAATGAATAATAACATTGTAAATACTTATTTATTGTGTTAAAATCATACGACTGCTTAAGCATAACTATGTAGCGGAAAATAAATTCTGCTAAGTATTGAGTAAATAACCATTACAGATTTTAATAATTAATGAAATTTAGTATTACGAAGGTAAATAAATTCATGTTATTCTAATCAAAGAGCTTAGGGGCATGAATAAGTAGTGACTAATTACAAAAATCTGTGCCGTAAAACAAACACCAAACAGCTGTTCTAAAACGATTGTGAATTATATTAGTGGGTAGGTAAATAACAAAATTTACTTTAGTATTGCAAATCATAACATCTGATAATTGATTGATGATAATAATGGGCCGTTGATTTTAAGCGCCGGAGGGGGGGAGGTTTGGCTATCCCCCAGTATCATCCCCACCACTCGGAGCCGTATGGTTATGGAGATATCCATGGTTAAAGTTTTCAGGTTACAATAAAAAATCCTTAAATCTGCATCGATTTAAGGGGCGCGGAGGGGGGAAGGGAAAGGGGAGTAACCCCATGGTTATGGGCATATCCATGGTTAAAGTTTAAAACTTCTATTTAAGCAACAAACTCGACGGAGCCCCGCTGCGAGGGGCTCCTATTTCTGTCTGCAGGGACTAAAGTAACCTAACATGAAGGAGATGACGGGGTTTATTAATATTATAGTAAGGTTTACGATCAGTCTTTGCGCTAAAATCAACTGACAGTTGCCTACCATTCTTCAAAAGGATTTGAGCTGTTGACCCTATCAGGTATGTATTCGTCGTGAAAACAGATTTACACCATTACATTTGGAACACTCTGAATTATTTTTGTACACAGGACATAAAAGATAAAATAAATATTTGTACAAAAACGAGTTTAGCTCTGGATTCGGTTTTCTCCTATCAAATTTTTGATCGATGGAAAGAGTTTGTAGAAGGTAGAGGTAGTTAGGTGTAAAAAGTCAAACTAACACAGAAGGAATAAAATAAATCAAAAATATACTACGTACATAACAATACCCAATATATACAGTAAGGCTGTTTGATTCTTGACCCATCCGTTTGAAAACTTCAAAATATTAGAGTTTTCTTACAATATACCAGTCATCTCATGGTGGATTTAAGACGTTTCAAAAATATAAAAACTGTGTCAATACAGGTACCCAACTACTATAACCATTTTGTTTATTGCAGTAACTAGATTCTTAATTGGAAAAAAAATATTGTGATAAAGAAGAAATTGGAATTAACTGTTGTCGCGCATTGTTTACTTATAGAAGGAAACGCAGAATAAATTTTGATGAAATAAATACAAAATACGAACTATTTAGAGTACTACTATTTATGAGTTTATTCTGAATTCAAATAAAATGCTAAATAAAAAGATGTCGAGTAAATATTCAATCTGCAAATATCATTGAAATGACAGCAAGATTGGTAAACTAATTGTCGCTGACTTTCACACTATAATATCTTATCTTATGACTGTCTCATTAAATCGAATGTATTTAAGCAAGATTAGAACAAATTTGGTTAGAATGCCCGTAGAAGAATTAGTATATGGTGGGTCAGGTTTCAATATTGTTGATCGTATATATAATTATATTGAGTCATTGTAAAAAAAAATATTTTTAACTGAACATTTAATTAGAAGTGTCGTGACACTGAGATTCACGTCACTATAAAATAATACAACACAGAATTTTCATTTACAGTTTTCTGGGTAATATAAATACCCGGCAGGACACCTGAACCTATAAGAGAAGACAAAATGAGCAAAAGCGATCACTATACTTTTCTTTACACCTATGTATGTATGTTTTACAAATATATAGTTTGAGTATGAGTTCTTCATTAACGTCAAATGGACTAAAAATTAAGTTTATGGTCAAACGTAAACGATCAGCATTCATCATTAAAATGAGATGGTTCGCCTGACCATTAAGCGCATTTCAAGTGAAACAAAAGAACGTATGGAATATAGTTGGCTACATGATTAGCGGGTGATGCCAGGTTAGGAGGCTAGATCCTAGGCGAGTTATGTCAATTTAGGATAAATTCATGGCGAGTCATCTTGTCTAATAGTGTCTATTTCATGTACAATAAGTAAGTAATTATAGTAGTAATAATAAGTTATTTTTGACAATGCAGTAATTCCCTTCAGTGAGAAAGTTAAGAACTTGGGGATATTCATCGACAGGAACTTCTCTTGGACTGCCCAACTGCAGGAAGTTAGCCGCAAGTTGTTTGCATCTGCTGCGACTTTGAGGAGACTACGTAATTTTCTGCCAACGGCCACCAAGATTGCGCTTGCACAATCTCTTCTTCTTCCCATCCTTGATTATGCTGATGCCAGCTATCTTGATCTTACCCAAGAACAACTCGATAAACTTGAGCGGCTTCAAAATTTTTGTATAAGGTTCATATTCGGTTTGCGCAAATATGACCATGTTGCCGAATTCCGTGTAAAGCTCAAGTGGTTGCCAATTTGCCTTCGCCGGAATACTCACATTCTTTCTCTTCTGTTTAATGTGCTCTTTACTCCTTCCACCCCTCTTTACCTCAAGGATCGTTTCCAGTTTATCTGCGATTCCCACACGAAATCTCTAAGGTCATCAGTTAACTTGCGACTTAAAATGCCAATGCATTCCACAACTTTCATGGATAAATCTTTTTCTGTCCAGGCTGCTCGTCTGTGGAATGCATTGCCTGACCCGATTAAACGTGCTCAGTCGTTGCCTGTGTTTAAAAGACTTGTCAAGGAACATTACTTATCGCAGTAATCGTGCTCTTAGTATTTTGGCTTACACTTTGTCTATGATTGTCATACGACTTTTATTTTTACGGTTTATATATCAAATATGTATTTATTTATGTATCTATTATATGGCATATATATATATATATTTGTATTTGTATCATTGATAATTATATTTATTTTTGTATAATTGTATTTTTGTTGGTATTGTTGCACCACAGACAATCCCATGTCATGTCCACGCATTCACTGTCCATTCCAGGTTGCCTGGAAGAGATCGCAGAATGCGATAAGGCCGCCCATTGTATATTTCAATTGTTCCTGTATTTTCTGGTGTACAATAAAGTGTATATAAATAAATAAATAAATAAGTGTAATGAAGGCTAAACTCAATATACGTAGATACCGATTTGATTTAAAGTTGTGTACAGCTTGGAGAGCGCGCTGGATCAGAATAGCCCTATGGGCGCAAATCTATTAAAACTACCAAGGGTACTGCTGTTGTAAAAAGATACCTCCGGGACCAGAACTATTGAAATGTCAGTTTTAACAAAGTGCCACATCGATAGCCTTGAAGTTATTTAGCTGTGAAGATATGCAATGTTAACGTTAACACTGAACTAATTTTGGAAAACTATAAAGGTACCTACCCAAACAGTTTCGTAGGTGACCACACTCGATTGGTGTGGAGGATTGTCAGATTTCCAATGTCACGAAATAGTACTCAGTTATAAATAAACATACTTATGGTGAGGAAACCCATATGTTCTGGAGCCGGTAATGCGGGAACCCCTCTGCAGCAGAAGGACAGATAAGCAAAATCCCGGAGTAGCAAAATCCCAGATTAGCAGAAGGACAGATAAGCAAAATCCTGGAGTAGCAAAATCCCAGATTAGCAGAAGGACAGATTTGCATAAAGGCAGAAGTACAGACCCACACAGAAAACAAAAATAAAATTGAATAGTTACAATTGGTAAAATTTTATTTGAAATTAGTATTTTTTTATTATTCGTTGTAAGCTCGCGTTTGACCACTATCTCGCCTGAAGTTTAGTGATGATGTGATTGATGAATCTAGATTTGAAGACCCCTAGGTTGTAGCTATCAGGAAACAATGACGCCGCGCCAGCAGGGAATTTCACTCCTTAGCTGTACGCACAATGAAAGTATTTTCAAAACGCTTTTTGAGTATGGGTGGGATATCCACCATGTATCGATGGCGCATTGCCGTACGTCTTATTGTCCGATGATGGAAAGGGCTAGGCAGAATCAAATTGTGCAGTTCCATCGCACACTCCCCGCAATGTAACCAATAGAAAACCGACAGGCTGGCAACTCGTCGGTGTTCAAGGCCTGGAGCTTTGAGTCGACCAGCGATTCGTTGGCCTTTCTGTCAATCGACTCAAGTGCATGTATTTGGCAGATCCGTCCCAGAGGTGAGAGCAGTACTCCATGCATGACCTCCTCCTGATATATACATATAAAGCAAAGAGGTCACAAATTGATAATAGGATTACTACTAGGATTTGTAACTTTTTTGACGGCGACAGTACATTATCTGTCTTTATGCAAATCTGTCCTTATGCTAATCTGGGATTTTGCTATTCCGGGATTTTGCTTATCTGTCCTTCTGCTGCAGAGGGGCGGGAACGTGTGACGTCCGCCGGGCACCGCTTAGCACGTGTTGTGGATTGAGGCCTGTCCCTACCGCAGAGAGGAGGTTCGCTTTCCGGCGAATGGAGCATTATAGGCTGATTATGCTAATAGGAATAGGTGAAGTAAAAAGACGCTGACATTAAATTGGTTGGTTGTTCTGCCATTAAATTGGCGGGTTTTGCTGCAATTAAATTGGTGGGTGGTTGCTGCCATTAAATTGGTGGGCTACTGCCAATAATTTGGTAGGTGGCTGCTGTCATTAAATTGGTGGGTGGCTGCAGGCCATTAAATTGGAGGAATTGTGATTTCCATTAAATTAGAGATGCGTACATACTTTTTTAATGTAAAAGTGACATTCTAGAAAACAAAATAACAAATCTATAAAACTAAAATTACAAACAAGTATTAACGGCACACATACTGATGTCCACGTACTAACAAAAGAATTATGCAAGTGAAATACTGGAAAATTACTGTTTTCAGAGGTTTTGGTGATAGCTTTATTTACTCTCATTAAATTGAAGAAAAATAGGAGGGTGAACGGGTGGAACGTGAAAAAGATATAAGAATCTGTCACGTGAAGAACCTATTATAAATTATTACATAAGAGTAACAAAAATGCATTCATACAAAATGAAATAAAATATTAAATAGATTGTTAATAAAATCATTAATGAGGAAGGGATGTAGTGTATCTATCTCAGTCGCACGTTCGCTTTGTCATCCCCACTATCCCCCATATAAACATACACAATCTCGTGGGCACCGCGTCAAAATTACGAGAGCCGCTGGCCAGAGTAGACGTGTTGAAGTGTGGTCATTTTGTGCGTTTACGAGCCTGTGAATTGCCCCACAGAACCGGTCACTACAGTCATAATTATGAAAACAGGTACAAATATTTTACGTATACCAATTTGACTGTGTTTTACTATCTAAATCAAATTTAACTTAAGTTAAATTTGAATGACAAATGCAAAAATAAACTCAATATAATTAATTATTAATTATTAAACTACTCAATAAGTAGTTTAATAATTAATCATTAATTATATTGAGTAATAAAATAGTTAGATAACAGAAGGTTTCGGAAGTATATAAGATTGTATTAACTAATGAGCAGTAAAAACAGGACTATTTTTAAATAATTAACTAAATCACAGGGTTTTTCTACCCATGAATATGAACATATTCAGGTACCAACTTTGAAATTCTAAATAAAAACTGAAAGTGAAAGAAAGAGTAAGTTTTGAAATTGTATATGTAAAAGCTGTTTTTTAGGGTTCCGTACCCAAAGGGTAAAACAGGACCTTATTACTAAGACTCCGAGACCTTATTGCCCGCCTGTCTGTCTGTCTGTCCGTCTGTCACCAGGCTGTATCTCATGAACCGTGATAGTTATACAGTTGAAATTTTCACAGATGATGTATTTCTCTTGCCGCTATGACAACAAATACTAAAAAACAGAATAAATAAATTTTTTTAAGGGGGAGCCCATACAACAAAAGTCTTTTTTTTGCCGTTTTTATAGATAATTGTTCACGATTCGTGCGCGAGTGCGACTCGCACTTGGCCGGTTTATATTTTTGTTATATTTATAGATTCCTATTTGTTTACTTTAAACATGTTTAGTTTCATTATAAAGTATCTACTGGCTTTAAAAAAATCGGGCAATTGCGAATTCTTCTTCTTGTAGGTGTAATTTATTTATGGCTTATCGAAACAATATAAGGAAAACATATGTTTAGGTACTAATGAGGTACTATATTTTAATAAAAAGATGATCTAGTTATAACGCCTACAACTAGGTGAAACCGGTTTGGTCCAGCCATCCTGAAGTCAGAATGGCTGGCCACTTTCCTCGTAATAGTTTTCCCTCTTTAGCGAGGTACTAGTAATTTGATGTCTGGTACCAAATAGTATAAAATAGGTACAAAAGCTTGGTATTGCTCAAACCTCCAAAATCTCTCTTGGTCCAGCCATCCTGACCATCACGAAAATAGCGTTGTATACTGGTAATGCCAGTAGATGGTGTTGTCGATTATTCTGAAATTCAAAACCAAGTCGGGTTAGTTACACCATTTTCCCTTACATTTGTTTGAGGTGGTACGAAGTTCGCCGGGACAGCTTGTTATTTAATATTTTAGAAACTCACTCTGTTATATTCAGTGATCAAAGATTCTGATCTACACGTACATACATAAACTCACGCCTTTTTTCCATTTGGGTAGGCAGAAACTACAGAACGCCACCTGCTAAGATCCTTACATACTTCTTTTGCTTCATTTACGTTAGTACATATAGTCATACAAAAAGGTATAGTTTTAGTAAACATACCGGTTCGCGGAAGGTTCTCTCGTAGGGAATGGTGACGGAGGAGTCCACACTGCTGCGCCGGATGGTGTTGTTGCCCGGACGTACTGCAACACAAACATGTTTATTGAAATAGATTTCATCTATAATATCAGTCAATTAATTGGTAGGGTGTGAAAACTTCGGTTCGATTTGGTAAGTAGTTAGTCTCTAATTTGTTTTTGTTGAAATTTTGCTTTTAAATGGGAGTTCCTTTTCGGGTGAATTGATCAAAAAATAGTTTTCAATATTAGTTGTCCCTTACGAACGAGGGACGCCCTCCATTGGCACTATGCTCGTACATACACAAACACACACACTCACACTGCTAAGTATGATAAACTCACTTTCTCTTAAAAGCTCTGGAGAAAATGGTAGACAGGTACCTAAGAGAGGGACCACTTAAAGTATTCCCTTTACATAAACTACAGTGTGCCTACAGCCCTGGCAAATCTACGGAAACGGCATTGCACTATGTTGCGAGTCGAGCCGAGGCTGCACTAGAAGGACAAGAGATTTGTGTCGGGGCTTTCCTCGACATAGGAGCCTTTAACAAGACAACATTTGAGTCCATACGCATTGCTGCAAAGGAACATGGCATCAATGACACCACGTGCAACTGGATTGACTATATGCTGAGAATCAGAATAGTCAGATCGGAACTGATGGGAGACAAACTTAGCGCAAAAACAACAAGAGGTTGTCCGCAAGGCGGAGTGCTGTCACCATTATTGTGGTGCTTGGTAGTAGACTCGCTGCTTACTAAACTCAATACCGGACCATTCTACACAGTAGGCTATGCAGATGACATAGCTATAATGGTTAATGGTAAATTTCCGAACGTAGTCTCTGGATTGTTACAAAAGGCATTGAGGATGACAGAAGAATGGTGTGCAAAGAACCACCTCTCTATCAACCCAAGTAAAGCAGTCATTATTACATTCACGAGGAAGAGACAAGCTCTCCCTCAATGGAATAAAGCTGCCCTGGTCCACCGAAGTTAAATATCTGGGTGTAACGCTTGATAAAGAACTCAGGTGGAAAATATTACGACAAAGGCCCTACGAGTGTTCGGCATGTGTCGTTCCACCTACGGTGAAGCTTGGGGATTGGGGCCCAAAGTGATACGATGGCGGTACCGAACAATGATAATACCTATTATCACATACGGCAGCATGGTGTGGGGTGGGCAAAAACAAAGCTTGCCTCGTGCAAAGCGCCACTCACCAGGTTACAAAGAACAGTGTGTCTCAGCATCACGGGTGCTTTCAGGACAACACCTACGGCAGCGATTGAGAGATACCTCAATAACCCTCCTCTGCATATGATGGTTGAATTCGAGGCAAGGACGACATTACATCGTCTTGCTGTTGCTGGACTATGGGATGCTTCTAGGCCAAAGACTAACCATACAAAGTTTGATTGCAATGAGGGCCTGGATCGGATATCTAGCATGATATCCGATAAAATGCAAACTATTTTTGTGTTTTTAAGGTCCAAATCCCTTCAATAGAGGACTGGACGAAGGGACTCAATCCACCAGAACAAGATGGTCTGGTGTGGTACGCTGATGGATCCAGAATGGAATCAGGTACAGGAGCAGGAATATGCGCAAAAGGTTACAGGTGTGGCAGAAGCTTACGGAAGATGGCAACTGTATTCCAAGTAGAAACATATGCCATAATAACCTGTGCTCAAGAGAATATAGATAGAGGAACCAGAGGTAAATCCATATATATTCTAAGTGACAGTCAGGCTGCAATCAAAGCCATGGTATCGTACAAAGTGGATTCCAAACTTATTCTGGATACTATCCAAGCCCTAAACAGGCTTGGGAGGCATAACAGGGTGAGACTGATGTGGGTCCCTGGACACAAAGGAATCCATGGTAACCACGTGTAGGCGTTTCGACGTGTCTCGTAAAAGCCACATTTAAGGAGTTTGCAGATCACAGATAACGAACACACTGGTTGTCTACTACTGCAGCCTAATTGTGTAAGTAAATTCGGCAAAGGAAACAATCTGTTTCTTTCCCAAAAACACACACATACACAAAAAAGTTGAATAAAGATTCGTTTTCAGAGTGTGTGTTTTTGGGAAAGAAACAGATTGTTTCCTTCGCCGAATTAACTTACACAATTAGGCTGCTGGTCTACAACACTCTAAGAAATTCCTAGGCTCTACGTTCAAAGCCCGGAAATACATCTGGAATATGAGCAAGGGGCAAATCCGCTACCTGCTTGGGGCCTTTACTGGGCACTTTGGAACTAACGCCATGCTCATGAAGATGGGTCGAAACGCGACACCCATATGCAGGTTGTGTGGGGAACATACGGAACGCATGGAGCATCTTCTGTGCACATGCGATGCATTGGCTGGTAAGCGAATGAGTCTACTAGGGGTTGGATATCCTAAACCAGAAGACTATAGGCTCATATCTCCCAGTCTCGTTGTAAAACTCATGAAAAGAGTTATCAACGAGATTGGGGAGGAGTAAGTTATCTAGGGGACCACAATAGATCCCAATGGGTCGAAGTGTCCGAGTTGCTTCTCGGCCTCTCCATAAGATAAGATAAGAAGATAAGATGGTATACTCACGCTCAACAGTGAACTTGTCGAGCTCGATCATGGCCTTACGCTGTTTCTCGAAAACTAGCGACTCGCCATTCTCGTCGACGGCGGGCGCCATGAAGATACGCACTGTGCCTGTCGCGTCTTGACCTGAAGTGTTGTTTACTTCGATGCTGTAGAAGGAAAAAAGGAAATAATTATTACTGCAAAGCATATATGTAGACCAAAATACCAAAACATCAAAAGAGTGTTTAAGTATTTTATCTCAAAACTAAAGCCAAAATGTCTAAAGTGCCTTAAATTACTTCAGCCTTCACTTCCAATTACAACACCATCTAAAATATGCAATAGTAGTAATTTTACAAACAAATTTCATCACAAAAATGAAAGAATATAATAGATATTAAAAGTCCTCATTATGTGATGATGATATGACAGTATGAAGTCAATTAGTCACCACCACCACGTAAGAGAAAACGCCATAAGTCGAATAAAATTTCAAAATATGAGCAATTAATCGAAACAAAGAATTGACAAATAGTCACTGTGTTATGAGGCCTCATTACAGCTGTGGCCTGCTATTTGATGATGATGAACTCGTACAGTTAGTACTCACACATAGTTGAAGTCCTTGTGCTGCAGATGCGTGAACTCTACTAGCATGGAGCCCCTGGGCGTGAAGTCCAGCCCCCTTTTTAGATCCACGGTGCTCTGCTCCCAGAAGGTATCGATGGTGTTGGTACCGGCGTCGCCCTCCAGGCTGATGCTGGATACGCAGATGCCGGCGAAATTCAGCTGGAATTGTATAGGTGAAGATGTTGATAAAACCAGCCGATTTTTTTTCCCTTCACTAAAACTTTGCCCTACACTAGTAATTTCTTCCTGCATCGTGGGTGCGTTTACAAACATATAAACTCACATACAGAACACCCAGAGCCGGAACAATTATCTGTAGGTCATACAAATATTTGTTCCGTGCGGAAATCGAACCAGCAATTACCAGAATATTCCTTACCTTATCATCAGTGTATGGGTTGAGTTTGTTCTTGTATAGTTGGAAGAGTCTGTCGATGAAGGAGTGCCAGCGGTAGAACACGGGGTCACGCATGGCTGTGGCTGAGTCGCCCATCACGCCGTTTAGTTCCTTAACGAGAAAATAATAGAGGTTAGTTTGGCTTAGTTTAGACAACCCTTGGTAGCATTATACAAGAGATTTTTTTTCGTCTTTTTTCAGTTGTCATTCTTAGATCTTTGCCAGTCACTACAGCCAGTCGGGAGCCGGAAAGTCAGGTCTCCAACCAGTCTTACAATTTGAAACATGCATGTATTTTTTTATTTGCTAAATAAAATACTTATTAACTTTTATGAACAACAATTATTTTTTTTATTATTTTTTTGTTCTCTATTTACTACAATCTGTCTCCTTCATAGGACATTCAGCAGTATGTTGGTTGGTGCTATCGCTGGCTCGCTCAGTATGTGACCTGTGTCACATCCTCATTGTTTAGACAGTAGTTATATTTACTGTGATTGGATTAGGTCTTGAGGTATTTTGCGCTTTAATCGTCGCGCTTTGTTGTGATTCTCCATTAGTGGCCGATCCAGAGTATTTGGGTGTTGTTGGATTCGTTCTTTATATGACTTGGTATGGCGTACGATTTCCTGCTCCACAGTGGGCATTCGTAGGTCACGGTGTAGTAGTTCGTTGGGTACAAACCAGGGCGCGTTGGTTATCATACGCAGTGCTTTATTTTGAAACTTCTGTATGATTTCTATGTTTGAGTGAGATGCGGTACCCCATAAATGGATCCCGTACGTCCAGATGGGCTTCAGTATTGCCTTGTACAAGAGTATTTTGTTCTCGAGAGATAGCTGAGACTTTCGCCCTATGAGCCAGTAAAGTTTTCGTGTTTGGATACCAAGTTGCTTCCTCTTAGTGAAAATATGTTTTTGCCAGGTAAGTCTTTTGTCTAAATGCAATCCAAGATATCTCACATGATCTGCTTGTGGGACTTCGATATTGTTAAGTGTGACTGGAGGACAGGATCCTGTCTTAAAGTAAACGAAACATTGACCGATTTGCAATTTTTGGGTCACTATGTGCAGCTAGTAAGGCGGTATCGTCAGCAAGAGTTTCAGTAGTTAGTGATTCGGATGTCGGCAAGTCTGCAGTGAACATCAAGTAGAGTATGGGACCCAGTACGCTACCCTGTGGGACTCCTGCCCGTATGGGACAAAGATCAGACAGTGCCTCCCCACTTTGTACTATGAAGTGGCGCTGTTGTAGAAATGATTTTAGTATTCCGTACAAGTGATCTGGTAGGGCGTTTTTTAATTTAAAAAGCAGACCTGCATGCCAAACGCGGTCAAACGCTTGAGATATGTCCAGAAATGCACTGGTACAGTAAGACTTTGCCTCCAGTGATTCCATGATCTTATTCGCTAGTTTGTGCACCTGGTCGACAGTGGCATGTTTACTAAGGAACCCAAACTGATGGTCAGGAATTAGTCCTTTTTCTTTGAGTATAGGTAGAATTCGATGCAGCAGTAGAGTTTCAAATATTTTGGATGGAATAGGTAGCAGGCTTATGGGTCTATATGATTTTGCTTCTTCTGGTTGTTTGTCTGGTTTCAGTAGCATTATAATTTGCGCAACCTTCCACTCCAGGGGAAAGAACTGAAGTCTTGTCATGGCGTTAACGCCATGACAAGACTACAGTTAACTTTGACTACAGTTGACTACAGTTATAATGACGTCAGAAAAGTTATGCCAGATTCTGGTAGCTCTTGTAATTTGCGGTTTGTAATAAGGTCGTATCCTGGTGACTTTTTTGGGTCCGATTTTTTTATGATTCGGGCAACTTCTGACTTTGTAAATTTTAAGGGCATTTCCTCCGTATTTCTAGGAGTATTCAAATAGTCAGTAATTTCTGCGGCATCTACTGGAGAGCCTTCATATGGATGAGGAATAAAGAGTTTTGAGAGATGTTCTGAGAAGTTTTCGGCTTTTTCTTGGTCCGTCCGTGCCCAGGAACCGTCAGACTTTCTTACAGGAGGAGAAACACCAATAGGCCGTTTCAGTCTTCTGGTGGCCTTCCATAATGAATAATCTGAGGAAGCAGTAGCATCCAGGCCAGTGAGATAATTATGAAATCCGTCATTACGATCCTTGTCTAAAATGTGTTTCAGCTGTCTGTTGATGTGATTGAGTTGTTTTTTCACACCAGGGTCTCTGCTTTGCTGCCATTGCTTCCTCATTCTCGTTTTTTGGATTACTTTATATAATATATGTTTCGCTACATAATTGTCCGTGCTTCTATGTGGTAGTGGTGGGGTTGAAGACCAGGCTGCATCCTGCACACTGTTGTTGAAGTACAGAACAGCTTCTGTTATTTCGTCTTCAGTTTTTAGACTAACTGGTTCCTGGAATGCTTTGTCGATGAGCTCTCGAAATACAAATACAAATACAAATATTTATTGGAACAAAACTATAATACAATTTTTGTGTACGATAATACTGCGTTAGTTTAGTAGGTAACTGTGTCGCAGATATTAGCGCCCACCCCAGGAGCGAAAATACAACTTAGTTCCAAGACAAAATTCTGGTTATACTAAAGGTAGAAACTAGACAAACATTTACAATAAAAACTAAAACTAGACATAGATAAATTAATAATAGATTGTAGCAGTATAAGTGGGTGAGTGTGTGAGTGTATGTGTGTGCGTGTGTGTGTGAGTGAGGGTGTGGAGGTGCGTGTGACTGTGAGTGTATGCGTTTAGGAAGGGTGCGTGTATGTGTATGTGAAGGATGTGCTAAGCATACAAATTAAGTTTGTATGAGGCACTCTGTTTCCTCATAAGTCAGGTTTTGGAGCCATTTTTCAATTTTCAGTTTGCACTCTCTTAAAAAGAGCGGATAGATATTTAATTTCTCATTAATTTTGTTGTAGATAACAGGACTCAAAAAGTTATAGTGTCTTCTAGCGATAACAAGATTTACGCTCTCTGTCTTACATATTCTGTTAACTCTGCGTTTTTGAGTATTGAGATTAGGGTCATATTTAATGTCACCATGCTTACGTAATAATATGCTTATTAGAAATGCTTGTCTTACAGTGGGCACTTTGCAAAGAACATACAGATCGTGCGTGGGGAAGCGAATAGGTTTATGTGCCATAACTTTTAGAACGGCTCTTTGTGCTCTTTCCAGACGAAGTAGAAGGCATTTACCAGAGCATCCCCATGCGGTAACACAGTAAGTTATCACAGAATGTGCTAGCGCAAATTACACAGTTTTTAACGTGTGAAAATCTGCCGAGGTTCTAAGGTTTTTAAAAACAAATATTAATTTTCTGACACGTGACACCAATAACTCAATCTGCTCACTCCAGGACAAAGTGCTATCTATAATGACCCCTAAATATTTAATTTCATTAGTTCGCGTAATTGTAGCACAATTGCAGGTTGCAGTACTATTCGAGAGGCATTTGTGAGCAGTAAGTGTGAAGGTGGAATCAGGTTGTGATAAGAGCCGTGGTGCAAACGTTATGAATTTTGTTTTTTCTAAATTCAGTGTGAGCAAGTTGTTATTTAACCAATTCATAACATCCCGCAAGGCAGATTCTGCATGAAAGCGCACATCTGCCCAGTCACTTCCATGAACTAGCAAGACTGTGTCATCCGCGTATGTTATGATTTTGCAATTTGTTAGGGACAGTCCACATAGTCTGTTTATATAAATAAGGAAGAGGGTAGGCCCCAGCACACTGCCCTGAGGAGCTCCGTAGGTGAGCAACTGTTCTTCACTTGTGTGGTTACCAATTTTTAACACCTGAGAGCGGTTACTAAGGTAGCTTTTGAAAATATCCAGTGGCAACCCCCTCACCCCAATCCGAGATAATTCCGCGAGCAAAAGAGGGACAGAGACAGTGTCAAATGCCTTCGAGAGGTCTAGAAAAACAGCTATTGTTTTAAGGTTATGATTCAAATTATTTGCAATAGCTCCAGTCAAATCAAGTACAGCATCCTCTGTGCTTTTACCAGACCGAAATCCGTATTGATTTTCGGCAATAATTTTGTTAGCGTTTAAATAACTGAGAAGTCTACTATATAAGATTTTTTCAAGAATCTTAGAAAGAATAGTGAGCACCGAGATAGGCCTATAGTTATTGACACTGGCCCTGTCCCCACTCTTATAAATAGGGTGTACAATTGCCCTCTTAAACACAGCGGGAAAGACCCCGGTCTTGAAAACAAGGTTGAAGACATGGGTGATAATTGGGATAAGAGTCTCTCTAGCAGCCCTAATTAGGGTAGAAGATATACCGTCCCAGCCTACTGCGGTATTAAGTTTCAAACCCAGGATAATTCTTTCGATCTCTTCATTATCAGTACCAAATATAGCCATTGAGTCATGTGGTGCCCCAGCACCAACATCAGAATCTGAGTTACAAGGAACACTTGAAAATTTGGATGCCAGAGTCTCTCCCACATTTGCGAAGAAATCATAAGGGAATTATTTCAAATAAGGGCCAGTTAGTTCTTTTGTTATGCAGAACGCATTTTTTGGCGCATTCTAGGGCGGTAGTGTGTAGTTCTACTATGATTGGAGAGTGATCTGAGGACAGATCCCAGCAACTCCGACACGATATATTGTCATTTACGATTCCTTTGCTGACACAAAAATCGATAACATCCGGGATTTTTCTTTTGTCTGTTGGCCAGTAAGTGGGTTGGCCAGACGATATCACGTTCATATTTCTTGTCAGGATGCATTTATAGAGTTCTCGCCCTCTGGGTAGAACAAGCCTATAACCCCAAAACGTGTGCTTGGCATTATAGTCACCTCCCGCAATAAATCTGTATCCAAGGCATTGAAAAAAGTCATTAAATTCCGTTTCCTTGATAGTAAATCTCGGAAGACAGTAGAGTGCCGATACTGTAATGTCACTGATCTAGTCCGTTATTACGACGTTTGTTGCTTGTATGTAGTTTTGTAGTACATGATGCCTGATGTTAGACCTGATGAGTACAGCAGATCCTCCATGTTCTTTGTTGTCAGGGTGGTTAGTGTGGTACATATTGTATCCAGGTATCCTGAAGTAGCTTTTGGATGTGAAGTGAGTTTCTGAGATAAGTAAAACATCTATGTGGTGAATTTTAAGGAATATTTTTAACTCTTCCGAGTGATTTGACAAGCCATTAGCATTCCATACACCTAATTTTAGTGCTGTGAATGTAATGACATTTTTGAGATTAGATCGGTTAACGTTTGTGTCATAATTAGCATTTGGTTCATCAGGGCAACAAGTGTCTCTGTAATGGCTTTGAGTTCGTTGGTTTTTTGGTTGTCATCTTCGACGCTAACGGTTTGCGTCATAGGTTGTTTGGGGAGTTCTTTTGTGGCTGATGCGTACGATTTGCCGTTATTTATTGTTTTATTTGTAGGTGCTTGTTCAACGCTCGTAAGTCTTCTTTTGTGTTGGGTGATTGGAGGAGGATATCGGACTTTTAACAGCTCCTTGTAGACTGTACAGCCTTTGTAGTTAGCTGGATGGTTTCCCTCGCAGAGGACGCATTTAACCTGGTTTCATCTTTCTTTCCGTGGGCAATGAGAAGTGTGATGCGAACCTGCACATTTGACACATCTGGGCTTTCTATTGCAGAACTTTTGTGTGTGATTATAATCTTGGCAATTAGTGCATTGAGGGATTACTCTCTTAGGTCTGGGTGCTTCAAACAATATGCGACAGTGTAATAGAGATTTTACGCTATATATGTCTTTATTATTTTCACGGGATTCTAGTTCGATGTTCCACATTGGTAACGCCTGTTTTGTTCTTGAGTTTTGGATGTTCCAGACATTTGTTACTTTATGGCCAAGCTCCTCAATAGCTATTTTATTTCTTCTTTATCTGTCGATGCGTGTAAATTTTTAAGCACCACTCTAAAGCTGCGATCTTGTTTAGGCTGGTAATTGAAGAATTCTGTGTCTTTAGCCTTCAGTTCTTTGTAAATAGTGGAGTATGCTTCTGCTTTTTTCGATTGTATTTTAACTCTGTCGCTTCTTAGTACTTTAGTTTCATACTCTCCTTTTGCAACATCTTCTAATAATTTTAGTAAAGGTTGGATATTTTTGACGCCGTCAATAAACAGTGGTGGGGGTCTTATAGATTTTGGTGCTTGTGTTTCAGGTTTATCTCATCATCATCATCATCATTTCAGCCGAAAGACGTCCACTGCTGGACATAGGCCTCCCCCAGGCGTCGCCACATTGACCGATCCCGTGCGTCTCGCATCCAACGCCTTCCCGCAACCTTAACCAGGTCATCGGTCCACCTAGTGGGAGGCCTTCCAACGTATCGTCTTCCAGTTCGCGGTCGCCACTCCAGAACTTTTCGGCCCCATCGGCCATCCGTTCTGCGAGCAATGTGCCCTGCCCACTGCCACTTAAGTTTGGCAATTCTTCGGGCTATGTCGGTAACTTTGGTTCTCCTGCGGATATCATCATTTCTGACGTGATCACGCAAGGAAATTCCGAGCATAGCCCTCTCCATTGCCCTTTGGGTGACTTTAAGCTTTCTGATAAGGCCCATTGTGAGCGACCACGTCTCGGTCCCATAGGTGATCACTGGCAACACACACTGGTCATAGACTTTTGTCTTGAGACACTGCGGTAAATTGGACGAGAAGATACCACGCAACTTCCCGAACGCCGCCCAGCCGAGTCGAATTCGACGGTTGACCTCTTTCTCGAAGTTGGACCTACCCAACTGGACCGTTTGTCCCAGGTAAACATAATCGTCTACAACTTCAAGTGTAGAGTCTCCGATCTTGATAGGAGTGGGTGTTACATGGGCGTTCACCATGACCTTGGTTTTGTCCATGTTCATTTTAAGACCCACTCTTTTGGAAGCTCTACTAAGGTCATCGAGCATTTTACTGAGGCTCTCCATGGTCTCAGCCATAATCACTATGTCGTCGGCAAACCGAAGGTGAGTGATATACTCGCCATTAACGTTGATGCCAAGCCCCTTCCAGTCCAGAACCTTGAAGACGTCCTCCAGCGCAGCAGTGAACAGTTTCGGAGAAATTACGTCTCCCTGTCTTACGCCGCGCTGGAGAAGGATTGGTTTCGAGGTCTGATCCTGAAGACGGACTGACATGGTGGCGTTTTTGTACAGACACTTCAACACCTCAATGTACCGGTAGTCGATCTGGCACCGTTGGAGAGACTGCAGTACAGCCCAAGTCTCGATCGAATCGAAGGCTTTCTCGTAGTCCACAAACGCTAAACAGAGAGGCAAGTTATACTCTTCGGTATTCTGTATAACCTGCCGCAGCGTATGTATGTGGTCTACGGTGCTAAAGCCTTTTCGGAATCCGGCTTGTTCGGGAGGCTGGAAATCGTCAAACCTGCGCGCGAGACGATTCGTGATGACTCTTGAAAACAACTTGTAAACATGGCTAAGAAGCGAGATGGGCCTATAGTTCTTCAGCCGGGCATTGTCGCCCTTCTTGAAGAAGAGTACCACCACACCCCTGCACCATGCCTGTGGCGTTTTGCCCTCGAGTATGACGGAATCAAAAAGCTTCTGAAGGGCCTTGAGGACCGGTTTTCCACCCGCCTTCAGGAGTTCAGCCGTGATTCCGTCATCACCCGGCGCCTTGTTGTTTTTAAGCTGTTTCAGAGCCATCCTAATCTCGTACAGGCTGACGTCCGGGATATCTTCGGTATAGTGTCGGGTCAATCTAGCTCTTGGGTCGTTTGCTAGATTCGCAACGGGTTTACTGGTTGACGTGTACAACTGCCCATAGAAACTCTCGATCTCCCTCAGAAGCTCCGGTTTCGCGGATACAATCCTGCCATCATCGGTCTTCAGTTTCGTGAGCTGGCTCTGCCCAATAGACAGATCCCTTGAAAACACCTTGGAGCCTTTATTTCGCTCAATCGCGTCTTTAATACGCTCGGTATTAAAGCGGCGGAGGTCTCTTTTCAAGGATTTAGAGATCTGTCTATTGATCTGCCGGTATTTGCACACCTCATCTGAAGACTGCAGGATCATCTCACGCCTCTCCTTCATAAGCTTGAGGGTATGATCAGAGAGCTTTTTGTTTCTACCTGTACGACGGGTCTTGAAAAACTTAGACCCGACCGTATGGACAGCTTCCACGAACCCGTCGCTGTATTCGTCCACGGAGCTCCCCAGGCACTCGAAACGATTCTGGAGTTCGAGCTGAAAGCTCTCGGGGTTTTGGACCTGGACCTGTGCTGGACGGAGCGTGGACTTCATCAGTCGAGACCTTTCAAGCTTAATATTAATGTTCAATGTGCCTCTTACCATGCGGTGATCGCTCCCGGTTTTTACCGAATTGATCACAGAGACATCATTGAACATTTGCTTCTTGGTTGACATGATGAAGTCGATCTCATTTTTTGTTGCACCATCGGGGCTCTGCCAGGTCCACCTCCCGTGTTCACGCTTTTTGAAGAAGGAGTTCATCATATAGAGGCCCTCCTTCTCCATAAAACTGGCCAGTAGGTGACCCCGGTGGTTCCGTCGTCCAACTCCAAATTGCCCCACTTGCAGCTCATCCTCGTCTCGTTTGCCCAGTTTCGCTTTGAAGTCCCCCATGACAACGGTGAAGTGAGTTTTGAAACCATGCATGGCTCTGGAGATATCCTCATACATGGTCTCTACCTCGTCGTCGGGGTGTGCCGAGGTTGAGGCGTAGACCTGTATGACCTTCAGCGAATATCTAGAGGATATTCTGAGTATAAGGTACGCCACCCTGGTCGACACACTCTCGATCTTCACCACGTTGTTCACAAGGGCCCTGTGGACGATAAACCCGACACCACCTTGGGACTGCCGGTCACCCTCTCGGAAATAGAGCAGGTTACCGGATTTGAGGATTATCGAGTCCTCCCCCTCTCTTCGGACTTCAGATAACCCTATAATGCTCCATCGCAACCTGCTCAATTCCTCTTCGAGCTCGGTGATCTTCTCGTCGGTCCGAAGTGTGCGCGTGTTGTACGTTGCCAGGTCCAGTCGTCGGTGATTGTTGGGGTAGCCGGATCTCGTCCGGAGATTCTTAGCACCCCTTGCCATGCCGTAACCTCGACCGCTACCGTAGTCGAGGGTAGGCGGGCTGCCGGGCACTAGGGGCCATTTTTTATTTGTGCTATTCATAGGGGGTGTTTTGCCATAATCGCCACGCTTGGCAGGCGGATTGGCGATCGCAGTATGGTTGTTATAGGAGCACAGAGAACGCTGCTGCCCATTCTCTGGTTTGTCCCTTAGTCGCCTTTTACGACACCCACGGGAAGACATGGGATGGTGAAATTCTTAACGTCCGGCACCATACGGAACAGGTTTATCTGCTTGCTCTATATTGTCGAGCCCTGTGAAACTGTTGGATGTTGGTACTGCTGGTGCTTCTAGCCAGTAACTCAATTTTGTTTGGACAACAACAAATATGAAAGATTTATTAAAATATCTCGATCAGAGACGAAGTCATAAAGGGTCAAAGTTGAGAATTAGAAAGAGAAGGCTGACGTGCCACATGACGTCATATGGCACGACGCCCATACAGAGACCAAAACGGCGTTTTCGTAGAGAGCAACAAATATTTTGCTTTAAATTGTTATATCTCTTTCGTTTTTCCATCAAATTTGATTCTGTTATTACTATTAGTATTCTATTTTAATCTTTCTGTTGATAAAATGGTCAAATAAAATTTTTTTTTTTTTTCTGTACTTACAAAGTGACGATGGTCAGGGTCGTGGATGTAGCCGATGAAGTGGTGTCCCATGTTGTGCATGTCACCGTAGTACTCGTGGTTGGGGCTCATGATGGACGACTCCATCATGTTGTACTTACCAAGTGGCGATTGTCAGGATCGTGGACGTAGCTGATGAAGTTGTGTCCCATGTTGTGCAAGTCGCCGTAGTAATCGCGGTTGGGGCTCATGATGGACGACTCCATCATGTTGCCCAGGGTATTGATGCCACTCTCCTCATCAAGGGCTTCATGGCGGCCATCGGGCTAGAAGTGAAAAATATTAACTAAAAAAAACTGTTTGAAATAAGTTTTTTTCGGTATTCCTTTCTGAAAATCTTTTCAATTGACACCCATATTACAGGTGCATAAAAATAGTTGATCCGCCATTTATAAGGGTCGCCCATATTGACTTAAGAATGATTGCACTTAGCTAACCGTGCTTTGATATCCAAACGTATATGTAAATTATCAGCTCAATCGATTGGGGAAAACTGTATCAAAATTGAAAAAACACGTCAATGTTCAGGAATAAGGGCCTTTTGACGTTACTTCTAAGTATAAAGTCAACTAAGGTGTAACGTCACGCAAAATTTCAACGAACTGAACCATCATCATTTTAGTTAACGAAAGGAAAAAATATCGGGCCTAGTATTTTCTGGTAATTTAATTGACAGATCAAATAGAATTTTTCAGGAGTCACCCTATTTGCAAAGTCTTCACAAAATATTGAAGTGAACCATTGAGGTAATAATGTAAAATAAACTGACCATTTTGACAAACAGGCTCTCGACAGCATGCACGAAGCGGTCCCTCCAGGTCTCCAGCTGAGAGACTTGAGACGTGAGCTTCTCCGCCGGACGGTTCAGGTCTTTGAGTGTACTGCCAGCGACCCTGGAACACATAACAGCATGGACTTGTAGACGCAGAAAATACAGCACTTGGGAGTGGACTATCTCCAATCCACAAATGCGGAAAAGTAGAGGAAATAAACAGGCAGGCAATAATTTGGTTTTCTACCAGAGATGGTTACTGTATTAGCTCAGATCATGTTCTGAATTCACAGAACCAAGGGTTTACTAGATTTTTTACTAAAATGTTGATTTTATTTTTCTGAAGCTAGGAGCTTATGTGTAGCGTCTAGTTTCAGAGAAAAAGGTTTGTGCACTAACCCACAATTAGCATGCAATCTTTGTACATAAACTATCATATTGGATCTTTTTTATATTTTATTTAATATAGAAGCAAGACTAATGTACGATTTCCACCAACCGGACGCAGGAGCGCAGCCCAGCGCATTTCACACTGTGCTAAAGGATATTCAGACTTCTAAGTCAAATATATTTATTCAATTAGGTCAATAATTGAATAAATATATTTGACTTTGAATATAAATTCCAAACATAAATGCAAACATGAAACTTAACTATTGTATAGAAGTCTGAATTTCCTTTAGCACAGTGTGAAATGCGCTGGGCTGCGCTCTTGCTATATTGCTTGGAACTCTGTTGGACCCGCGCGTATGCCGCGTCATCCAGTCGGCTGCGCTCGGACGCCGCGGCAGCCAGTCGGCTCCTCGCGCACGTGGACTGCGGCGCTCGGCTGTTGTCGCGTCCGCTTGGCCGTCGCCGCGCGCCCTCATGTTTTATCGCCGGCCGGCTAGTTGAATCATTCAAGTCGTGCTTTGAACTGTGACTGACGTGATTTATTGATTTGTTTATTGTTTTTCGTGCATAATCGATATGGATACAGATGAAAAGCTTATCTGTTTATTTGAAAAAAATAGCGACTAGTGATACTTTCGTGTCGGTAAGTATCACTAGTCGCTGATAGCATGCTAGCGGATGCGCACGTACGCGCGCGCATGCGCCCGAGTTCCAGCATATTATAGCCGTCGGGCGGACGCGGTCGGCTACTGACGCATGCTCGCGCATCCACTGCGACGCGCTGCGCTGCGCTCCTGCGTCGCCCGGTTGGTGGAAATCGTACATTTGTGATGTGCCTAGTATTATTATTGTTATATATTAATGTTCAAGCTTAATAAAGGACAGTATTTACTCAGCAACGACTCGTCTCACTTGTCTCCCAAGTAGATACCTTACACATTAATGACTGGTAGAGACAACGCTGGCAGAAGCTAGTTCTAAGTAATTGTAAGAAGCTAGTTCTAAGTAATTGTAAGAAGCTAGTTCTAAATGATTACCTTGATGGCCACGCCCTACCGGCGACATTTGAGAAGAGCTTAGGGAAGTATCCCTCGGCGATAGGTTCGCTGAAGATCATTAAGGGAGCCACGTTCTTCAGACCGTTGCACATGCGCTCCATGTTGTATCTGACGAGAAAAGTATTTATTTATTTATTTATGTACTCACAAAAACACTTTACAGAGAAAATAAATAATACAGATTATTTCATTAGAAATTTCTTCCAGCAGACCTGTGATAAAAAATTTGTATGATAAACGAAGACACAGTATAGAAAGAACAAGGAAACTTAAAATAGACAAAAATAACTTAAATAATCAAATATAAATTACACATTTATCTTAATAAATATAGAAAATAAAAATACTTACATATACTTAATAAATTAAATTACAAGATGGTGGAGAGGTTTTTTAATACAGATATATGATTTTGGGAGTCACGGATTTTAGGTGGAAGTGAGTTCCACAATCGTACTGCGTGAACAGAGAAGGAGTGGGAATAGAAATAATGTGAATGTAAATGTAAATGCGATGTCATCCGCAAATCTCAAGTGTGAGATGTACTCGCCGTTTATATTAATACCGCTCCACCGCGTTACTAAACAATTTTGAGGAAATTACGTCCCCTTGTCACACCCTCGACGCAGTGAGATATGTCTAGTTTGACGGTCCTGACATTGGACGGTCATTGTTGCGTTTTCTTAAAGACATCTCAGCACTTGGATGTATAGCCAGTCAACTTGGCATCGCTGTATAGACTCCAGAACAGACCAGGTTACGATGGAGTCAAAAGCCTTCTCATAGTCCACAAAAGCAAAACACAGGGGCCGATTATACTCTTCGGACTTTTGTATAATTTGCCGCACTGTGTGGATGTGGTCTATGGTGCTGTATCCTCCTCGGAATCCGGCCTGCTCCGGTGGCTGAAACTCGTCGAGTCTTCGCGCTAGACGATTTGTGACGACTCTCGAAAACAACTTATAAACGTGACTAAGAAGCGAAATGGGTCTGTAATTCTTCAAAAGGGTCTTGTCACCCTTTTTGAAGAAAAGAACGACCACGCTCCTGTGCTACGCCATTGGAGTTCTCCCAGAGAACAAGACAGAGTTAAAGAGCTCCCCAAGCTCCTTCAATACCGGGCGTCCTCCCGCTTTCAGGAGCTCGGTTGTAATCCCATCCTCGCCAAAGGCTTTTCCATTTTTAAGCTGCTTGAGAGCCGCCTCAATTTCATCTTGGCTTACATCAGGCAGATCTTCTGTAAAATGGCGGGTTAAGGTGGCTCTAAAATCCTCATTTTCGGGATCAGGTCGAGATGCATGCGATGCGTACAGTTAGCTGTAGAAATCTTCTACTTCCGAAAGAATCTCCGGCCTTGAAACGACAATATCCCCACTCGATTTAGCTAGCTTCGTCAGATGGTTCCTCCCAAGAAGCTGGAAGAAAACTTTGGACCCCCGGTTTTGCTCGATCGCTTTCTCTATAGAGAGCGTATTGGATCGTCGGAGATCGCGTCGTACCAGTTTCCTAATTATTTTGTTGAGTGCCCGCTATTCTGACGAAGTGGCTGGTGGATTTTCACGTCTCTCCGTCATGAGCTTTAGAGTTTCTTCCGAAAGTTTAGACTTCCGGCCCGTACGCCGCATCTTACAAAATCTCGTACCTTCCTCCCTGAGGATTTGCACCATTTGGTCGAGCGTCTGGTCAACGTCATCTGTGGTTTCCACGACAGCGAACCGGTTCTCCAGGTCTGACTGGAATGCTTCAGATCCTAACATAGTTTGGAGCATGTTTGGACGGAGCCTAGACTTCATCAAACGAGTTCTCTCAAGCTTGAAGTTGATATTCAGAGAGCCTCGAAGAAGTCTGTGATCGCTGCCGGTATTAAACCTGTTGATCACTGAGACATCCCTGAATATATGCTTTTTATCTGTTATGATGAAGTCTATCTAATTTTTGGTCATAGTGTCGGGGCTTTGCCACGTCCACTTCCTTTGGGGCTGTTTCTTAAAAAAGGAATTCATTACGAAAAGCCCCTCTTTCTATAGGAAGTTGACAAGCATTTGCCCACTATGATTTCTGCTGCCAAACCCGTAGGATCCTACTACCGATTCGCTGCAATTCTGTACTCCTACTTTAGCGTTAAAATCCGCCATGACAACGCTGTAGTGGGTCTTAGTGGTGGAGTGCAAGGCTTTGAACATTTCCTCCATTTCGTCGTCCGAGTGCGCCGAGGTCGGTGCGTAGACTTGCACAACCTTGAGACTATACCTCTCGGTTAGCTTCACTATGAGGTACGCTACCCTGTTCGAAACACTGGAGACTGCCACAACGTTGCCACAGATAGATTTGTTAACCAGGAACCCGACCTTGAGATAGCTGGTCTCCATCTCGGAAATACATAAGGTGTCCCGATTCAAGAGTTATTGTGTCCTCCTCCTCTCTTCGGACTTCACACAACCCTAGAATGTGCCACCTTACATTTTCGAGCTCCTGTTCAAGTTGCACGAGGTGTTCGTCGAGCCGTAACGTGCATCCGTTGTACGTAGCCAAGGTCAGTTGGGTTTTTTTATTTTGGCGGCCGTAGTCCGTAACCCGGAGATTCTTCGCATCCCCGAGTGCCCTGCCGCTACCGTAACCGCCGCCATAATCAGCAATAACATCAGGGCGGCCGGGAACTGGAAGCCGTGGTTTCTTTTGACTTGTCACTGGAGGGTTTGCCCATAATCGCCACGCTGGGCATGCGGGTTGGCGATCGCAGATCGCAGTTTCTCGCACTGGTGACGCTGCTGCCCGTCACCAGTCTGTGCCAATTAACTGCGAAGATTTGTTGAAATGGTTATACCGCCATTTGTCGGTTGTCTTCAGAGCCTCGTTTGCTGATCAGCAGGATGCACCACGAGCAGGTGAGGTTGACTTGGGGCGCTAAGTTTGCGAGTGCACCCCCTTACATCCCCAAAATGATATTACCGACATCATTCATGAATAGCAAAATGAAGGTGATACAGAAAATATCAAAAGTTTAAAGTACCGGCACAGAAACAAATTAAAGTGACCTTATACTCCGGCATAATTAAGGAGTAGGTAGCTTAGCGAACGAACACAACAAAAACAACATTAATTACGCCGGCGCGCCTCTCTTTGGCCTATTAAGGGTATAGCAGTAGTCTCTGTGGTGCTCACATTCTTCGGAGAAGAATGTTCCACAGTCTGCGCAGCATTACGAGGGCCGCTAGATGCCTTGGGGAACCTCGACACAAGAGCTTGAAGTTCACCCGGAGCCTCCATCTTGTGGCTCTTGGTGTCGGGTGTGATGATCACTATCCGCCCCTCCGCCGACCAGCAACCAGCAGGGCGCACGGTTGGCACAGTGGTTGAGTGTTTGACTGCTGCGTTGCGTGTCGCGGGTTCGATTCCCGCACGGAACAAATATTGGTATGACCTACAGATAGTTGTTCCGGATCTGGGTGTTGTGTATGTGAGTTTATATGTTTGTAAACGCACTCACTATACAGGAAGAAATTCCTAGTGTGGTGCAACGTTTTTAAAAAAAAGAAAAGAAAAGAACTCTGCATCCCAAAATGCTTGCGCGCTTCCATGAATGTGCGAAGTCTAGTGTGCGTCAGGAATTCTGTGATAGTGATTTGATATCATGGGCGCATGCATAATAATTGGTCCGCAATCCTTGAAAATCCGCTATATTGGATTTTTACAGAATGCATGTTGTCACCGCGTCAGTGTAGCCGGAGTCGAGGAAAGTGAGCCTTTACTAGAGCAGCTCTCAGTATTCAGTAGAACAGCTCTCCTCTCCTGTCCTCGTTGAGGATGGAGCGTCAGTAGATGAAGGTACACTAGACACCAGGTGCCAGTGTGACTCACCTGGCGACAATCTGCTGGTGCATATAGTAGAATAGCTCTCCTCTCCTATCCTTGTCGACGATGGAGCGGTTAGCGGAGTCGAAGGGGTACACCAGATGCCAGTGCCAGTGGTGGAGGTTGACGCCGATGTCCTCTCGGAAGTAGGCCACACGCTGTTCTGGTTCCGTGGCGTCCGCAGTGTAGTTTACTGGGATAACGAACGGAATCTGTTGGGAAAAAGAACGTGTGATTTTTGAACTGGGATGAATGTTAAAAACGACATTTTATTATGGCCAAAATGGAGCCTGAAGCTCCTTTGACAGGGGACTTTATTATTTTTTACTAATATGGAATTCGCACCCAAGGTTCCTTTTTTAAAACTCTTTTGGATAACAGTAGGTATTTTTAGGGTTCCGTACCTCAAAAAGAACAAACGGAACCCTTATAGGATCACTTTGTTGTTCGTCCGTCTGTCTGTCAAGACCCTTTTTCTCAGGAACGCGTGGAGGTAACAAGCTGAAATTTATATCAAATACTTAGGTCTACTGTTCCTTAAAGTGTGAAAGAATCAAACTTCTAAGCCAACGCAATCAAAAGGTACAGCACATTGCCGCAAATTTTCGACACTCGCAAGGGAATCAAAACCTACAGGGTACTTCCTGCGAACTCAGAATCTTGAAATTTGGTACGAAGCAACGTCATAATTATAGCACAGATAAAGGAATAATTGCGAGAACCGTAAATTTTTAGTTACTTCATCTACTAAAAATATTATCAATAATTTTAAACTTACTACCCCTTCCTCATGAACGCGTAGAGGTATTAAATTAAAATTCATATCAAATACTCAGATCTATAATAAATTAAAGCCGAGGTTTGTACGGAACCCTCGGTGCGCGAGTCCGACTCGCACTTGGCCGGCTATTTATTTTTTTGGTTATCACTTAAGTTTGTAACAAAGTAAAATAAAAACAACTAGGCCACTAAGCGGTACTTTTGAACGTCAACCACGTCGTTGTTTCTACCGTGAATTCGGTAAAGTAAACGCAAGCCTATCGAAAAAAAATAAATGACTCATCTTATGGCGAAGAACGCACAAGAAACTCCATACCTTACTCTTCCAAAAATAATCATATATGTGAGGACGATGCACCCAGAATAGCACTATGTACTATTATACTACGTATAGGTATTAGGTATTAAAAACATTAACATATACAATCATTTATTTATTTTGATAAATAGGAACATTGTTCTCACATACTTACAAATATTGCAAACATAGGTAAAATACTTAATTCAACAACAACGGAAAAGTGTGTGAGTCAATTTTTAAAACCAAAAAAAAGGAACAATTGTAATAGAATGGGTATATAAATTAACAAATTAGATTTTGTCTACACTAAAGATTGATTGCCCTATGGAGCAGGACCAGCATGTTGCCAAACATTCTTATCTTGAATATAATCATCTAATTTGTTTATGTGTGACATTTTACATTGTTATGGGATTTTAGTGTTTTAGACTTTATTGTATACTAGCTGACCCGGCAAACTTTGTTTTGCCATAAAAAGACTAAACATTTTTCTACCCTACCCTAACCTACCCTACCCTACCCGACCCTACACTACCCTACACTACCCTACCCTACCCTACCCTACCCTAACCTACCCGACCCTACACTACCCTACAATACTCTACCCTACACTACCATACCCAACCCTACCCTACCCTACCCTACCCTACCTATATAGCCTATGTCCTTTCCCAGGTCACAAACTATCTTCATACCAACTTTCATCTAAATCGGTGCAGCGGTTTAAGCGTGAAAAGGTAACAGACAGACAGACAGACAGACAGAGTTACTTTCACATTTATAATATTAGTATGGATTGAAGGGAACATCCGTATTGAATAAGGGTATTTTTACGATCTTTTCCATGGATCTATCAAATTTCCTGGTTTCTTAAACTTCAGTATGTGTGTGACTTGTTGTTGCCTTACCCTGTTTTTAGGAGTGAAGATGTTGCTGACCTTCCTGGCCTCTTCAAACACTTTGGGGTCCATGAACTTGTCGGGGAATATTTCGGTCAACGTTGGAAAGATGATATCTTTGGTGTCGGGCCTGGAATGTTCACATTAAGGTTACTGCTCATTGATGTATTAATTAATACATCAATGTTACTGCTCATTGATGTATTAAAAAGAGAAAGATATGTTACGCGCTAACATGGCGATCAGAAAACCTGGGCTCCGCGCACGACTACATGCACCAAAACTCATACATCTGTATTCAGTGTTATCACCAGTCCCAAACCTACAGTTACCGATAGACAAGGACAGAGATATGAGACTTGCTGTAGAGCAAGCGAAATCGCGTTAGCCGCCGAACGTTGGCCGAATCACCGAATGTTTACTATTATAAAATGACATTGCAATATGTGCGTATCGTGTCTCTCACGCATGTTTGTAATATCTATCTCGCTCTCACAAATATGGCGAAGCAAACATTAAATATTATTGTAATTTTCAACAAATTAACCTTTTTAACTGTACTTACGAGTGGTAAGTGATCCCGTGTGACTTATTTTTCTTCCTGGTATTATTTAAACACTGTTTAGCTACACAAGAAGTCATTTTGGTGCGTATTTATTGCAAAAAAACATAAAAACACTGAAATTAATGAGCTGTGTGATCAACAATGTGCCGTGTGCGCGACTGAGTACCCGCTACGGGCATTCACTTAGATTAGTAGGACCAAGCGCTGTGAGCAGTCCCGTATCTTCCTCTTTTTAATACATCAATGTTACTGCTAGACTTGAAGTATAGAAAGTTAAAAGAGACAGTGCTGTCGTTTTAAAATATGAACCTGATCAAGTAAGAAACAGAAAAAAGGCTCCAATTTCCGTCATTCCCTTTTCGCTCCATATTATTATATCTTCTGCTACATTTGTTTTTTTTTCGGTTACTTAGACATATTTTGCATTTTGAAAAACAGAATACCCCTTCCAAAAATTAAAACCCTTTCTGCAGCCCGGTTCTCACCCTACTTATCCATACGAGTGTTCAACGCTGTAAGTAAAATTTTCACTATACCGAATGAGTACTCTGAGGCCAAAACCCAGCTAAAAAAGTGGTTGCTTGACCGGACATATGAGGAAACGGAAAGTCTCTCTGTTGCACGAGTTATAAGGTACCTACTTATACACTTTCGGTTCAATTACACACCATCGAATCATACACCCTCACTTACACTTCACATTTACTCACCTAAACTGTTTTTGCATTATGGCTTTTAATACGCTACTTTAATAATTTTCTTGTTTTTTTTTTTCTGCTTATTTCTGTTTAATCTAAAATTACCACGTAGCGCTAGCAGGACTCGTAATATCACAAACAATGTGTATTGTCTGGGTCACCAAGATACAGATTATGCCTAGTTTGGGACCCATTGATAACACGTCAAGGTCATTGATAGTTGTTAGGTTTAATATATCTACGTTGATGTAATCTGTCATAGCTGTCTATGTTTAATAAATAAATAAATATAAATAAAAAAAGAAACTGGTACATAAATTATTTTATTTATAAAATAATAGTAATAGTTAGAAACCTATACCACAAAGTGTACGTATAACTTTACATATAGTTGCGATAAACATTGACAGTGGTAGGGCCTTATAGCAATACGTTCTACACGAGCCAACTTTGGTACAAGAACACGAAGAGTGCTTACCACACTCTTCGTGTACAATATAATAACGCGTTTCGGGCCATGCTCAACTTGCCCTGGCGGTGTAGTGCGACTGATATGTTTGCTGTAAACAGAGTTACAGACTTTTTTGCGCTCATGAGGAAACTCAGGGCGTCGTTTTACGCGAGGGTAGTTAATTGTCAAAATGATCTTGTATCGGCGGTGTTTCAAAATGTGCATATACTGAGGGAGACAAAATAAAGGTACTTGATAATTTTATGGGGTGCGTTTGTTTTGGCTCTCTCGGTCTAAAGCTGAAATGTGTTGTGTGTGTTGTCAAATTATTTATTACTTTTATAATTTGATTATTTTTAATTATGTGTTATTGTGTTATCTGGTTATTTTAAATTCGATTATTTTTCTTATTAATTTTAATTTTGTGTTATTGTGATGTCCGATTCATTTTAATTATTTAATTGATTTTTTTTTAATATGGGTGACATGCCTGAGAATAAACGATTTTTATTTATTTATTTATTTTATATGAAGTTATGTGCTTGCAAATATGGGAGTGTCGCAATAAATGACAGCCGTACCTGTGCATTATAGCGACGGAGAGGCAGTAGTTGAACATGTAGGGGTTGATCCTCAGCTGACAGTACGCGCACAAGGATTGCAGGCTTTCTATGTCAGGCATCTCTGCAATATAAGGACAGTATGTCAATAAGTGTGTAGCACTCCCTGCCATGGGCTGTGTCTTTGACGTCTTCCTGGTGTGAGATATCTTCTGTCTATAATAGATCTCATCCATTTTGTGAGATCGATGACATGTTATATAGGGCAATTTCAAAAATAAATCAGATCAAACAAGACTGAAAAACAGAAAATTATTCCTTTACTTTTCTTCCTTTTGTGATTGTAGGTAAAGTCATTAGCAGATTTTCTGCAAAGTATTCTTCCATCTATCTGTTCTGGTAAAAAAAACACACAACGAAATGTTCTTACACGGGTTCCCCTGTTTCCTAAGGCCTTTTACCTGGACTCTTTGTAAAACCTCTTGTTTTACAAAAAGTCCTGGTAAAAGGCCTGATAAAAGGTATTTTTTGAGTAAGTTATCTCAATCATTCTTACCGAGCTGACAGTCTCTTAATGCTTGTTCAGCTATATTTAGACGAGGAACCTATATCCTTATCTGTCCTGCACTTACTTAAGAAGCTGTCGATGAGGTTTGAAGCCATCTTGCGATGCGTGGGGATGAACAGCGAAAACTGGTCGTTGTACTTCAGTTTCATAGCGTCTTCAAGGTTGGGTAGCTTGATTTTTGTGACCGGAATGATGCGGCTGTCATCGGTGTCAAAGCGGTTGGAGATGGCGGTCTTTTGCGACTTGTATATTTCGGGCTGGGAAAATGAATTTAATATAGTTGGGATGTCCAGGGATAAAAGTCCAAGGACTGTAAAGAATATGCATCATTCAATGACCTGTAAGGAGTGCCTTTAAAGGAAGATTCTTTGCTATATAAATTTCAGCCACACAGAAGGACAGACTTTTGATCATTCATCTAAGACCATTGTGTTGGAAAATTTAATCTAACACTTTGGCATTTTACCTAAGTATTTGGAGTGCCCAAAATGTAGATGGTGCAAAATTGATAACAAATTCATATTAGCTAACGGCTAACCGTTGTTAGGTCGCGGTCCATCTTGAATATATCTTACTAGAATAACTATCTAGGTAACGTTATTTATTTCTATTATTTATGAAAAGACGTACCTATTTTTAATTTTTTTTTTTTAACATTTGAGATATAAATAATCTCATAAGGATAACTAAACCCCGGGTTCCCCAAACTCGATCATCGGGCTGCTAACGTAATCGATGAATAATCGCCAGTTATCTGCTGTGATTGGCTGTTGAAAATTCATTCAACCAATCACAGCAGTTAATGCGTGCTTGACAATTTGTCACATTCATTTTGCGTTAATTTAGCCTCGATAAACCGGGTCTAAGTAACTTTATCGGCACCAATAAAACTGTTAGCCAATGAGGATGATTATGTAATGAGGAGTCTTCACAAGTAAAACTTACAAAGTAATCATCAGGGATTTGAAAGACAGCCTTGTCGTCACCCTTCTGTATGTAGCACGGCTCCAACGGCCGGTCGAAGAATAACAGCAAGTTCTTCTTAGCGTCAGACATTTTGTCAGCTAGAAGAAGAAATACCAAGATTAATATGAGATTACTAGAAATTTAGCTACAGTAGACCGCACGTCTCTCTCTAACAAACAATATTTTAGGTATAGCTTAGGTATGCAAGGTCACAGCGCCATACTGGTATAACTGTCAGACTCCTAGTACAAGTTTACCTACTACTGCAGCCTTATTGCGTGAGTGAATTCGGCAAGGCAAAGAGCAAAGAGTATGAACAATCGACCAATCACATGCGAGATGAAAGACGCGACGTGGATTTTCGTCATACGTGATTGGTTGATTGTTCTCTTTGCCTTGCAGAATTCACTTACGCAATAAGTTTGGGCGTGCGGTTGACCGTTATGTTCTCGCCAAACTTCTTGGCCGCCCTGAAGTTGGCTGTAGCCATTGTAATGGCTACATACATACATAAACTCACGCCTTTTTCCCATGGGGGTAGGCAGAAACTACAGAACGCCACCTGCTACGATCCTTACATACTTCTTTTGCTTCACACACATTCATACATCTAGTCATACACACACGCCGGTTATGGGTACTGCGCACTTGGCCTTTCTGAAGAACATCACCTATAAGGTCTATGTATGTCTTTCTAGGGCGTCTCCTCCCGGCGTTTCCATTCACGTCTGCCTTGTAAATACCTTTGTAATGGCTACTCAGTAGTAAATCTATATTTCACACTATTTTATAATATTATAAAGGCGAAAGTTTGTGAGTGCGTTTGTATGTTTGCATTACATTTTTCTCCATAATTGGCAATAGTCCTGCACCAACCGGGGATTGTCTTTGGGTGCAGTTGCGTAGTGCATACTGTGATAATCGTCAGTTGTTCACATTTCCAGATACATGCCTAGAGGGGCCTCTAGGAGTTGGCTTCGGCTCCTAGCACGCCTTTCAAATGACCGGGACTTGTATAATCTGTGGCCTGACTTGTCAAGAGTGACAGTAAAAATTTCTTAGCTCTTCGTATTTTCTATAATATATATTTATCAAACCGCACAGTCCGCACAATATCTCCGTTATGTCTGCATAAAACTAAATTTTAATAATGTCTACATATATTAAATATAAAAAACCGACCAAGTGCGAGTCGGACTCGCGCACGAAGGGTTCCGTACCATTATCGCAGAAAACGGCACAAAAATCACGTTTGTTGTATGGGAGCCCCCCTTAAATATTAATTTTATTCTGTTTTTAGTATTTGTTATTATAGCGGCAACAGAAATACATCATCTGTGAAAATTTCAACTGTCTAGCTATCACGGTTCAGGAGATACAGCCTGGTGACAGACAGACAGACGGACCGCGGAGTCTTAGTAATAGGGTCCCGTTTTTACCCTTTGGGTACGGAACCCTAATTAACCAAAAATAATACAAATAATATAATTTACTATAATATACATAATTATAAAGTTTTACGACTATCTATACAAAATCTCCAAGAGCCGTCTTTTTTTGGAGTTATAATTACTGGGTTAAGCCATGGGCTTTCACAAAACAATATTATCAATCAATATTTTAACCTACAGTAGCATATGGTAAAAGACCAATATTGGATTCAGGTTGGATACGTTTGGGAGCTCGTACGGACTTGGTCGTGACAGATGGAAATAATCTTATTGCAGATTGCTATAGAAGAGGTATTTAAGAATAAAATGTGGTGCTATTTGCCCCTTTATCCATGGTCACTTCGTATTGATCCAGGTTAATGCTCGACCGAATAACACTTTTTTAACTCCAGCCCCTCTTAGTAATGTCAATATCGCAGTTTTGGAATTGTCAGCAAGGTCACCAGATATGCATCCGATACAACTTGCCTAGGACCTGCTAAATCAAAGATAAAAATGAATAATCCCTACACCTGTCATGCCCTCCTACGGCCAAAGCCTTAAGGAACTCCGACATGCTTAATGTGATAACATAAGATGTCCGAACGCTCATGAAAGATGAGCGCCTAATACATGGAGCACACAACCCGTGGAGAGAGCGTGCGGGGGCTACCGCGGGCGCCAAGCGTATGCAATATCAAGCTCATACGGCAAAATGTTGGTCAGTCGCAGCATCTGTAAGCTAAACGTACGAACGTCGCGCGCTTCCGTCTTTAAAACAAATAAAACGAAAAGTAATGCCTATTTGTGCAATTAAATGGTGTGGGAAGTGTACTACTACTTCAAGTTACACAAAATATGTGACAATATTTCACAGTTTTGTGGTTTTCTACTCCATTTAATCAATTTCACTAAGTAACATCAAATATATTTATTTCTGGATGGTTCACTTTGCTGTCTCTTTCTGGTACATTGATTTGCACATTAGCAGTTGTCTCTTTTTTTCTCGATAGTGCTGTTCGCAGCATCACGAGTTTACGACGATTATATCGATATGTAAGGCTCCAAGACTGGAATGCTCGTCGAGCGCAAAAAATACTCAGTGACTTCTTGAAAACGGCCATAACGCCATTATTAAGGATTATACAATGCTTTCTAAGTTGCCGAAATTAATAAGAACTGCAGCTGTGTATGTTCTTTAATGTAAATTTTGTTTGTTAATGTCTAGCCCGTATTTACCTTATCATAAATGTTTATTATACATAGCGAAGATTCTAAGAAATTCGTTCTTTTGTTTGTCTGTATCCCATAGAATCCTTATACTAATTAATAAGTTAAACATTTACCGATATCGATATTTTTTTTAATTACTTGTTTGGGATCCCTAGAAAATCAGTTGTCATTTGGTTGTCAAACTATCACCCAATCATAGCGGGGGAAGCTTACCTCTGCCCCCGCTGTTTCTTGGTGACTTCGGTTTAGAACAAAAACGTGCCGATGCTCTCTCCACGGGTTGTGTGCTCCATGGCCTAATAGAATTGAATAATGCTCTCAAAGACATAAACTGGGACATCATAGGTTTGTCAGAAGTTAGGAGGCAAGGTGAACACACAGAGGAACGTGGAAATGCGGTCTTCTTCCACTTTGGAGAAACTAAGGGACTCCATGTGTGGGGTTCTTGGTGGCAAAAAGGTGGAAGAACAATATCATCGAGTTTAAAGGCTACTCAGAGCGAATCGCTTTGCTCAAATGCCGCATCACACTCAAGCAGACACTCACAATTGTCCAGGCTTACGCACCCACATCACCTCATTCAGATCAGGAAGTCGAAGACTTCTACGATCTCCTCCATAAAGCTTGCGATGAAAATCAAGGTACTTGGCAAATTGTCATGGGCGATTTCAATGCCAAAGTTGGAACAAGGCAGGAGCTGGATGACGAAGTGGTTCTAGTTCCACATGGGACAGGAATACGTAACTTACGAGGCACCCGGCTATTGCAATTCGCCTTCGGACAAAATATTGCAATTGCCAACAGTCTATTTTACAAAAAACCTCAGCGACGTTGGACTTGGACATCGCCTAACATCAGTGTTAAAAATGAAATAGACTATATATGTACATCCGACAGGCACATGATAAAAGATATCAGTGTCATTAACAGAATAGAATATAGTTCCGACCACAGACCACTACGCGCGAAACTCAAGTTCGATTTCAAAATTCACCGCGCAAAATCGTTTAAGCCACCAATTACGAGTAAAAGACTTGGCAAGGAAATCCTCATTAATGACTACAAGGCCTTTAATCTAGAGCTGTTGAATAACTTCAAAAGCCTCGATATAGATGTTCCTGATGCAGAAGAGGCATATAATAGGATAATATCTGGTATACGGAAAAGCATCAATAGCTTGGAAACAAGGAGAAAGAAAAATACAAAGCTCACAACACCTACACTTAACTTAATTGAAGAAAGAATTAGCCACGAAATAGGAACAGCGCAACATAGGCGGATAGATAAACAAGTTAAGAGAGCTATCAGAAGAGATGTTAGCAACATTATGTATTAATGTTCCTAACATCTCTTCTGATAGCTTTACCTAGTTAAAGTTGCTCTTCAGAAACATCGCTCGCTAAGAATAGCTAAGCAGGGAATCCTTCGGCACAAGCCTTGGATCAACAGCCTTCTAGATAAAAATGGAACCAAACACCACAACAGGCAAAAAATTTTTCATATATGCACTGAATTTTACAGCGCACTCTATACGGATGATTCACCACCTGAGTCAGTAAATTATGGCACATACAATTGTTCAGCAAGCATTCCACCTATTACGGGATATGAAGTAAACAGAGTGTTGAAGACGATGCACTATGACAAGAGTCCAGGAGAGGATGGTATTACAATCGAAGCCTTGAAACTAGGATCCGCTACTCTGCTTCCTCATCTCACCAACTTCTTAAACACAATTTTACAGACAGGCAAAATACCAACTCAGATGTGCCACTCAAATATTATTCTTGTTCATAAAAAGATTGAACAATGCAATATAAACAACTACAGGCCCATAAGTTTGGTTTCACATATCTATAAGGCATTCATAAAGGTTATCCACAATCGCATCGACACCATACTCGACTCGCACCAACCACCAGAATAGGCCGGATTTCGCCCGTGCTTCTCCACCACAGACCACCTGCAAACTCTTAAACAGCTAATAGAAAAGCACTCAGAATTTCAAAAACCGCTGTACCTGGCTTTCGTAAACTACGCAAAAGCTTTTGACAGCATCAAACACAGCGCAATATTTTCAGCCCTGCGAGAGCAAGGTATAAAGGAAACCTATATAGAACTTCTGAAAGCCATATACAATAACAGTACGGCTAATATTAAACTGGAATCATTGGGTGCCACATTCAAGATTGGTAAGGGAGTGAAACAGGGGGACCCGCTGTCTCCAAAACTGTTCACGTGCACATTGGAGGAGATTTTCAAACAACTAGGGGACTCGTGGACTGGGAAGGGTATTCAGATCGGCAATAAAATGTTAACAAACCTCCGCTTCGCAGATGACATAGTCCTTTTTGCTCCTACGGCAGACGAACTGCAAGAAATGCTCCAGGAACTGAGCACTGCAAGTCTCGAGGTTGGACTGACGATAAATCGGTCTATGACCAAAGTCATGAGCAATGCCGTCAAATATAGAGTCGAGGTGGATGGACAGGAGATACAATATGTCGACGAATATATTTACCTGGGCCAGCTGGTTTCCTTCCACAATAGGCAAGACAAAGAAATCGACCGTCGAGTCGAAAATGCCTAGAGGAGCTACTGGTCCGAAGAAATCGACCTTCCAAATTCGGTAAAGCGTAAGCTCGTCGACATGTGTATCCTGCCTATCCTAACCTATGGTGCTCAGACTTGGTCTTTGACTGAGGCTCAGAAGTCCAAACTTAAGGTGTGCCAAAGAGCGATGGAGCGTAGCATTCTGCAAATTAAACTGACTGACCGGATCCGCAATACAATTATACGCTCGAAGACAGGCATCGCTTATGTTGGGGAGAAGTCTGCGAGGCTGAAGTGGGATTGGGCGGGTCACATTTGCAGGATGCAGGGGGACAGATGGGCCAGGATCTAAAAAACACCTGTCATTGTGGGTGAAATGCGAAACGTCATTGTATAGAAATGGTAGAGACTACCACAGGAAACATTGAATAAAATTATTCTCAACATATCAAAGCGGATGAAAAAAAAGAGCACGTAGACGAAACACTCATTCTTGTACAATATTATTTTTTATTGTAAAATTGGTATTTTAATACATTTTTTTACTTTCCTTGTTAACTAACTTCATCAACATCATCAACATTGAACACTTTACGAGGAGATGCATGCTATCAACATCACTTACTTCATCATCATTCAACAACATCATTTCAAATTGATTTTATTTATAAACATATATATATAAGCAAAGAAATAAAAATAAACCCAAGTCTTATTTTTTCGAATTAAGAAATCGGGTTAGATACCCGACTCGACATTGATAATGTAATTAAAAATGCAATGTGTTAAACTGCACTGATATTTTGAATTTGGTTCAGCTCTCAACCAAAATCAAAATATACATGGTGAATATCCCGAAACAAATAAAAATTCTAATGATAATGACCATGTCAGCCTAAAAACTTATATTGATGTGACCTTGGTTGAGTATACCTATGACATGAATGTCAAACCATACGGCAAACGTAATTAAGTTTATAATTGTGATGTTATGATTTTATTTTTGTATATTTTTACATGTTTCATAAGCATACATTAACTATATGTATTACACAACTAACAACGTTATTTAATTTATTTATTGAAGGTCAGATATATTAATTATAATTCGATGGCTAAACGAGATGTGGACAAAAAATCGGTATGCGATATAAGCATTCCTATTGGTCTAGCGGCACTGGTAGCGCATGAATTACAGTAGTGAATACGCCCAGATTTTAGAATAAAATCTTTATAAAATCGAATTTTGGTCTTTTGAAAAAAAAAATACTACAAAAATATTCGTTTTTAAATTTTCTATTCGTTAGTGTTAGTACAAAAAATAAATAATGAACACTTTACGAGGAGATGCATGCTATCAATAATTATTTCTCATTTTTATGTTTTTTTTTGGAAGGAGATTAGTGAAATATATACAACATTACAAAAAAACGAAATCTACTATTTTAGAATCAATATTATGTAGAAATTTAATGTATTTTTATTAATAGATATTTCTTTTTAAATAACGAGTAGATAGCTCCTAAAAACAGCACGAAAAACGGTTTGCGCGGCCCTTTGCTCGGGATACCGCACAATGGTCCCAAATTTAAAAAAAAGTGGACATTGATAGTAGACTGCTGATATATTTTTTTATTGTTGATACAGTGATAACAGATAAGGCAAAAAATATTATTGTCCTACTTCAAATACTTTTACGTTTAATGTTACAGTTTTAATTCACGAAGAAGCGTAAACGAAAGGCTGATAAACGATAGCGTAGGGTTAAGCTAAAATATCCAACAGAATAACAAACAAGAACACGTGATATGATCAACGCAAGACTGCTCCACAGATTAGACTGCACCAGTGCAGTGCGCGCGCGTAGAAACGTCACAATGACTAGGACGTTTAGGTTCGGATACACACTGGAATATATTGTCGATGCATTCAGCATTATGGTGACGCGCGGTAGCTTGAAAAATGGTATCTGTGATATTTGTAAAATCTTACCTTTTATTTTAGAGGTAAATACCTCTAAAATAAAATCTTAGCCATACGATTCATGCAAATGTAGTTGTTTTATTTTTAATCTGACCTTCAGGTGTACTTCAGAAACAGTGTTTGTCTTATTCGTGTATCAAAACGCAAAAGCATTACACAGAAATCGCAAAAAAACAATTAAGATACATATTTTTTGGATTTTTTTGTCGCTTGTTCTAGAGTAATGTAATTGTAGCCATTAATTTTAATTTATTTTTTTCACTTAATAATAACTGCTGTACATTACGTATTCTGAATTGATTCGTAGAGCAGAATCTGGCCATGTCTTTTATAAATATAACACCTGCATACTAGAGATATACATACACAAATAACATTTACAAAAAGAATGCAAATTCAAATCGTATGACGAGGGCAGGCTAACCACATAATTTTTAGAGCACCGATGACAACTACGGTGAAAGGACTGTCGTATATGAAGGGGATGAACTCTATAACTCTATACCTAAAATAATCAAAGATTCGAAATCACTTACAACTTTTAAAAGGCTAATAAAGCACCACCTGAATATTGTATAAATTGTAAGTCTTTACCGTTCTTATAACTTAATTTCGTTTATTACCAAGCGAAACCGTCGCTTGTCTTGATTATAATGTATCATATGTTTCCTCATAGGTGTGAATAATTGTATTCTTTTTGTGAAAAATAAGTTCTTAAACCGTAAACCATAAATTTTCAATGGCATTTGTAATAAATTTTTAATGTCAAGTACATTTTATAAGTTGTCGACTATTACTCGTAAACTTGTAAAGCTTACTTAGCTGTGATATAGTTTTCCTTTTAATATCACATCGGTTATATATACTACCGCCGTGAATTTTTTCACATACCCAAAAGCAACCATTTCGCTCGCAGGGGGACACTTGAGTCTAACAAAAATTTGCTATTTATAGCTTAATTTTACGCAAACGGATTTCTGGAAATAGGTTTAACAGTTCCGTAATATTTTTGAATGGCCTATCCAACGATACCTCTTAGCATGGGATAGACGAGAACATCCAAACTTTACGTCTATAGGCGGCACCAGAAAAACAAAATATTTCATGATTTTATTTTAATACTTTGTTGGAATTATTAATATGTATATCCATGCCAAATAATAGATTTTTAGGACAAAGAGTCTCTGAGCCAAGCTACTGACGGACAGAAGGACAAAGCGAAACTATAAGGGTTCCTTGTTGACTTCGGAGCCCTAAAAAGGAACATTATTTGCCAGAACTACCAGAATATAAGTTAACCAGAATTCGTTACAGTACCTACAGCTACCACTAAAAAGCGTGATGAACTGATGATAATCACACACATCAAAGATGCAAACAACAAAATCTAGTTTATAACAAAGATAAATAATTAAAATTGCACTCACCACAAGATCTTCCACTGAACAAATAAATTTTTTTTTTTTTTTTTGTTAAACCTGTGTTGTCCACGGCTAAAATGTTCTTCCAACCCTGAAGCAGACTATTTATACCATAAAATATTGCACACGGCGCTGAATATATGTGCATCACCTCACTGATAACAGGAGGATATTCGGTAGATTTGTGGTTACCACGCCCGATAATTCGGGCGTCTGCATCATAATCTTAAAACTAATCAATAAAATGCAATGTTGCTATGTAGATAATTTTGATGCTTGAACTTCACAAAGTTTTCAATATCTCCGTAATCAGACGGTTCCCAGGTATGGTCCAGTAGTAGTTAACAAAAATCGGTCAAATGACGGCAAGCAAAGTATAGAGAGTATCCGACGATCGAGGGACATAATTTTGGCATGCGATTGGAGAATGTGCGACCGGGCGCGCGCCACTCACAGACGCGCGCCAGCCGGGGCATTATGACGTCCAGCGGCGCCCGAGTCATGTGCTGTGTGCGGTCATGTGTGTGTGTGTAGTCTGCGTGGTCCGACCCTCGATCTTGAACAATAACAACTAAGGAAGAAGAGAAACTCTGATGCCTCATGAAAGAATGCCCCCACATTACTGCCTGTGAAGGTCCTCATGTCGCCGCATCGAACCGCCTGGATACGATGCCAATGGATTATGAACTTTAAGTAAGAAATTTTAAAGTCTAAAAGATTCTATTTATAAAATATAAGTTGCTCAACCTTCTGTTCTTCTAATAGTTTTTTTTTTAATTGAAATTTAAAACTTTGTTTTGTTTTCAGCGATCTTATGGGAGGTGGCAAATCATTCCAGCAGCGAGTGGCGGCATACTTAAAGCATCCCTTGAAGGCTGTAGTCCCACGACGAGGTAACGAGAGCGGTTTGGACGTGGAACCAGTGCATCAAGTTGGTATTCGGCAGATCCGTCCCAGAGGTGAGAGCAGTACTTCATGCATGACTTTTTTATATTAAAGCAAAGAGATCACAAATTGATAATAATTAAGGTTACTGGGATTTGTAACTTTTTTGACGGCGACAGTACATTATCTGCCTTTATACAAATCTGTCCTTCTGCTAATCTGGGATTTTGCTATTCCGGGCTTTTGCTTTATCTGTCCTTCTGCTGCAGAGGTTGATGATGATTAGGTATAACAGATACCGACTTCCAAAAAAAACACTACAAAGCAGAATAAATAAGATACAAAAACAGGAACCCCGACTTCCGAAATTGAAAATTGTTATTTTCCACGATGTAGTGTTTTTTTGGAAGACGGTTGTTTTTCTTGTAAAAAAATTTTTGATTTCTTATTGACGATTTCTACATTATATTGTATAGATTTCTCATAGAAATGACAATTACAAATGAAAATTATGACAATCCGATGGGATTTATAGGTAAAATTATTGTAATTTTGAAAGAACTTATCAATTTCATGGTGGTAGCGAAAAAAATATCTGCTGTTTTCGTTTGTTTGTAAACATTGTGTATTCTAAGTGGCTCATGTATAGATACTTTACTATAAAAAACGTGAAAGTTTGTGATGATTACTTTTACGCAAAAAACTACTATACGGACGTTGATAAAACTACAGAAATATAGCTTATACTTCAGAATTAATAAATGGCAGTCAGCGTCATTCCACTTTTAATTATTGCATGCCCGGGTCATCTTACAAGCAAATAATGGAATCTGTGCCAAAGAATTTATATAAACCAGATACCAATATAACTGTATTTGTAGGTAATAGTAAAAATGTAAAAAAAGATGACATCACTGAGTGTGTAAAAGAGATGTTAAAGTTAAATTACAATAAAATTATTTTGTGTGCCTTCCCTTACTTAGATAAATTGTCAAATAGACAAAATAATCATAATTTCTTTCTATTTTTCTTTCTAAACTAGTTTTTTTTGACATCAACATTTTTGTTGATAAATTAAAGTCGACAGGCAATACTTTGTATCTTCCTCTTAGGGTAAGACATCAAATAGCTCGGCTATTATCTTATACAATAAACTCAGACATAAGTAGTATGTCGAAGTATCCAATAATTATTGATATTAGTAATAGTACTAATTTAAAGGTGGTCAATACCTTGAATAACGTTAGCAAAGATGCTATTAATATTTATTCTTTAAACTCGTTGATAGGACAAGGGAGGGTACCAATAACGGAATAGTTAAGAGTATATCCACCATCAAGAAGGTCCCTTTTTGCTCGCAAAAAATTAATTTCAAGAAAAGGTCTGAGCAGAATTCTCTGAAATTATTTCATCAAAATATTCAGGGCTTTTCTTCGAAGCAATTAGAAATCGAACTGTTTTTGGAAAAAACAAGGTTCGAAATGGTTTGTTTTACTGAGCATTGGCTGAAAGATTATGCAATGCTAATCAATTATGAAAATTATACTGTGGGCAGCTGTTTTAACAGAAATATTATGGTGCATGGGGGTTCACTTGTATTAATTAAAAATGGTATTAAATCAAAACCCCGTAAAGATATGGTAGACCTATCAGTTGAACATAGTGTTGAACTGTCCTGTGTTGAGTTGGATAAGCATGTCATAGTGTGCGTTTACAGACCCCCTAATTATAAAAACTACTCTACATTCGAGTCGGTGATGGAAGATGTTTTGGCTAAACTTGCAATTGGTAATAAACAAGCAATTGTCTGTGGTGACTTTAATATTAATATTCTAGAAGATAATTCAGATAGCAGTAGGTTATTAAATCTCTTTCAATCATTTAATTTGTCACATGTATTTATGGAACCAACACGAACTACATTGACATCTGCTACATGTATTGATAATGTTTTTTGTTGCTGCAACTACTTTGACAAGGCCATTATTAATTATTTACCTTCGGATCATAGTGGGCTACTGGTGGCCTTTGAGTCCATTATGCTAAAACAACAAGTGCATATTCAATCCAGACCAATAACATCCGGTAAATTAAATAAATTTAACAGCACTTTAATTAATAAATTAAACGATCGACCTCACAGTGAACAATGGTAATATTTTGTATGATGAAGTTTTTTCAGTGGTTCAAAAAGATTTTAATTCAATTTTTAAGAAGAAAACTAAAACTATATGCCCTAAGTTTTTATTCAGTGACTGGGTGACTACAGGACTTAGAAAAAGTAGGGAAAGACTTTACGAACTTTACGGCCTTAGCCCCCAGTTTCCCAGCTCAAAATTATCGGAGAATTAATGTGACAAATTGTCAAGCACGCGTTATCTGCTGTAATTGGCTGTTTAAAATTCTTTCCAAATCACAGCAGATAACGCGTGCTTGACAATTTGTCACATTAATTCTCCGATAATTTTGAGCTGGGAAACTGGGGGTAAGCCTTGTATTAATACTGAAACGTTTAATAAGTATGTTGCTACTTACTCAAGAATTTTTAAAAATGCTTATAAGGCAGCTAAGGCCTTGTACATTAACAATAAGGTTAAATTAGCAGAAAATAAAATCAAGACGGTTTGGCAAATTATAAAAAATGAAACGAACAGGAATAAAAGAAATAATACTGATTACACGCTTGAGACCACACACGGACTTATTAGAGATAACAAAACAGTTGCTCAAGAATTTGAAAATTTCTTTACCAACATCCCAATTAAAACTACTGAAACCTTAAATTCTTCGCCCTCGCTCACTTTTGGATTATTAAACGCGAACGTTTCAATGCCGTTTCAACGCCCCAATGAATTTAACTTTTCACATATAAACCCCATAACAATAATAAAAGCTTTTAAGCAAATCAAGATAAAAACCGACCGAAGATCTATGGGGAATGTCCATCAAAGCTTGTACCTCCATTATTCAGACTATAGCGCCGTACTTAGCTTTGATTTTCAATTTGTGTGTGGATCAAGGAGTCTTTCCGGATCTAATGAAATATAGTAAGGTTAAACCACTTTTTAAATCCGGGGACAGTAAAGACACAAATAATTATAGACCAGTGTCCGTGTTGCCGGTTTTCAGCAAGGTATTTGAAAAGATAATGCTAAATCAAATGCTCATTCATTTTAATACGAATAACATCTTGCATGATAAACAGTATGGTTTCACCAAAGGACGTTGTACAACTGACGCTAGTGTCACCCTATTAAAACACATATTTAATGCGTGGGAAGAGTCGCAGGATGCCATAGGTATCTTCTGCGACCTGTCGACGGCGTTTGATTGCGTTAATCATGAAACATTACTTCTGAAACTTGAGCATTACGGGCTAGGTCAATCAGCGTTAAGTTTGATTAAATCTTATTTGAGTGATAGACAACAATTAGTTCAAATAAACGGTGTGAATTCGTCGGAGTTAAATGTGAAAATGGGGGTACCCCAGGGCTCAATTTTAGGTCCTTTCTTATTTTTAATGTACATAAACGGTTTACCCCATTTATTGGAAGGCAAACTAAATATGGTGTTATTTGCTGATGACACATCTTTAGTTTTTAAAATAAATAGACGTACTTGTCAGGTTGACGACGTAAATAACACGCTACGGCAGGTTCAGGATTGATTCACTGCCAATAATTTAGTTTTAAATGGTAAAAAAACCAAATGCTTAAAATTTACATGTGTGAGTACTTTTAATACTTTATACCTTTACGTAGTATAGTGTGTAGTGCTATTCTGGGTGCATTGTCCTCACATATGTGAATTTATTGATGTATGTACTCATGTACCTAAATATTGTAAAAATGATTCTTTTTTAAAAGAGTAAGTATGGAGTTTCTTGTGCATTCTTCTCCATAACAAGCTACTTTCCGAATGCACGGTAGAATATTTTTTTTTAAAAGAGTAAGTATGGAGTTTCTTGTGCATTCTTCTCCATAACTCAACACACACACACACTCACACTTTCACTCATACTTTCCGAATGCACGGTAGAATCAACTTTTATGCCATGTAAATTTAAATTGTGACATTCAAAAGTGCCGCTTGGTGGCCCAGTTGGAATAAATATCTTTTGTCTTTTGAATAACACAAAGGCTATAGTTTAGAAAAATATATTGGGCCTAATACCACGCGGGCGAACCCACGGGTGGCAGGTAGTACTTAATATATGTATAAATGAGAAAGTAACAATTATTGTTTGTTTGTTGCTTTATTTGTGCATTTGTTTCGTTTACACGACTGAACCGATTTAGATGAAAGAACATTGGCGAAGTCCCAAACAAATTTTTGTTGAATTTTTTGTCTACTTTTCAAAAATATTTAAAAATATAGATTTTTAATTCCTGAACAGTTTTGTTTTCAGTTATACTTTTATAGGAAGTCAAGAATTAAAGATATTCCAGTTTGAAATTCTAAAATATACAGGTTAAGTCAGGTCAACACGTAGTACATTATTACCTCAATGGGTCAACAAGAGAAAGTTACTAATCGAAAAATAATACCTACTTACCACGTAAATATCATTGATAGAAATGAACTTTTACAGCCAATATTTTCTAAGTCTAGCCGATTTGCGTACGTTTGCTTGACACATGGCCCACAAACCTACATAGCAACATGCGACGAACATTAGTAAATACCTAAACGTTCAGATAAATATATATTTATATCATCTCTATGCAGACGACTTGCAGTTATATCGTCATTTTAAAGTAGATGAACTCGTTGAGGCTGTGTCTGCCACCAACGATGACCTTGAAAATACTAGCAAATGGGCTAAATCCTATGGTCTTACTGAACCCAACCAAATCGCAAGTGCGCAATCGTATTCGCAATGGTTCCCAATGGAAGTAGATGTATTTAAAAAAAACAAAACAATAACAAAAATAATTAAGTACCCTGAAAAATGAATAGAAATAGAATAGAATAGAATATGTTTCGTAATATGTTCCGTATGGTGCCGGACGTGTTCCGTATGGTGCCGGACGTTAAGAATTTCACCATCCCATGTCTTCCCGTGGGTGTCGTAAAAGGCGACTAAGGGACAAACCAGAAAATGGGCAGCAGCGTTCTCTGTGCTCCTATAACAACCATACTGCGATCGCCAACCCGCCTGCCAAGCGTGGCGATTATGGCAAAACGCCCCCTATGAATAGCACAAATAAAAAATGGCCCCTAGTGCCCGGCAGCCTGCCTACCCTCGATTACGGTAGCGGTCGAGGTTACGGCATGGCAAGGGGTGCTAAAAATCTCCGGACGAGATCCGGCAACACGTACAACACGCGCACACTTCGGACCGACGAGAAGATCACCGAGCTCGAAGAGGAATTGAGCAGGTTGCGATGGAGTATTATAGGGTTATCTGAAGTCCGAAGAGAGGGGGAGGACTCGATAATCCTCAAATCCGGTAACCTGCTCTATTTCCGAGAGTCCCAGTCCCAGGGTGGTATCGGGTTTATCGTCCACAAGTCCCTCGTGAACAGCGTGGTGAAGATCGAGAGTGTGTCGACCAGGGTGGCGTACCTTATACTCAGAATATCCTCTAGATATTCGCTGAAGGTCACACAGGTCTACGCCCCAACCTCGGCACACCCCGACGACGAGGTAGAGACCATGTATGAGGATATCTCCAGAGCCATGCATGGTTTCAAAACTCACTTCACCGTTGTCATGGGGGACTTCAACGCGAAACTGGGCAAACGAGACGAGGATGAGCTGCAAGTGGGGCAATTTGGAGTTGGACGACGGAACCACTGGGGTCACCTACTGGCCAGTTTTATGGAGAAGGAGGGCCTCTATATGATTAACTTCTTCTTCAAAAAGCGTGAACACAGGAGGTGGACCTGGCAGAGCCCCGATGGTGCAACAAAAAATGAGATCGACTTCATCATGTCAACCAAGAAGCAAATGTTCAATGATGTCTCTGTGATCAATTCGTTAAAAACCGGGTGCGATCACCGCATGGTAAGAGGCACATTGAACATTAATATTAAGCTTGAAAGGTCTCGACTGATGAAGTCCACGCTCCGTCCAGCACAGGTCCAGGTCCAAAACCCCGAGAGCTTTCAGCTCGAACTCCAGAATCGTTTCGAGTGCCTGGGGAGCTCCGTGGACGAATACAGCGACGGTTTCGTGGAAGCTGTCCATACGGTCGGGTCTAAGTTTTTCAAGACCCGTCGTACAGATAGAAACAAAAAGCTCTCTGATCATACCCTCAAGCTTATGAAGGAGAGGCGTGAGATGATCCTGCAGTCTTCAGATAAGGCGTGCAAATACCGGCAGATCAATAGACAGATCTCTAAATCCTTGAAAAGAGACCTCCGCCCCTTTAATACCGAGCGTATTAAAGACGCGATTGAGCAAAATAAAGGCTCCAAGGTTTTTCCAAGGGATCTGGCTATTGGGCAGAGCCAGCTCACGAAACTGAAGACCAATGATGGCAGGATTGTATCCGCCAAACCGGAGCTTCTGAGGGATATCGAGAGTTTCTATGGGCAGTTGTACACGTCAACCAGTAAACCCGTTGCGAATCTAGCAAACGACCCAAGAGCTAGATTGACCCGGCACTATACCGAAGATATCCCGGGCGTCAGCCTGTACGAGATTAGGATGGCTCTGAAACAGCTTAAAAACAACAAGGCGCCGGGTGATGACGGAATCACGGCTGAACTCCTGAAGGCGGGTGGAAAACCGGTCCTCAAGGCCCTTCAGAAGCTTTTTGATTCCGTGATACTCGAGGGCAAAACGGCAGAGTGCAGGGGTGTGGTGGTACTCTTCTTCAAGAAGGGCGACAATGCTCGGCTTAAAAACTATAGGCCCATCTCGCTTCTTAGCCATGTTTACAAGTTGTTTTCAAGAGTCATCACGAATCGTCTCGCGCGCAGGTTTGACGATTTCCAGCCTCCCGAACAAGCCGGATTCCGAAAAGGCTTTAGCACCGTAGACCACATACATACGCTGCGGCAGGTTATACAGAAGACCGAAGAGTATAACCTGCCTCTCTGTTTAGCGTTTGTGGACTACGAGAAAGCCTTCGATTCGATCGAGACTTGGGCTGTGCTGCAGTCTCTCCAACGGTGCCAGATCGACTACCGGTACATTGAGGTGTTGAAGTGTCTGTACAAAAACGCCACCATGTCAGTCCGTCTTCAGGATCAGACCTCGAAACCAATCCTTCTCCAGCGCGGCGTAAGACAGGGAGACGTCATTTCTCCGAAACTGTTCACTGCTGCGCTGGAGGACGTCTTCAAGGTTCTGGACTGGAAGGGGCTTGGCATCAACGTTAATGGCGAGTACATCACTCACCTTCGGTTTTCCGACGACATAGTGGTCATGGCTGAGACCATGGAGAGCCTCAGTAAAATGCTCGATGACCTTAGTAGAGCTTCCGAAAGAGTGGGTCTTAAAATGAACATGGACAAAACCAAGGTCATGGTGAACGCCCATGTAACACCCACTCCTATCAAGATCGGAGACTCTACACTCAAAGTTGTAGACGATTATGTTTACTTGGGACAAACGGTCCAGTTGGGTAGGTCCAACTTCGAGAAAGAGGTCAACCGTCGAATCCGACTCGGCTGGGCGGCGTTCGGGAAGTTGCGTGGTATCTTCTCGTCCAATTTACCGCAGTGTCTCAAGACAAAAGTCTATGACCAGTGTGTGTTGCCAGTGATCACCTATGGGACCGAGACGTGGTCGCTCACAATGGGCCTTATCAGAAAGCTTAAAGTCACCCAAAGGGCAATGAAGAGGGCTATGCTCGGAATTTCCTTGCGTGATCACGTCAGAAATTATGATATCCGCAGGAGAACCAAAGTTACTGACATAGCCCGAAGAATTGCCAAACTTAAGTGGCAGTGGGCAGGGCACATTGCTCGCAGAACGGATGGCCGATGGGGCCGAAAAGTTCTGGAATGGCGACCGCGAACTGGAAGACGATACGTTGGAAGGCCTCCCACTAGGCGTACAAAGGCGGTCTTATCGAAATCTTTTATTTACCCCAACAATTTATGTCACGTTTTCGTACCATGACGTCGTTTAAACAAGCTCAATTTGATAACGCCACGAAGTTATTTTTGTTTAGGCTTTGATAATGTTTTAATGACGTTGTGTCTTTAGTTCATTCAAAATTCAAACCACAGCGTGCTTTTTGACAACTAGCGATATCGTTTTTACTAAAAATTTGGTTTTGTTTGACAGTTAAAACAAGTTGCTTTTTCGCACTAGATTTATTATCATTTTCCAAAATATATACAAAAATTATCACTTCCATGATTTATCCGGTAATAGGTAGGGATAAATCACGTAACCGTTAGGCGATATCCCTTTTTTCGGGATATCGCCAAACGGTTGGTTGACTCTTCACGAGACCAGAGGGCTGGCCTTTATTTTGGCCAAAGAATCAGCATTGCCATCCAACGTGGCAATGCTGCCAGCCTTCTGGGCCCTTTTCCTGTTGACAGCGATGTGGACGAATTTTTTGACGCCCCGTAAATGTACATAACTAATAAATAATAATAATTTTATTCTTATTTTATTTCTAATATTAGTTTATAAATAATAATGTACATAAGTAAATATAAAAAAAAACCGGTAAGTAATAAGTATTTATTTACGCATTTATTTGATTCATAACCTCTGCCAAGCCCTACAGAGTTATAGGCATGTTATTTTATTACCTACGTACGTCATTGAGATAATATATACTACGTACTAGAGAAGCTATCCTAAGCAAAATACATGCCCCATTTTGTCAATTTTGCCGCGCTGAAACAATAATTAGTCGTCTAACAAAACAATATACACATGCAGCGCTAGAGCGCTTCTAAGGTGTAGTTTTCTCGCGACCAAAAAACGGAAGCCCCGTGATTTTTATGACACATACGCGTTTCGTTCAACGTTCTGCAACACCTTGTCATTCATATAGACTAATTTGCTGACTGACTACAGAAGCGACATAGCTTTATACCTAACAAGCTTCATTAGAATTTTCACTTTTTTTTAAATTTATTACATACATACATAAACTCACGCCTTTTTCCCATGGGGGTAGGCAGACACTACAGAACGCCACCTGCTACGATCCTTACATACTTCTTTTGCTTCACACACATTCATACATCTAGTCATACACACACGCCAATTCAAAATTTATTAATAGTTGAAATAACCGACTGTTAAAGTATAAGTCAAATGCGCTTACAATAAGTTAAAAACATATCAAATCGGAATAGGGAATTTTACAATTTGCTTGAAACACGAATCTTCTGTACTTTTTATTATAGTAATTATGTTTATTTAGTTACCCCTAAACAATATAAGTTTAGTTAACTTTTGACGCTACGATAAATAATTATTAGTCTGATCAATTTTAGCCACGTGCTTTAAGCGAATTGATATGTATTTGTTTATGATGGCCCGTATCAAATGTGTTCGGTGATTTAAAGTGCTTGGTTGATCAAAAGAATGTTGAAGCAAATATGTCAATACTTCCTTGTGAATAAAATATGCCAAAGTACTAACAGTAAAATAACTCCTTCTTTGACATGGTGCACCAGTATGACGAAGCTTCTCAAGAAGGAGAAACTGCCTAACCCGACAACACTCGACAGAATGTCTTAACGCCGTGAAATAAGGAGAGCCGACCCCACCTAAAGTGGGAAAAGTCTAGGAAGAAGAAGAAGAGATTAACAGTAATATAACTTAAATGGTATTTAGTAAAGAGACTGATTCAGAAAACGCCTGCCCCTTTTTGTGGTATATTTATTCTCTTCGCGAAAATGCAATGAACATACATATGTATGATTAGATGGTAACCAGGAATCTTCACTGCGGTTGATTTGGATAAATTTTATGCATTGTTTTCCTATCTTTACTGCCCAAACGTAGAAACCGTAAATAAACACAAACAAAATGTAACAAAATTGTCTTAGATTATGTAATAATTATTTTTTATCTTTTTACATTGATTATCCACAGTCAGTTCTTTTCTAAATATAAGTTAGATTATTATTTTCCACTTTAAAAAGAAACGTCAGCTAATTTTACCTACACTTGTTACCTAAATTGTCACATCTTTATTTTTAGTCTCTTTGAAAAATGACAGACCATGGCGTCCACCAAATATTTTGTTCAAATTATATTTTAAAATTATTATCTAGTTAGTCACCGATTAAAAATTATTCCTTTGCACTTCGCCGTATTCGTTGAATTATTAGTGCAATACCTTAAAACACACGACGGCATATTTGCGTTTGAACGTTTTTACGTTTAAAAACAAAAAATGACTTAAGCCCTCAAGATCTAGAAAGCAAATGAGTGAAATGCCGCCGGCAGACCGCAAATGAACAGAACACAACAGTGATGTGTGGCGAGGGCGACTTCTCTACTCTAGTACGTAGTACATATAATCTCAATGACGTACGTAGGTAAACTGGTCGATTGATTTGTGTACCTATCTCATGCGATTTTAGCTTATGTGGATAAAATTTCTTTTTTGATTGTAGATGGCGAATGCATTATGAATAGCGAACAAACCCATGAAATCATGGAGGGCAATGCAGACGCTACGTGAGCCATCGCAACATACTACCGCCGCGCCGTCAGCTTGTATCTACCGACACTAAGCACAATGCTTGGGATAGATCCAAAACAGCAGCAGATGTTATAATTAAAGGCTCTAGTGTGTAATACTTTTCCGGTTATAGGATAAATAAGAAAGAAAATAAAGCTGATAGAAGCCAACAAACGCATCGTGAAGCTGAGGGAACTGAAATATATGAATGACTAGCTGTTGCCCGCGACTTCGTCTGCGAAGCATTAGTAATTCGAATAGCTTATTTTTTATATCGCAGCATAATATTGTGGGTTTTCCATACAAACTTCTACCTCTCTTTCCACCCCCTTAAGTAAGATTTCTGGGATCAAAAATATGCTATGTCCTGCCCAGCGTCTCAAAATATCTCCGAACCAAATTGCATCTAAATCGGTTCAACGGTTTAAGCGTGAAAAGGTGGACAGAGTCACTTTCACATTTATAATATTAACTCCGCCCGCGACTTATAAGCTGCTATTAAACCTGAGACAAACGGTCCAGTTCGGTAGTTCCAAATCGATGTAGGTCCACATCCTAGTGCCATTTGATTCTTCAAAGAAACTTTGACACCCCTAAATCGTCTTCTGGGGGTAAATCCGAAAAACTAATGATGGCATCCTTTATTATTTTGCCAAAGGAATAAGATTTTTATACAAATAAATGTCTCCCTTTTAACCCTTTAAAAAGTTGAATTTTCAAAAACCCCTCCTAAGTGCTCCCCAACGTCATAAAAAGAAGCTATGTGCAGTAAAAGTAATCAAAAATCTTTACCACCCCGAAATCGTATTTTAAGGGTACTTTCGAAAAACTAATTATTAAAAACCTTTATTGTTTATTTAGGTTGGTATTTATGTCAAGTTTCATGTTTATTGACCCAAGAAATCAGATTCTTCAAAAAAATAACATCCCCTAAATCGTCTTTTGGGGGTAGTTTCAAAAAATAATAATAGCAATCTTTATTATTCATTTAGGATGGTATTTATGTCGAATTTATTGTTTATTCACCCAAGAAATCAGATTCTTCAAAAAAAATAACATCCCCTAAGTCATCTTTTGGGGGTAGTTTCGAAAAACTAACAATGAAAGTCTTTATTGTTTATTTAGATTAGTATTTATGTCTAGTTTCAAGTTTATTAACTGAAGTAATGAGATTCTTCAAAAAAAACTTTAACACCCCTAAATCGTCTTTTGGGGGTAGTTTCAAAAAATAATAATAGCAACCTTTATTATTCATTTAGGTTAGTATTTTTGCCAAGTTTCAAGTTTATTGACCCAAGAAATCAGATTTTCATACAAATTTCAACGACCCCTGAATCATTATTTGGGGGTAGTTTCGAAAAACTAATAATGTCAATCTTTATCATTTACTTAGAATACTATTTGTGCTAAGTTTCAAGAATTTTGTTCAAAGGAATTAGATTTTTCATACAATCTTTCAACCCCCTTTTTACCCCCTTAGGGGTGAAATTTCCAAAAATCCTTTCTTAGTGCACACTTACGTCACTTGAGGAACCTTTTTGCCAAATTTCATGCTTCTAGGCTTAGCAGTTTTGGCTGTGCGTTGATTGACCAGTCAGTCACCTTTCGCTTTTATAGATATAGATTGGTTATAACCTGTAAAACCTACCTACGTATGACGAAGAATGCATTTTATTAGCATTTGGTGTTTTGTGGTGCCTGGGCTAGTGGCTCGCGTTATCGCTTATGGCTGCATTGCTGTATTAATCCTTAAAGTGCTTGTGTTGACTGCATAGTACCTATCATTGTGTGTGATAATAAAATAATTAAAAAAAAAAAACTGTGATAACCATGGACATAATCTCAATGGTGATAGATAACTGATAGATAACCAATCTGCATCTTTTTACTCGACTGCGTTAACAATATTGTGTGTTGGTATGTGCACCTACATACTGTGATGTATAAATGTTTTTGCAGCTGGAGAATCAATATACTTTTATACCCCAAGTGTTGAATATTATTTAGGTATATAATCAAACTCATCCATTCTACTAACCCTAAAAATATTCATAGAAACTCACGCCATTTTCTCATGCGGGCAAGCAGAAACTACAACGCCACCTGCTACGGTCCTAACATACTGCTTTTGCTTCATTTACATACATACATCTACTCATACGAGTACACCGGTAATGAGGGCAGCCCTCCTGACCTTTCTGGAGAATATTACCAAATAAATCAGTGTATGACCTAGGACGTCCCCTCACGGGTGGCGTTTTCATTCACATCTGCCTTGTAAATAGGTAAGTACCTTCTCTTATATATGTCGGGTTTAGTCAATAGTACGGACGTCAAAACAAATCGCAAGCACGCCATCTGGCGGCAAAGCAAGAACAACTACGCATTGGCGCGCTATTTCTAACCACTTGCGTGTTGGGGAACATAGAATATGGCAGTTGAGTACTGACAGCCTTAGAACTAACACGTTGTAAAATCAGTGTCGATCCGTAATATTAGTAAGCAAGATTGTAACTGTGAATATTTGAATAAACCCAGTGTATCGAATAATTTATGTGATTTCATTTGCACGATTGTACCCACCGACCTGCCCCACACACGATGTCTTAAACTAAGGGAAATACATCCTGACTTCCCGATGGTTTGCATCTATCGGCCAGCCTTGATGCGACATATATTTATAGGTATTTACTATAGTTAATATTTAATACGTATGCCTATTTTAACTATAATAAAACAACGAAGTTGATGTAATACCTACATTAGTACATAAAAACTGTATATAAGTGTTAGTTACGTACCTACTTCTATTATGATTTCAACTAGTAGGTACTTAAGTACCTAAGTTATCTAAACAGATTGTAAGCGAATGACGAAGTAGTAAGTACCCAAGTAAACTTAGTACCTAAGTGTACCTACCTAATTATTTCGTAATAGATATTAGTATCTTTTAGAGGTGTAAGTAATTGTTTTGTTTTTTATCTAATTATCATGTACAAACATATAGAATCCTAATTCTAAAGATAAAATTTGATATAGATAGATTTTTAAAGAATTGATAAGAGATAACATCATGATAACATAAATGTTAATAATTACGCGGGGAACTTGAAAACGCGATTTTTTGTTTGTGGAGATTTTTGATAAAGTTAGTGTCAAATAAAAGGTCTTGGTCTATAACCATTTTATCCGTTTGAATTATGTAAATCGGTCCACACGTTTCCAAGATAATCGCATATCATTATAATCAAAATGTAAACAAACCGGTATTTTTCGTTTTTGTTCTAGATTTTTTTTAATTATGGTAATATGTGTAAATATTATTATTGTAAATTGTGTACGTTGTCAAACCCTATAATTTATGCCAATTTTTTTAAGGAATAATGTGGAAAATTTAATAAAATACACGGCTAAGTAAAAATGAAGGCAAGGTTGGTCCAAAAACACGTGGGCGTCAATTTTGGAAGGACGGACCATATATAAGAAGGGAGACGGGCCACTGGCCCGATGAATTCAGTCGCATCCAAAGATTACTATTACCTATATACTGGTCGCAGCTCAGCCATCAAAGAGGCAACAACTAGGAAGAAAAGCCGGAATCCGCGGAACCAATTCTCAAGAAAATCCACCTTTTATTCCTTTTTATTTTCTTCAGTCAAAAACGTGGATCCTTGGGTTGTCCTCGTACTACCCTACATACGCATTCAGGGGTGCATTGTGACGTGTGCCACCAGCTGAGTCGCAAGACTCAGTAAGTAGAGAACGCACGACAAACATAAGTGGGCTATTGTCCCAGCGGAGGCGACCGTGGGTACTTACACGTACACCATCCAGGCACCATACCGCCATCGGAACAATATATATATTTGTGTACACATTTTACTTTATGTTATCTCTCCACTATCTTTGGTTGACTGGTAGAGAATGCCTTAGGCATTAAGTCCGCCTATGGTCCTGTTGCATGAAGTTTTATTATATAAATAAATCTTGTCAACATGACAAAACCATCTTATGTTGTCTTATTTTAGATATATATAGGTGCATCAAACACTACAAATCTATACTAATATTATAAAGCTGCAGAGTTTGTTTGTTTGTTTGAACGCGCTAATCTCAGTAACTGCTGGTTGGAATTGAAAAAATATTTTTGTGTTGGATAGTCCATTTAATCGAGGAGGGCTTTGGATAATCGTTCAAAAAACTTAACACCGTAGCTATGCGATCTCGAATAACCAAATCTCTAATTTCACCAATTCGAATCACTTGACAACAAATGCGCGCTTCTACGAAAAACTTATAGCCGAAGCCACGCGACCACGCTTAACCAAACCCCTAACGAAAGACGCTAATTAATTTAGGGAAATCCTAATAAAACCACTTTTTAATAAAAAAATCTTTATTCATTTAACAATCAACAAAATCAAACATTTGAGAAAAAAATACAAAATCTATACTTAATATATATTGAGCTAATGTATTGAGCTATTTACCGACCAGATGTTAGGCGGAAACAATGGAGGCACTTTTTGCAAATTTGTCTTTAATGTTATGAGGTTTTGACTAGTCCTCTTTTTATAATATGTGGAAAACCAATCAGTGACTTTCACTGCATCCTTGGGTAATACTTTTTCTTTTAGTATTTCAAAAGGCTCATGTATCTCGTCTGGTTTTAAAAAGGCTCATACGGCAAAAACATTGTTTGGAAAGACCAGCAGATTGTAAATGTTTACAAATACTTTGAGCCAGATGGAAGTAACAACACTTGTGCTTACTTTCAGGAAACACTTGCTTTACCGCATTTTTTTTAATATCCTATAGGCTCGCGCTTGACTACTATCTCACCTGATGCTAAGCGATGATGTGGTCGACGGTGCAACACGCTTGCCTAGAAATAACCTATTCACTCTTGACTTAAAGACCCCTAGATTGTAGTTATCGGGAAACACAGACTCCGGCAGGGAATTCCACTCCTTAGCTGTACGCATAATGTGTTCCCAAAAGGTTTTGTGCGTATGGGTAGGATGTCTACCATGTATCGATGGCGCATCGCCGTACGTCTGGTAATCCGATGATGAAACGGGCTAGGTGGAATTAGAGCGTGCAATTCCATCGCACGCTCCCCGAAATGTAACCGATAAAAAATCGACAGGCTGGCAACTCGGCGACGATGTTCAAGACTCTGGAGCTTTGACTTGACCAGCGCCTCATCGCCGATGAGCCTCTTGGCCCGCTTTTCGATCGACTCTAGTGCGTCTAGCTGGAATTTGGCTGATCCGTCCCAGAGATGAGAACAATACTCCATGCATGATCGAACTTGCGCATGATACAAATTGAGGAGCTGTTCCGGCGAGAATTACCTTATCACCTTTGCAAGGATCCCCAGCTTTTTGGTAGCCAGCTGAGCCTTTGCCTCAATGTATGGGCCAAAATTGAGAGGTCAACGTTACGCCAAGAAGCTCAAGATGGTTCGTTATTGGCACGGTCACATGTCGGAAAGTTGGAGCGGGTTGAAATTGGCTCTTTTTTTTTGCGGAAAAAAAAAACGACGTTATTCACGAAGTCAGTAATTACTATATTAGGTTGCAAATTGGTTCCAAATTGAGAAGCTCGAACTACCCTACCTACCCTACAAACAAACAAACTCTTCAGCTTTATAATATTCAGTATAGATTTCGTTTTTTTTTCTCAAATGTTTGATTTTGTTGATTGTTAAATGAATATTTTATTTTATTAAAAAGTGGTTTTATTAGGATTTCCCTAAATTAATTGGCGTCTTTCGTTAGGGGTTTGGTTAAGCGTGGTCGCGTGGCTTCGGCTATAAGTTTTTCGTAGAAGCGCGCATTTGTTGTCAAGTGATTCGAATTGGTGAAATTAGAGATTTGGTTATTCGAGATCGCATGGCTACGGTGTTAAGTTTTTCGTGGTAGCGTGCATTCGTTGTGGAGTGTTTCGTATTAGTAAACTTACGGTGACGTGTTATTCGATGTAACACTTTTCTAAGTGACGTAACACACCCGCTCCGTTTGGACTGTTTGGGTACGGAACCCCGAAAATTAAGTAGGTATTCGCTTACTCAGACCCCAAGGCCGTAGATTCAACTTCAAATGAGTCAAACAATTAAATCTAAATGAGAACTCCCTCGTTTGATTAGCGATCACAAGTGTTAGGTAGGTAGTGCCCTGCTCGCTAGTCTTAAGTAGATAGTGTACTGCTCCCAAGTGTTAAGTAGATAGTGCACTGCTCCCAAGTGTTAGGTAGGTAGTGCACTGCTAGCAAGTGTTAGGTAGGTAGTGCACTGCTAGCAAGTGTTAGCTAAAAAAAATAAAAAGATATTAAGAAAGTTGGTACTAAATACAAAAAAAATAAAATAATAATAGATACATAAATACATACATACAACTAATATACAGACAAGAAAACAATTCAGCTTATATAAGATTATGATCACAGTAACAAGTAGTGCTCCTTCACAAGTCACTTAAAAACAGGCAGTGATTGCGCGCGCCTTATAGTCACAGGCAACGGCACAGGCAATGCATTCCATAGACGAGTGGCCTGGACAGTAAAAGATTTGTCTAGGAAGATAGATTGGCATTATATTATCCGATGACCTAAGAACTTTCACGTGCGAGTCACACAGAAACTAAAACCGTTTCTTGAGATAAAGAGGGGTAGAAGGAAGAAAGAGAATATTAGTTTAAGAGAACTTTAGTTCAGCAACTCGCCTCTAGGTGGCATTGATTTGAAATTTCTTTATTTTCACATAAATAAAAGGAAATCAATGACAGTTACACCTTATTCTAAAAGCATTTAAACATAAGAAATGCGTGTTTTTTGCAGACTATAGCGCCTATATAAAAGATTTACGTATATTAAAAGTAATGAGCAAAACTACTTGTTATGAAACATGGATATCATATTACTTACGTTAGACAGTTTTGATGTACTTATTTATTTATTTATTTAGACTTCATGCACAAAGGTACAAAGGCGGACTTAATGCCTTATGCATTCTCTACCAGTCAACCAAGGGTGGTGAAGAGATAACATGGCAGGTGCATTTTTTAATAATAAAAACAAAACCAGTTATTATATAACATAATAAAATAGGTAAAATATACATACATATATATTGAAAATAATATATACTTATCTACTTAAATATATTTATAAAGTAAAAAAAAAGAAGAAAGTGAGATGACTCTACTTAGTTGTTTTGAAAGTAAATCCGCAATTTCCGCTTGAATGCATACCGACTGGTGGCCGTCCTGATCTCGGGAGGAAGCGCATTCCAAAGAAGAATGGACTGTATATGAAAGGAAGAGTGAACAAAATCAGTCGAATGAGGAGGACAGAGTAAGAGGAGATTATTAGAAGAACGCAGATTCCGAGCATGTGAAAAACATAGATATTGAAAGTTAGACATAAGATAGGAAGGAGGGGTGGGAGAATTGAGTAAGGAGAAAAGTGTGATCAAAGCTCGTAAACGTCTCCTCTGGCGAAGAGGCAGCCATTTTAACTCAGACCTGTAGTTCGACACATGGTCATATTTTCTGAGGTTAAATATAAATCTGATACAGTTGTTCAAGACCCTATCTAGTTTATCAAGCAAGACCGCGTTCAAGTCAAAGTAGCACACGTCACCATAGTCGACCACTGGGAAAATTAAAGTCTGCACAAGCATTGTCTTTGTCTTTACGGGCAAAAACCTTCTCAAACGATATAAGGATCGCCAACTGCCGTTGGCTCTCTGACTGACACTGGCTACCTGACTTTGCCAACTAAGTGTCGAGTCAAGATGCAAACCGAGATCTTTCACACTAGGGCTGATGGGAATGACGGAACCATTAAAAATGATCGGAGGAAGAGAGCTAACCGCCACTCTACCCATCATGCGCGAGCTTCCAATCACAATGGCCTGACATTTTGAGGGGTTTACAGACACCCCAAATCTGTCAGACCAGTCTTTGATAGCATTCAAGTCCCGGTTTACATCATCTATGGCGTCCAATAAATCTTCAATCCGCGCCGATGTGTACAGTTGGAGATCATCGGCATAAAGATGATACGAACACCGAAGACAGTGAGTTATAAAATCAATGAAGATGGAGAATAATAATGGAGATAGAATACCGCCCTGCGGAACACCAGCCCCCAGATCACGCCAATTCGATGAACTCTCATCAACGCGAACCGACTGCTGACGTCCCCGAAGATAAGAGGAGAACCATTCCAGCGCATCGGAAGAAACCATAAGATGGGAGAGGATAGATAGGAGTATATCGTGACTGACGGCGTTAAAGGCGTTGGAAAAATCAATTAATACTAATACAGTCACCTTAGTGTCCTCCATGGCTTATCTAATGTCGCCAGTCACTTTAAGGAGTGCGGAGGCTGTACTGTGCCCAGGTCTGAATCCAGACTGGAAGGAGCTTATAAGGCTGTTTCGGTGAACAAACCCCGAAAATTGCTTGTGTACGCAGGCCTCAAGCACTTTGGATAGAAAAGGGAGGATGGAAATTGGCCGAAAATGGTTAGGTAGGGAGGGATTTGAAATTTTTGGAAGTGGACGTACATAGGCCATACGCCACAGAGTTGGGAATTGACCGGAATCGAGGGAAAAGTTGATGATGTGTGTGATCGGTGGGAGAAGAAAGTCGAGGATCAAGGTGACCATGTAACGACTAATGTCATCATGGCCCACAGCTTTGGATTTTATCGATAGGATCATCTTTTTAATTTCATCTTCGGTGGCTGGAGAAAAGTGAAATGGTTCTATAATAGGACCGGGTAGGCTAGTAATGGAATGAACCGTCTGAGACAACATTTGGGAATCCAAATGGCAAGTTGTTGTGAAGTGACGGTTGATTTCATCCAGGCCAATCGTCCTGGGGAATTCCACATGACGATTCCTACCTATACCGAGAGTTCCTAGGAATTTCCAGATATCGGCAGGAGAAGAACATGAAATGTTTTCGAGAATATGGCGGCGCTTGGCGTTACGTATCATCTGATTACACCGATTTCTTGCAGTTCTGAAGAGGTTCTTACTATCTTCGCTGCGATCCTTCTTAAATTTCCGAAAGGCGCGATCCCTGCATCTCATCGCCACACGTACTCCCGTCGTCAACCAAGGAGCAGGTGGCCGTCTAAGTTTTACTTTCTTTACAGGAGCATGTTTGTCGTAGAGAGCAAGGATAGTATGATTAAAAATACGCAGCTTGTCGTCAACCCCCTCTGCCGTTGCAAGATGTCCCCAATCAAGTTCCGACGCATCCTGACGCAGCTTCTCAACATCCATGCGTGCAAAGCAACGCATGTGCAGAACTTTAGGGAGAGGTTTGGGTGGTTTTAGGACATACGAGAGGAAAATGAGGTCATGGTGAGAAAAGCCAGGTGCAGGACACTGACCATGAGAGGAAACAAGGGAGGGGGTGGACGTAAGGATTAAGTCGAGCCACGTGTCATCGCCTGAGACATTTAAATGAGTGGGCTGCAGCGGTAGAACATGGAGACTAACGGACTCAATGATGTGAAGGAGTTTACGGGAACGAGGGGATGGATGACTAAGGTCTGTGTTGAAATCGCCCATGATGACGCAATGTGCATACTCCGACCCTATCGATTCCAGCGCCAATTCAAGGTTGGAAAAGTAGTCAACGGCGGGCGGACAGTAGACTACACCAAGTAGGGTCTTGACACCTTTGACATAAATTTCCAGAAAGAGGAACTCAGTAGAAGAACTGTAGGGTGAAGGAGAAGAGGCAATGATTTTGAAAGGGAAATCACTACGGAGATAGATAGCGACACCACCTCCTCCCTTTCCAATTCTATCGTTGCGGATAACTTCTTCTCGAGGTTGAATAGGCGTCGGAGGGCGTGCTTATAATTATTAGGCAGGCTCTCGTCTTCCCTTCTCCATAGAAGTCCGGTCTCAAATTAACCGTTTGCCAGTCTCTTTGTAGTCTTCTCGAGGATTTCTAAGGCTCTTCGGTTTCTATGACGGTGAACGATTTTGAATCCCGAGAGACTCTAATTGGAAATGTTCACGGACAATTTCCTCTACACTTTCTTCGCTTTCTGTAGCTCTGCCATAGAGTGGCACTAAGGTGTTAGCTCCTGATTCGCATCCGTGAAGCACCCACCCTAGGTTGGTAAGGGAGGCTACAGGTTCGGATGGCTTGCCTTTTCTCAATTTTCTCGTCACAATGAGCCCCCAGTTGTCTTGACCTATTAAAAGCTAAGGCCTCTCTGTGACGTAGAGTATTTGATGCTCGATCGTCCTTAGATGTTGACAGTTCCTTACTGTATCCTTATTTAATGTCTGTTCAGACAGCTTCAGGTCGTCGATGGTTCTTGCTGTGATAGTTCGCTTGTCACTTCTATGAGCCCCCTTAATTCTCAGCTCAATCTATTGCGAACTATGTTTTCTAATTAGTTTCCCACCGACAGTTTCGATCGTTAATCTTTCAAGATTCCCTTTAGCTCCAATTTGTTCGGCTATCGATGCATCCAAGAGCGTTATTGTTGATCCTTCGTCCAACAACGCGAGCACACGAACATGACCCTTCGGTCCATAGAGGTCCACAGGGATGATTTTCAGGTATGCTTTCTCTTCACCTTTGGCGTTGTTAATCGAAGCAACCTTTTCTTCTGACGCACCGCCTTCTTTGTTGACTTGCTTCCCTATCGATACAGGTGGCTTGTCGGAGTGTAGAATAGTGTGATGCCATCTCCCACACTGCTTGCAGACTGGAGCTTTACAGTTGAGTCTTGAATGTTTAAATCTTAGGCACTCGAAACAAATCCTCGCTTTCTTGATTATGTTCCATTTTTCGTCAATGTCAGCGTCTCTAAACCTTTTGCATTCGATTGCGAAATGCTCTTCTTCACAGGTAGGACACGACTTCTTATAAGTTTCCAATGACACTTCGTGGACTGTATGTCCGGGTTTTCTATACACTTTCTTATGCTCCGAAGACACTTCAGGTGGAGCAAAAACCCCGCACATATCGGCCTCTATCTCCAAAAACGCTTCAATAAGCAGCAATTCTTGGAGTTCTTCGTCTCTTCTGATTCTATAGTAAGCGAACCATCTAAATTTCATGGAGGTTGGCATCTTGTCGACTACGGCCTTCAATGTTTCGGGTGAACTGAGGTATTGCGGTTTCTTTAATGCCTTAATTGTCTCGACTGCATTTTTCACTTTGCTAGCGAAAACGCATATGTCACTTGGGTTTTCACCCACCTTCGACAAGTTTTTCATTTTGTCGAGTTCCGCTAATGCTAATGCCCCAGGTCTTCCAAATCTTGACGCCAAGCACTTGATGACTTCGTGAGGCTCCTCGGCTGTGAACTGCAGGCTCTGTACTGCTTCTTTAGCTGTCCCTTGTATTGTTCCTCTGAGACGCGCTAGGTTTTGTGCATTGCTATAAGAGGCAGCACTGTCATCGTACGACCTTTTGAAAGCTAACCATTCGTCACATGAACCGTTGAAGTAAGGGGGCTCAACATGCCGCGGTGTGTTAATGTCGCGTGACTTTTCTGACAGCTTCATTATCACTTGGGCTAACTCTTGTATGTCACTCTTCTTTTCTTCTATTTCAGCCGGCCTCTGATCCTTAGTATGGCCGACTCCGGTTTCAGTGAACCAATTCTCGACCTCTTGAGATCGTTCGTACAGCTCGGCACCATCCTCTTCGTCTGAATCAGCCGCTGCGAGTTCTAATTCAGCTTGAGCCACTCTTGTTCGCGCCTCCGCCAATTCCATTTCCTTTATTGCCACCGCTAACTTCGCTTGCGCCTCAGCTTTCCTTCTATGTGACGAGCGGACAGATTGTGTATCTGTGCCGCGGGTCGGCTTTTTAGCGTGAGGCGGTCGCTGCAGGCTCCCTTCTATTGACGTCGATGTACTTTCTTCTACTCGACGCAATTTCACAGCAATACTTCTTTCCGGGTTCTGCTGCGTAGGGTGGTTCTCTTCTTGGCGTGCGTGACTTGACACTTCTATTCGTCCAATGGTGCGAGTTCTGTGGGGTGCGGTGGAAGTAGCTTTCCCCGTTGATTCCTTCACAGCAGCATCCCCCGCTAGGCGAGCGTTCGCGTCGGGCGGCGGCGACATTTTATGTGTAGATCGACTCGCCTCCGACGCGCTTATAGTTGACTCACTTGCATTGTCGCTTGGCGTGTGTATGCTCCAATCCGAAGACGATGTGCTTTCTTCTGGAGTTTTCGAACGTCCAGCTCCGGCTCTTGTTGAAGGCATCTTCTTTGTTGAACCCGATCCGGCTTCTGGAAGGACCACTGTTGATGACTGTATGTCTAGATGTTACTATTGACTTATAGGGTTCGCTGGCGCGAGTACTTGAGCGGCGTTATAGGCACAAAAGAAAGCCTTTGTTGGATTGAATACTTTTGGTTGTTTATTTTCTTAGAATGTACACTGGTGACGCTGTTGATTCGGAATGTCTGACCGCAGATGTGTAGCCGCTATAAAAACAGACGTATCCCCACGCTTATGCGTTACGCGTGGTCTCTACTGACCTAACCAACCACAACACTCCGATCCGCGTGGGAATCTCAACACAACGAGCGTCGGCCAATAAGGGCGCTCTAACTTGTTAGCGCCAAACTCTTGCAGCGTGGTATGGGGAACTTTCTTTGGCTCTTTTCTACGGTAAAACATCCTTTACAATGTTGAACTTATGACTAATACATGTTGAAACGCTACATCTATCTAATTATAATACATTTTAACAATAAACCTTAATTTAAACACTAAAAACGCCCCTATACTATAATACCCTGGTGGCGTCTTAAGTAACTAGAAGTTGAAAGGCGCGTATTTTTAGGGCCTCTCGTTCTTCGTCTCGTTTCTCTCGTTTCGTTTTTAGGGCACGTGATTGGCCGATGCCAGGTCCAAAATCTGGTTACCTGAACCGAGTACGTCGGGGGCGGGTCGCTTTCTAATCTTATGGTGAAACTATTATTATTTCTATGCTAATATGCCTCGCTGAATACAGCAATTCATTATTCCTAGCCTACACTTAGATGTCTACTTGATCATTATACAATAACAATTTAAAGATAAGAACCTACACTTAAATATCATCTACACTTAAAATTACTCTTTATTTTAAACAACTTACGTATCTACACTTAATCATATAGACCTCTTATGCTAATCGTGTCTCGTCGCTAACACTCCGCGTTAAAGGCCAGACCATGCATTACCTACGCGGATCCGATCTGGAGTAGTACGTGTGAAAGCAACTACAGCAAACTACAAGTAGTCCAAAACAAAGCTATACAAACTGCTTTTAATACACCATTTCGGACTAATCTTAAAAACTTACATAGTCAATTAAATTTCCCAACATTATAACAGTTCATTACAAAACTCACTTATAAATTTTATCTTACAACTAACCCTAAACATCAAAATCCACTTATTTCTAACATTGGCCAAACACGATTTAAAAGTTTAAAATACATCGACACATATCATCGATACCGTCTCCCACATCACTTACTGCTGTATGAGTAACAAAGACGAAACTACTCGATGACTGGACTTTTTCTTAAGTTCGACACTGTTAAAGTTTCCTTAAGAACCGATAATGATTCCTTTTTTAGTATGTTTTCACATCCCTATTTCCCTCCAAATTCATCCTTACCCTCATCACTATTTTACTGGCGCGCGACACAATCGCGCCATCTGACGAATGAAAAAGGACTCTCGTTCGAACTAAAACCGACACCAGCCGCCCAAGTGCCGAGCTCCGTGAAATAAACCATAAAACCATGTAACAAGTGAAAGTGTTGTGTTAAATCATCATCAATCAATAAAGGGACGTCCCAGAACTTTAAAATCCTCAAGAAACAAAACTTTACACCAACTTTGCAAACAACACGATATTGGGAGCACGAATCAACAGTGTCAAGTATCGTCGTAAGTACCCTAAATTCCTTAATTCCATCCTAGCCATTTTACTGTGGATCTTCCTACAGTCCTATCGAAGGGATTACTTTCACATTTTTGGTCTTCGAGCCGCATTTAAATATTCGAATCATTCAAAATGGCTACCTTTTTCTAACACGAATATTACGTCTGGCGTCTATATTATTATAATTTCAGTAAATACACATTCATACAATTTAAACATCATAAAATAACGATATTTATGTATGTATAATTCGTTTTTAACATAAAACAAATGCATTAATCATAGTAAGTTCTCATAAAGTTTCTTCACGTAGACCATCTAGGTAGGTATGTCACGTGACTTAGTTCGAGAAACATTGTCACCGAATGGTGTTCGAGTTTTGAAATAATTTTATCATTTCTCATGTTGCGACGAACGAGTTGTCAAATTGAGTTTGTTTAAATATAACATGCGATATTTAAACTTTATAATCATATTGGTGATCTTAACGTAACAAATACAGCGTCTAAGATTTTATCATTTGTGTATAAATTTAACATACAGGGTCTATCATCTCATTTCTTGTTAAAACGTAAACATGCGGCGTTTTAATTTATCATCTTAGCTCGTTACACGTAACATAAGACGTTGTAATCGTATTGTTAAAACATTACCATTGGCTATTTTGTCGTAACATATCAGCGCGGAATAGTTACAATTGTGTATTGAGTATCAGAGTTAAAACATTGGTTCAGTATTCAATATTACATCAAAGGTCCTTCGAAATCATTATTAACATAGCAATATAGGTTTTTATAACTACCTACATATCGTTTTTGTTCATTCGTTCATTTAGAGTTGCCATCTCAAAAACATACCATATAATTAAAAATTCTACTAACTTAGTAGATTTTTGGTAGATTGTGAAACATCATTTTCTACCATTTGTAAACAATAGTTAAAATTGTTTTACTTATAATATCAAATAATTTTGAATATAAACAGTGGTTTGTTTTGGTAACTCTGTTCAATAAACAGTATCATTTTATACTTTTCTTTTAACATTGTTTTGTAATCGTAATCAGTCAACATGAGTGAAGCAATGGCATCTCATCATGAATCTAAGCGTAATATAGCATTTAAGAGATTATCGGATGCTGTCACCTGCGCTCGCAATACTTTAAAAGATCCTGGTCTTCGACACATGGTGTTCGCGTTTAGAATCCCTTATGGATGCATTCAACGATTCTCACATTAACAGTTTGGCTGCCAGACAATAAACACAATAGAAAATGTATTGTTTGAGGGTCACCGGTGACCGATGTGGCAGTCAACCTGTTAAGCTTCTGAGTGAGTACAGGGGCCTTGGTAGAGAGGATTGTATTCTCAAGCAAACAACATATCAAGAGCAGGCAGATGACATGTATTTTGAAGTCCTTGAAATTCAGCGTAAACTTTTGCCTGATAACAATCATTAGGTTACGCCTTCAGCTTCCTCATCATCAGGTGAACATAGGAAACTAACAAAATTACCACCTATACAATTACCTAATTTCTCGGGTCAATTTAAAGACTTCCCGGGTTACATTGACTTATTCAATACTTTGGTTCATACTAGGTTAGACATTTCAAATGTGGAAAAGTTTCAATATTTGGTTACTTCCCTTTCAGGGGAACCAGTTAATCTTATTCGGGCTTACCCTATATCAGAAGCAAATTATATTAGTGCATATCAAGCTCTTGTGGACAGATATACCAACAAGCGTTATCTGGCATTTTTGTGTTGGGAGCAAATTTGTTATTTAAAACAAATTAGTACCGAGTCAGTGCAGAGCCTGCGCACCCTTTTGGATTGTTTTGCTGAGAATCTTTCAATGTTAAATTCTTTGGGTTTACCTACTTCCAATTGGGATTTTATTTTATTTCACTCTCTTTTAACAAAAATTGATAAACAGTCACGTTTGAACTATAATGCAACGGTGCTGATTTCCCACAATTTATTCAACTTAAATCATTTTTATTAGAAAGATGTAATGCATTAGAGCGTTCATCTCTTTCACATATCCCAATTGCATCAATCGATATCAACCGTCAGGTAAACATTAATAACAATATTAAAAGGAACAACAATTCAAATTTTAATAAAAATAAATCACAAACAAATAAACCTTCAACATTGTTATTAAATCAAACTCCCAACACAACAGATTGTGTAGTTTGCAAAGAAAAGCATGCTATTTACAACTGTAGGGATTTCATTTCTAAAACACCTCAAGAGAGGTCACAAATTGTAAAGAAGCTTCAACGTTGTTTGAATTGTCTGCGACCTAATCATAACGTTTTAAATTGTTTTTCAGATCGGTCTTGTAAAACATGCCATAAGCGTCATAACAGCTTATTACATTTTCCGACGTCAACAAATACTTCTGTATCTAATGTGCCACAGTCACAGGTACATGTAGCTATCATGGACCAGACTGGTGTAGTCAGTCCTGAAGAATCGGCACACGTCACACCTGCCACGACGTTGTCAAATCTTTCCACTAGCGTTTCTCATTCTTTTATTCTTCTTGCCACAGCAGAAGTGCAAGTAAGAAATAAACATAACACTTTTGAAAAGGTTAGGGTTTTGATTGATCCGGGTAGTCAGGCTCATATCATTTCTACTGCTTGTGTGAGGCGATTGGGCCTGCCTCTTGTGAGGTCGAATTTTCCTATGTTGGGAATTGGTGATACCGTTCCAAACCAATTAGGCAGCTTGGTTTATACAGAACTACGCCCATTGGGTAAATCGGAACCGTCCTTCAAAATTGAAGCGGTTGTCTTAGACAAAATTTGCGGTGACATGCCCACACATGCAGTCAATATTGATGATTATCCTCATATAGGAAATCTTAAGCTAGCAGATTCAAACTTTCATCAGCGTCGTCCTATTGATCTTTTGATTGGTGGAGAGATTTTCCCACAGATTCTTATGCCGGGTGAAATCGACATTAATAATCATACCGCAACAGCTATTAACACCATATTCGGTTTCATTCTTATGGGTAGGACGAAAATTGCTGATCGCACAGTTGAGTCCATCCCAGCATCAATTAATCATATATCACTGGATGACAATTTAGACATAGCTGTCCAGAAGTTGTGGGACACAGATAGCATCCCCAACGAGTCAAATCAGAAAGCAGCCTCACCAGACGATGTTCGTTGCGAGGACATTTATCAGTTAACACATCATCGTGATGCTGACGGTCGTTATACCGTACAGCTACCTTTTCGTGATCAAGTTTTACCAACTTTCACTGATTCATATTCCATTGCGCTTCGGCGATTTAAACAATTAGAAAAACGCCTTCTGCGTAATCCCTCTTTTGGAGACGAATATAAAGCCCATATCAAGGAATATGTCGCAAGTGGTCAGATGGAACGTATTCCACCTGACGAGTGTCAATCTGCTACTGCGTATTACATACCACATCATGCGGTGTTTAAACCCAGCAGTGTCTCTAGTAGGCTACGAGTTGTGTACGACGCTTCAGCCAAAGATACAGATGGGAAATCACTCAATGACACTCTTTTGACTGGCAGTAAATTGCAAGCAGATATCAGTAGTATTATTTTACGTTTTCGTCTCCATGCCATCGTTTTATCAGCTGACGTACGTTAAATGTACCGGCAAATCATCGTCGTTCAGGAACATAGGGATTATCAGCGTATTCTTTTTCGGTTCTCAACTGAAGAACCCATCCAAGAATTTAGAATCAATCGCGTGACATTTGGAGTTTCGTCAGCACCATTTCTGGCCATACGTACCATGCAACAACTGGCTCTCGATGAACAGGATTCGTTTCCGACCGCAGCAGCGGTTTTACGGAGCGATCTGTACGTCGATGACGTAGTCACCGGCTGCGACAGCATAGACCAAGCGACTTCTCTCCAACGGGAATTGTCCAGCATCATGGCTGCCGGTGGGTTCGAGCTCAGGAAGTGGTCCAGCAATCATGTGGCTGTACTACAAAACGTACCCAAAAAACACAAATTGGTACCAGATTTAACGTTTGACGATGACAGCAACTTTATCAAGGTTCTCGGTCTTGCCTGGAACGCTCATCAAGACATCTTCAATTATCGGGTTAATCAAACCCCACGCGACTGTACCAAACGGACAATGCTCTCAGAGCTTGCCCGCATCTATGACCCCATTGGTCTACTTACACCATTAACATTTTTAGCAAAATATCTCATCCAGCGTTTGTGGTTATTGGGAACATCATGGGATGAACCTGTACCCGACGACATTCATCAAGTTTGGTCAAAGTTCACCCACCAGTTATCAAATTTATCACATCTTCATATTCCGAGGCGTATCACACACCCTCAAGCAATAAGCTATCAACTTCATGGATTCTGCGATGCCAGCGAAGCTGGTTATGCGGCAGTAATCTATCTTCGTGCCAATACAGGCTCAAATCAACATCAAGTCTGTATATATAATATTAAATCGGTGTCTTTACTTGACGTGAAAGAGGCTGTGTCATCAGCAAAACAAGCAAGACGAGTATGAGCTTGCTTGGGCATGTCATTTATGAATAGTATGAATAACTGAGGACCCAGCAAGGAGCCCTGTGGCACCCCTGCAGGTATAGGTCCAGGTTGGGATACAATATCGCCGATATGTACACAGAATGACCTGTCAGTCAAATACGCCTGGATAACCTTAACAAGTCCAATAGGTACATCACACATTAAGAGCTTGTGTATAAGGCCTGCATGCCAAACAGCATCAAAAGCTTTTTCTACATCAAGCAACATCATACCCGTAGATTTACCCATGTTAAGGTTGTGCGTGACGTGCTCCGCGACGCTGGCTAGTTGCTGCGCTGTAGATTGACCCTTTCTGAAACCGAACTGCTCAGGCAGTAGCAGGTGGTTTGTGGCTTTAGCTAAGCGCGCCGATATTATTCCTTCAAATAATTGGCCCCCTGTGACAGTATACCACTTATGTTTGAAGTGCGTTCCGTAGTTCCTGAGTCTGGCGACTATGCTGGTGGTATACGTCACGACGCACTCCTGAATTCGTATGTAGGATAGTACGAGGACAACCCAAGGACCAAGCGTCAGTCACCCAAGAAAATGAAAATTCGAGAAAATTGTATTGAGCGATCGAAGAGTTACCATCCGATACGTAATTCAAGAAACGGGCATTTCATATGGAAGTAGGTATTCAATCCATATTGAATCAATCTTTGAATATGAGAAAAGTCTCCGCAAGATGGGTGCCGAGAATGTTAACCGACAGTCAGAAAAAAAATCGACTTGACATTTTAAAGATATTGTTGGACAAGTTTCAAGAAGAATTCAAATTCAAATTATTTATTTGTAAAAACATAGGTACAATATAATAAGATCTGATTCTAATGTCAGGATCGCTATGTTTAACCTAATAGGCATACAAATTTTGGAAACATTAATCTAATTTTAAAATATACATTTTTATGCAATGTATTATTTAAATTATTATTAAAATTAAATTAGATACCAATAATCATTCAATCGAATATTCATTGCAAAGATTGCTGTTTTGTCTCGGGATCAAAATGATGGACCCTTGTTTCGTCCATTGTTACGAAGCCAGACAAAAAGGTTTCAGAATCTTCTCGACCGTACGTATCGCTACCCCACTGAGCAGTTATGCAAAGAAAATCAAGTCCTGACAGTGCGTCAGCTGTTTATATTGCACATTCTGTTGAAACAGCATACAACATACTCTTGGTTTATAATTCAACGCTGTCCAAGGGAAAAAGACGATACGACCCAGTGGAGCGCCATCATCTACGTCACAAAACTATTTTTGCAAAACGTTTCTTTCGCTATCTTGGTAGCTACTTATACAATAAAACTCACAAGTTGTTACATATCTTTAGTCTCACAAAGAATAAATGCAAAAAGACGCTAACTGACTGGCTACAAAAATTAAACTATAATGATACTGAAAACATCCTTATACAAACCTAAACAAAAAACACACACTCTCACACACCCACACACGCACTCATTCACCCACACTATACATCTACTAACATTCGTCTCGCATACTTAACCTAGATATTAATCAAAATAAATTAAGCTTTAAAATATATAATACCTTACTACATTCTGTCAGCGCGCTTACTACAAAATTTATAAAATGAAAATGTAAAGGGGTGGGATCCTGGTGTCCTGAATCACAGGCCACGAGCCTAGCTTAGGCACCAGTCTCCCACAATATATACTTACCTATGTTGTGTATCATTGTCGAATCTGACCAATGTAAGATAATTTGTTTTGAACAATGTATATTGTGGTGAGAAAATTAAATAAAGCTATTATTATTCCATTTATTCATTTTATATATACATATCTTTACATTTTAAAATATTATTCTATAAAAAATAAAATAAAAAAACATTTAAAAATACAAAAATAGTAGCCCACCGGTATCGGGAACAGGGTCCAAGCTACCGGTGGTCAGGGCTCCTGAGAGAGGAACCTCCTAACGATACGCGCCGTGTCCAGGAGTACCGCTTTCTGGATCAAGCCCTTATTATTATTATCAAATATGGAGTACAACATTGTGTGTATCGAGATAATTTTACTTCTTGAACACTTTAAATTCATCTAACTTTTGATAGAGTGAACCGATTACGCACAATTTTTATGTATAAAAGTTACCTAAATTGGTTTCGTACCTACATTTTACGTGATGCGTGCACAAATAAATAAACAAACAGACAGAAAATGTATCCTTTAAGCCCGGGTGGGCTAAGTTTTTTGGAAATATTTTTGATGTGCAAACACGACTTTTCTACAGATTTATTAAATGTATTGAATTATAGATATTGATGATGTAATGAGAACATGGATAATGGCACAAGAAAAGAGAGGCTTATGCAGCAGTGAGCGAAGTCAGACCGCGGGTGACGATGATGATGGCCGCTTCGGACAAAAAATCGGATCAATCAGTCACATCGGTTGACACACGTTCTCCACCGTTTTACATATTTTATTATCCTATCCTATTTCGTACTAAATGCTATAAATGTTTGTGTGAATGGATAGATGTTTGTTACTCTTTCAGACCGCTTGTACAGGCTAAAAACAGTCACCGGGCCTACGCAAGAATTCAAGGCATTTTTTGGGTCACCAGGCTGTATCTCATGAACCGTAATAGCTAGACAGTTGAAATTTTCGCAGTTGATGTATTTCTGTTGCTGCTATAACAAAAAACACTAAAAACAGAATAAAATTAATATTTAAGTGGGGCTCCCATACAACAAACGTGTTTTTTTGTCGTTTTTTATGCGATAATGGTACGAACCCTTTCGTGCGCGAGTCCGTATCGCACTTGGCCGGTTTTTACACACGAGCTGTGTACACTGCCACGGTTCTGAAGAAAAAAATCTTTTAGGAATCCTGAAAACTAAGTAGGTACTCGCTTACTTGGAGCGCAAGACCGTATATTTAACCCCAAACGACTCAAACAATTAAATCTAAATGAGAACTCCCGACACGACGCACTGTGTGTTGCTGCGGTCTTCTTCAGACTCAACAAGTTTTGGCGCCTAGGTCGAACAAAACTCTTGTCGTGTACATGATGAGTTGGACCCGTCTGCAGCGGAGACGGTGAATTTTCTGAGCGGATACAAGCGGCGAGAGCAGTGATATCCCAGTGGTTACGAGCCCGACCCGGTTAGGTCGTGGGTTCGAAACCAAGCAGGCGCTTTACCTTGTGTAATTTATTTCATCACCTCTGCTTTCAAAACGGTCAAGCAAAACATCGCGAGGAAAGCTGTAGGTCCTAGAACCAAAAATACGAAGACATGTGACATTCACCAACCTGCACTGAGCCCGCGTGGTGGAGTAGAGACCAATACTTAATTTTGACCCCCCCAATATTGGCAGGGTATTAGGTAGTGCTATGGATGTTATACTCACGTACCAATCATATTATTTTCCTTACACACATTGTTTTGTTAGGAAACACCATCTAGGTGTTCTAGATAGTATACCTGGATACTATGACTGAGAAATTATACATAATAACAGTACATAGCCAGTTTTAATGCAGTTTCACTCTGAAAAGGTAAATATGCATATATTTTCCTCAAGTAAGTGTTGAGAAAGTTCGATACAAGCCATTTAGCGCTTCTAGGTGACCTAGAATTCTATCTAGGCCCTATAAATAGATAGCACCTATGTAATTCTAGTACATAGACATCACTTGCTTGAGATAATGTGTCTGTATGTGCCAGCATAGACGTTTATATGCGTCTGTCAGCGGGTCACTATCTTCAGACACATTTGGTGCCTGGACAGCTATAGATATGCTTTCTGAAGCATTACCTTCGTGGACCCTCAGGCAGGCGCCTGGACTCAGTCATGATACAAAGCTAATATACAGCCCACACACATACAGAGACGTTAAGGCTGTGGAACAACGCAATATTTTCGTATTCGGCCGCTTCCCGGCGCCTTAAGCAGCAGAAGGGCTGGTGGTACACCCATCAGGGTACCACCATTCGACAGCCCAGTTCTCCAGCTTCCCAACCACACTTCCGGAAGGAGCCTAGCTCTGGTGGTTAGGGAGCTAACTGACTAGACATGGTGCGAGGTTCCATGGTTTTTTCATGTAAACAAACATGTCAGAGTGAATGCTACTTCGAGGGTTGGATACGTATCCACCAGACTTCCATCGTGGGATAGCCCATCACGAGGGCTATCCGATGGTGGCTGTTTGGTGTGGATCCACTGTAGCGTTGTGAGGATCTCAACTGAAAATAGTCGAATGATACTAATATCAAAATTAGTCGGTTAATAGTCACATCTCTAAAGACACGGCACAACTCTAACTTGCCGGACTACTGTCACTCCTCCCATATTATATTATTTTACTCTTTGATTTTACTCTTGCTGTCACTCGGTCATTTCGATTCCGGTGGCTTAGCGGATAACTTACTTTCAATCCTCACGACTCTGTGTGCCCCAATTTAGGGTGAGTTTCTCATTAGTTTAATTATTGTACCTTATTCTTTGTGCCAGGCGACCAATACCGATTCCATCACCTATTTAATATCAGTTTTGCACTGTCATGTTGGACGCGTGGCTAAGGGTCGCCTGGGACAAAGGAATTTGCAATGAGCATGTGTTTCTACTGCATTGGATTGTGTCTCTGTGTTTTATTGTAAGTGATCACGTTTACTTATGTTAATAAATGCTAGCGTGTTCATACTTAACCTAACTTTGCATCTGTCAATGTGCTTGCTATGTTTGCAAGTTTCTTACCTGTAAGCCGCTGCGATGTGCTGAGCTTTCACCTATAATGTTCCCATACCGTTCCTTGGCCTAAAATGGGGACGAAGCTGGTACATCGCATGCGGCTTGCTGCTTATTGCACCGCATCTAACATGCGCACCCTATGGTGCTTTCAGGGTTCTTCGTACGGGGTCGACGTACGGGCGTACCGTCCGGCTTATGCGCTACCCAAGGACGTAGCGGCGTGCGCAGCCTACCCTGCGCACCTCTAACCGCTACAGTCCCTGCGGCCTACCGCTAAGCCGGCCGCGGTCTACCGCCCCACGTCTGCCACGTGCTGCCAACTGCTTCATTGTACGGGCTGAGGCTTGACCTTCTCCCACTGCTGTACGCTGCCAACTACCTGCACGCTGCCAACTACCTGCACGCTGCCAACTACCTGCACGCTGCCTACGCACACCGCCAGGTCTTTTTACCTGATACCTGCGGCCTGCCGTCGCGCGAGCCGGTGCCAGCGCAGCCTACCCTGCGCACCCCTAGCTGCTTCAGTTCCGGCGACCTAGCGCTGTGCCGGTGCTGACCGGTCCCCGCGTCTACCACGTGCTGCCAAGGGACGGTACCCTATTACTATTTTATCCGCGTGACGGAATTTGTTCAGAACTGAGTGGCGCTTAGAACCCACGACCTAGCTGTTATATGTATAACCTAAAATATATGTATTAAATTATCAAGCTGTTTTCTTAATTCCTCCTAACTATCAGTTAGTGGCCTGCGCAGCTTACCTAGCGCAGACCAAGCCGTTACACCACCCACAAGTTTGAGAGCAAATTAGGTTTATGTGCTAAGATTAGGCACATAATCTAACTTTTGGCAACTTTGCGCGGCTGTACGCCTAAAGGTTGTAAATATAACCGTGACACTTATGTGTGTCGACGGCCCAGTAGGAGGGCTCCAAGTCCCTCGCTGGTACCCTAGTGCTAAGGTGTGTAGTTTTGTGGAAAACGGCTTGTAGACCCTTAAACTGGCGGGGATTCTCTTTCTTTGGTGTTCTTCCTACGAGAACTCCCTGGAGGTAGATGTTGTATCAAAGACCGGAGGGAAGGTCTTCTCGAGACCTATCCAGAGGTGCAAATTTCATCAAAATCGGTCCAGTGGAAGGGTAGTTTCCGTCAGTTCCCAGCTAGTAGGAATTGTAAGCTATAATGTTGGAAATAAAAAAATTACGCGCACGAAAAATCATGGTCCTAGTTGTGGTCGAGTTGATATGAACGATAGCGCGCAGGCGCATCATCGGTTTGTAGCCATTATTTCACCTAAAGTCATTTCTACGCAACATTGTGTAACGAGGACCATGAAGAGACGTCGCTTCTGGTCATGAACATATAAGTTTTTTATTTATCCGGACATCACGTTTTCACCTCAACATACTTGGCAGCCTTCAAGTGACTCCAGGGTTCATACTTGCCAGATGACAACTGAACAATAGGTGCAAGTGGCGTCAACGCGTTCGAGCAGGAGCCTTACAACCTCCTGATTGCCTGTCGGCCTCGAGCGATCACGTCCGTCCCGTACAGTTATTTTAATATTGTACACTGGAAGCCTGCTCTCTATAATTGTAAAATTTCTCTGTCACTCTAGGGTTTGCTGTAAGAGAACTCAGCATTGAGTTAAGCTCGCCTTTGTACATGTACTTTATTATCAAATGTATGTAATGTTGTTTTTTTAGTGTACAATAAAGAATTAAATATGAAACGGACCATTCTTCATGGCCGCAGAACCTACCTGCGATAAGATTAGTGGTCAAGCGCAAGCCTATTGACGATAAAAAAAAAAAAAAAAAAAAGATTTGCCATGAATTCCGCAGTTTGTCAGACTACAGGTGCGTCACCAGCGCACTAAACGTTCGCCAGAGAGATTCGCTCACCCCTTGACGTACAACACGACATTCTTTCGTTACTTAGCAAGGATAACTTTGTGCTGCAAATCACTCCTTATTTGAAAAGTTTCGTTAATACCTTCATTGCGGTTAGGAAAAGGGTTGAAGCACAACAGGACCGACGAAAGGAATGTGCTAACAAGTAAGTTGCACCTGCCGAAGTCTTCGAGGTCGGAGATAAAGTATTGTTGAAGTCACACGTTCTTAGCAATGCAGCAAAGAACATAACTGCTAAGTTCATTCCTAAGAAAGACGGGCCGTACGGCATTGCAAAAAGGGCGAGTCCACAGCATATTTTTAACCCCCGCCGGAAAAAAAGGGGTGTTATAAGTTTGACGTGTGTTGCTGTGTATCTGTGTATCTGTGTATCTGTGTATCTGTGTGTCTGTCTGTGGCACCATAGCGCCTCAACGGATGAACCGATTCTGATTTAGTTTTTTTTGTTTGAAAGGTGATTTTGTCGAGAGTGTTCTTAGCTATGTTTGAATTAAATCGGTTCAGCCGTTCAAAAGTTATGCGCGTTTAACTGTTTGAATCGGGGTGTTTTCGCAAGATAAATGTGCGGGGGTTTTTAAATTTTGAAATTTTACTTGTATAGCAAACTAGCTGACCCGACAAACTTTGTTTTGCCATAAAAAGACCAAACATTTATCTACCCTACCCTACCCTACCCTACCCGACCCTACACTACACTACCCTACCCTACCCGACCCTACACTACCCGACACTACCCTACACTACCCTACCCTACCCTAACCTACCCGACCCTACACTACCATACACTACCCTACCCTACACTACCCTACCCAATACTACACTACCCTACCCTACCCTACCTATAAACCTTACGGAGCCCGAGACCTTTCCAACGAATGCAAAATCTTGGAAATCGGTTCGTGCGTTCTGGAGTTATAGCGTCAGGAAGAAACCCGACTTATTTTTATATAGTAGAGATATAGATAGTCCTGAGAGTATGTTAGGGCAGTATCATGTATCAGATCTCATTCGGTTTCATAACTGGGACAGTACGCTTCCTCGACCCGTAGTTCCGAAACGTCAGAGGGCGTCCACGTAAACATGTTTGTACGATTTTTACAGCTTCTTTTGAGCGAGTACACGAGCGTGGACGTTCTCTAGATCTCGAAGGGGAGTGTATAGCGTGCGGCAGATTATAAACTGACAACCCAGAATGGTTACCCGGCCGCCCGTTGGTGGGCGCCCGCGGTATAGTAGAGTAACGGAGATTTTGGCATTCAGTGAGATGAAAGCTACCCGTGCGGGAGCTAATGTTCGCGCGCTTTTTAACATAAGACCTCTGTAAGAATACAATGTGATTTGGAAAACGTTGTATCTGTGTGATTAATGTGATTATAGTGTGATTCCCAAGCAACTGCGTTTCACTTACAATCGTTCCCCGGCTACAAAACTTATATAAAAATAATAACTTCTATAAAATCAGAATCCGTTAAGCAATAGTCGAGGTCGTTCCAGTAAAAACAACTGTATTTTTGGGGTAAATCTTCATACTATAAATTTCATATTGAAGGACAAAAGCCTCTTCTTATACAGAGAAGGTCCAAGCATTTATAATCAAAGTTGCTCAGAGTATTAAGTCCAAGTTCCCTTATTAGGTAATAGAAAGTTAGCGAAACATGCTAAGTTAAATATTTGATTTCTAAGAAGTAGCTCCAGTTTCTGTGCCAAGTTGAATCCACTATTATATTTAGTGTTTAAGCAGTGGTTCCGTTTACTTTCGAGATTCCTATATATTTATCGTTTAACAAAGAAAGAGTGTGATGTTTACAAGCAAACAGGTTCAGACACAGGGATATAGCGTTGTTTCATTGATGTTAATCGAGTCGTTTCTTTGCTTTTAATTGACTTTTTTTCATTTAAATGATCAATGATTTTATTTCTGTAAGTTGGTTTATACAAACACTTTAATATGTCGATCATATTTTTTTAAAACAAGATGATGTCAGTGTTTCATATCTGACTACTCTGAGAAGAAAGGCCGAATTAAACTCAGAGGTCATAGTCTCTTTTAGAGTCCAGACGTAATCATGGATAGATCATGTGAAGACTATGTAGATTAATGTTTGAAATGGTCTTTTTAGGAAAGAACCAGCCAGATTGAGTGGACCTGTCGAGTCAGTGCACGCATTTGTCAATAACCGTGCAGCTCAACGAATCGACGAACAATACCAAATAAAGGACATTCGGGTAGGCCGCATAACCTGCTCAAACTGCCAGACCATGATTAAAACTGAACTGAGATAAATTTAAATTAAAACAATAAAAATATCCTCATAGTCTTAACATTCGCTATAATTAAAATACAATTATATAATACTTAGAAGTAAATATTCTTCTCATTGCAAGAAAACCAAAAATAAAACAAAATTCAGGAAGCAAAAAATAAAAAATATATTATTGATTGTTATTGGAGCAGCTCAATCCCAAGCCTGTTTGTCCTCAACCTAATTTTTAACGATATAAAACGCTTTGTGGCACAACTAACGTTATTTTTTTTTTTTTTTTCAGACACATTTCCAGTCCATAGTTATATCAAATTATAAAACAGATAAAACCCAACATAAAATTAATGAATAATTAAAATTCAAATAGTCAAAAACTAAATTAAAAGTAATAATAAAAACGTCTTTTTATTCTAAAGTTTCATTTGCCAAATATTCCACAGCTATTGTAGGTATATCTTTTCAAACAAACCAGTAGATAAACTCTCTTTGACGATCTTAACCTATTTTAATTCTTATTCAATACAATCCTCTATTATCTCCCCTAGTTCCTACTTTCAACCTACCTCTACTCCCTCGGTATTGTAATGTCAGAGAACCGGATGCTGCAGCTCTGCACCGCCATGTTGGGCCTGAGGAATTCGTTGAGGGAGGGGTGGTGAGCTGGGCGGTCGAAGGGGAAGCCCATGGCGCGGCGGTCGGGGTACTTGCGGTCGCGTATGCCGCAGTATGACGCCGCGTCGGTGCACGAGCCTGCCAGGTCTTGTTCCACCTGCGTGAGAGTGTGACGATTACTATTTGGGTTAACTGAAATCTTTTTCCTGTACTGGACAAATCCAGCCAAGAATAAATAAGTATTTGGAAACTAGGACCTACTAATAACGTTCATTGTGACAATGAATAGTTCAAAAACTTTGGATTCATCTTATTTTCATTTTTATTTAAATATGTACCTAAAAATAAAAAATAAACACATTCAGTTTTTAGACCAAATGATAGCAAACCTAAACTCAGTCAATCGCTACAATTAAATGCTTAGGCTTGGCATGCCCCAACGTAAAGCATGACAAGGGATGGCCAGAAGTTCGGTTTAAATGAGCCAATAAACTTTGAGATCTCTAGAACCTCAATCACGGGTAGGTAGTCTGTACTCTTATGTTACTGCTTCTAACAAGATTAACCACAGATCAAGCGAAGGCCGAGGGAACTCTTGAGATGCAACCAGCACACCGATCGTTTCAGTGATGCGTACAGAGTAGAGATATCTATGTCGAGCAATGTGACCCTTTGATGTTCTACTTTTCGTATCGTGGAACATTTTTAATCATAATGTTTGGCCCCAGTAGATGGCCACGTGTGTTATTGCAGCGTTGAAGGCGTTGTTCAGCAGCCTAATTGCACAAATGAATTCGGCAATCGACCAATCACACGCGAGATGAAAGATGCGATGTGTATTTCCGTTTATGTGATTGGTCGAT